>VZRL01002076.1:773435-856558 GCA_013397895.1 Origma solitaria
ACCTGTGCTAATGAACACGTGTGTGCACACCTGTGCTAATGAACACACATGTGTACCTGTGCTAATGAACATGCGTGTGCACACCTGTGCTAATGAACACACATGTGTACCTGTGCTAATGAACATGCGTGTGCACACCTGTACTAACAAACATATGCGTGTGCACAACTGTGCTAACAAACACACGTGTGCACATGTGCTAACGAACACACATGTGTATCTGTGCTAACGAGCACACGCGTGTGCAGGCCGGCACCCCTGGCGCTCACAGCTCTGTGCCCGCAGGACAGCGGCACACAGCACGATGTGCTCGGGGCAGCAGTGCCAGCCGGGCCAGCCCAGCGCAGGGCACACAGGAGCTGTCCCCGTGGCAGGGACACGGCCGGGTGGTGCTGCCCTGGCAGGGTGGCTCCATGTGTGGGCAGTCACGCTGGGGCACATGCTCCCTAACGGGGGCTGGAGCCCAGCCAGGCAGTGGCACTCCTGCACTGGGCACTGCTGGCTGCTGTTTGCACGCAGATCCTTGGATCAATCTGTTTCAGTTCCCAAATAATGCAGATTCCCTTCTGTTCACAGCCAGAATGCTGGGCCTGAGTCAGTCTCTAAAAACATCTTGGCCAAGCCCGTCCTGTCTTGTTTGTTTGTTTTTGCAGTGACTGTGTGAGGAATAGGGAGGGTGGAGGTGGCTCTGCATGTCCCTTCACCTCTTGTGGGTTCTGGCACATTCCTTCAAAAACACTCTCTCCAGTGCAGGGGACAGGGTGCTTTGTTTATATAGCCACTACTTTTTGCTGAGGCTCCACCACCCTGGCACCTATCTCTGTCCGGGGGGTCCTCTGAGCAGGTCCATGTTTCAAGGCCACCTGTGACACAGACTCTGGGTACAGCACAGATGGATCTCCCCCAGTCTGCACAAATTTCAGAGCTACTTTAACCTGGAATGTGACAGTTTAGTACCCAATATTCTCCAATGCTCCCTTCCCCTCAGCTGCCCCTGAGCCTCTGAGCATGCCTTGGGAAATGAAAGCTTCCCAGGGCCAGCCTGGACTCTGCAGATCCTCAAGAGCAGCAGTTTCTGAGAAATAAACTGTGCTGGGAATCTGTCCCTGCTGGGAGCCTATCCAAGCTGTAAGGAGCAAGAAGAAGGAGTAAGGAAGGATGTGTAAGCTATTTTAATACAACCATTTCACTCCATATTTTCACACCCACATTGCTATCTCTACAGAAAGATCCCAATCCAAGCCCATAACTATCACTGAATTAGAGCAGGTGCTTTGCAAAGGCCTAAATTAACTTGCCACAATAAGTTACATTGATAAAGGCACCTTGAAGGAGTGTAATAAGAGTCATCTTGCTTTAGCTGTAAAGTGATACAAACAATCCCTTTTTTAATCCCTGTCCTCCCTCTTCGCATCTTCAGATGTGGGCAGAAACAACAGAATGAGGTGCCACCCCACTGTGCCACCCAGAGCAGAGGACGATCTTGTGGGCCCTTGTTAAAGACCTACCTGTGCTATAAAAAGCATATTATCAGTCTTGTTGCACACATCATCAGAGCACAGCATTTGCTAGTGTTCAGTAATTTAGCATGAATGTTTCATAATACTGAGTGGGAAGAAAAAAACATGAAATAGTTCTAGGGATTTTTCTAGTACCACATTGCTAGGAAGATGTGTTTCCCATAGCTAAATTAGAGACACAAACCAACCACTGCCTTAACCACTTGAAGGGAAGTGAGCACAGAGCCAGGCCAACAGATGACACCAGCAGCACAGGTTGAACACTGTCAAACACGGCAATACACAGCAAAACAATTCTCATAGGTTTCAGTGATTGCAAAACTTAAGTCAGATCTCTCCTTCTAAAACAGACCTTAATGGCATATTTTATTGAAATAACTAGTTGCTTAGAAATAGAATACTAAGAAGTGCCTTAGCCAGAAAAGAAGAAAAAATAGCAGTCTTTCCAGGGAGAGGAGAGCAGGTGGGTTAAAGTCCTTCAGAGTGTGATTGCTGCTTTGGCAATAACAAGTTTTCCCACTGAAATCTGCTAAACTTGTAGAACAGCTAAGGAAATTTTTCCAATTATTACTTTTTCTGAATAAAGGCATTCTAAGACTTTACACACTGAAGACCTATTGTCACTGCCTGTATTCACACCTTCAGTGTAGCAGGATTGTGTACATTTGGCCTTAGACTCTGTTACCCTACCAAGAAAAGGGTCCCAAAACTGGGAATTAGTTAATTCCATGGTCTGTGAAGGTGCTAAGAAACTGTTTGATGCTGAATTCTCATTCTCAGCCTTCCCACTTCAGCTGCTCCTCACTCTCCAGGTAAATGGATGTTGACTTGCGCACTTTCATTAATCCGTTTAGTTCTCCAGCCTCACGCAAATTCCAGCTCACCATACCTGTACAGTCCTTCAATAATATGCTTAGTGCAATAACACCAACAGATTAACACCAATAATTGGATTGCAGAGGTTTTAGGCAACCTTGGGGTCAGTGGGAAGGGATAACAAGACTGCTGTGCCACCTGCTCCAGCTGGTTAGAGGTGCCTCGGTGTGTTTTGTTACCCTTATTGCTCCCTTTTCTGCGGGGAAGGAGAGGGACATAATCTGCTGTCTGAGTTTTCACTTTAGCCAGGGCTGCAGCTGACACAAGAGCCTTGTTTCAGTCATTGTAGCTGACATTCAGCCTCTGTGACACCACCTCAGCTGAAAAGAAGTATCAGACAGAGTCTGAGCGTTTTCTAGTATGTAGAATAATAAAGCAGTTCTAGAGCATCCTCCAGGTGCCAAGAGCAGACTGCTGTAGCTGCAAACACCAACAATTAGCCACTTATAGCAACTGCAAACCTATACATCATTTTATACATGTATTTTCTATAAGAGCTTTTAGCTAAGTCTGATATCCCCACTCAACTGCAATAGCTGGACACTTCAGGAACTGACTTGCACTCAGAAAAAGTCTCTTTTATGGTAAGTGAAACCACTTTCTTTCTGCAAAGTACAGGTACGTGGTTTAACCCCAAACACTGTTTCAATCATAGAATCACAGAACAGTTTGGATTGGAAAAGACCTTCAAGATCAACAAGTCCAACTGTTGATGCCAAGCCCACCGCAGCCCACGTCCCATGTTTCTTTCTGTGCTCCTACCGCTCTTGTCACATCTGCAGTGAACACAAATAGAGGAGCTATGACCACAAGAAAAAGGCTTATTTGCACAGTGAGATATTTTGATTACTAAGCAGCTTTAAAAATCTGCTTCAACTTTGGATTCTTTGAGCCCCAGCTGGTTATTTGCACTGCTGTCCTCTGTCTGCATTCTCTGACCTTCTGACACACAGCTGCTGCAGCCTGTTGCATGTGTCCCCAAGCAGAAAGCAGATTGGACAGAGATTAGATAATATCGTGGGCTATGGGGTGGGTACTTCTTTTTTTTCTTACCAGTTTCCTGTTGATAGAATCACACTGATAAGGAGTTTAGTTGGTAGTTGAAGTATGAAACTGCAAAAAGCTGCCTTTTAAAAGACACATTCCAAATGGGATGTGGACGCTACCAAAGGATAGTTTGGTGTGTGTGTGGCTGTGCTTGGGCCCATGGATGTGAACATCACCCAGGAGCAAGGAGGAGTTAAGGGATCAGTGTGGGTACACAGCTCAGGGTCAAGCATTTTGAAACCTGTTTACAAACATGGTTAGAGAAGCACTGCAGAAACAGAGGAAGCTGTTGGAGCTGTTTCTTCGCACTGGCTACATCTTTCCACTATGTTTCTGAAAGTTACTGCCCCACAGTGCCTGAAGGGAGAATGAGCTCACACAGCAGTGTGCATTTGTCTCATCTGCTTCAGCACAAACTCCTCCAGGTTGCCTCAGCTAACACAAACCTAAAGTGAGCCCTAGCCCGAAGCTGATGCGCAGCAGTGCCACACAGCCCTGCCAGCTGAGCCCCAGACACGAGCCCTGGCAGCAAGGTGGGAGCAGGCAGCCTGTGGGCAGAGGGGTTTCACATTCCCACTGTGTGACCTGCTGCCATCACACACAGATCCAAGGCCCAGGGTCCTACCGTGAGACCCCAGGACTGCTGGGGTGGAATAAACCTCGGAACAAACCAGCTGACACCCACAGTTCAGCTGGGAGGTTTTATTTTAAATATCTGCACCTCCTGGTTTGAAGAGCTCCTGACTCCACAGACTCTGAAGGTCCATCTTTCTCTGCCTCTACCTGCCTGCCGGGAGGCGCGGCGGGCGCTGCTGGGCCGTTGGTGGTTTGGTGCCATCGCGGCACATTTCGGTTTAACCAGGGAGCCTGTGGTTTCACCTTCGGTGGCTGGGGCAGCCCCTGCCCTCCGCACTCCCCGTGCTGCTGGCACAGCTGGTTGTGCAGCTGCACACTCGACCAGAACAGCTGAAAAATTCCTTTCAGCTGACAGTTCAGTTTACCCCATAACCACGGAAAAAGGTGTGCTGATCCAAAAAGGAGCAGTGCAGAAAGTGGCTGCAGGGAGAGAAGTGTCACTGCAAAAACTGCCATGATCCACTGCCTGCGAAACCGAAGCTGTCCTGGGAGACCTTGGTAGGAAAGCCCAGCACAGAAAGGGTCAGTCTGCACATGCAGCTCCCTCTAAGGCAAAAGGGAGTCACAGATATGAACTGGAGCTGTGCAAGCAGCAGTACAATGTAAAGCAGATTTTCTTTGATTAGCCATGGCCTCTAATCTCTCCTATGCCCCCCTGCAGCGAATTCCAGAGTTCAACAGCCCCCACTGGACTTTCCTGTTAAGACTCAAATCATTAAAAGTATTTGTTTAGTAAAGGCTAAGGCACTCAGGTCCTGGTGCCCAAGAGCTTCGCGAGGTTAAATGTTGTGAACGCTTTGAACACAAGCCATATTCCACAGGGTCCCCGTGATTCACCCCTGGAGCCATATTGACATTTTATCTCCAGGCTTCACCCTTCAGCTCCTGGCAGGGGCTCATGGAACTGCTTGGACCAAAGGAGCTCCCGTGGTGGCAGACAAGACAGGAGACATGGCAGGCAGACATGGCACAGCCTCTGCAGGGCTCACAGGGATCACACAAGCTGGCCTCCTGTGCTGGCCTGCGCTGGGAAAGGGTTCGTTTTTTTCCAGTAGCTGGTGTGGGGCTGTGCTTTGGATTTGTGCTGGAAGCTGTGCTGACACTGCAGTGATGTTCTCCTTTCTGCAGAGCAGCCCTTGTACAGTGCCAAGGCCTTTTCTGCTCCTCCCTCACCCGCCAGCGAGGGGCTGGGGGGCACAAGGAGCTGGGGGGCACAGAGCTGACTCCAGGGCTGTCTCAGACCACATGGCACCGTGCCCAGCACACAGAGCCCAGGCAAGGAGGAAGGGGGGACACCAAGAGTGGTGGCATTTGTCTTCCCAAATCACTGTTTGTGTGACAGAGCGCGGCTGTCCTGGAGCTGGCTGAGCACCTGCCTGCCCAAGGCCTGTGGGCAATGAACTCCTTGGTTTGCTTTGCTTTCACACGCAGCTTCTGCTTCACCTACTAAACTGTCTTTAGCTCAACCCACACATTTTCCCACTTTCACCCTTCTGATTTCTTCCCCCATCCCACCAACAGGGACTGAGCTGTGTGGGGCTGAGCCACAACACCTCCTCCTGCCACCCATGAAGGGACACTCAGCTGGCTGACAGCTGATGAGCTTCACGGCAATTCTGCTGGCCAAGACAGGTATAACAAAGACACAAAACCCCCAGGCTCTTTGTCTGATAACTTTCTCAAAATTAAAATTCCATGTCTGAAACCAAGCATTTACAGTGCCCTAGGACCAGGTTTCTTTATCTTCACATTTTGTACTGATGGTGATGTATTCCACGTGAACCAGCAAATGTGGTTTGAGTATTGTGAGTCTGACCCACATCAGCTTTGGCTCAATAGTTTTCTGCAGGGCAGAAGGTGTTCAAGGATGGGAAGATTCAGTTCCCAGAGCGATCCAGGGTGCAACTCATCTGTAGCTTCAAAAGGATTAATATTTCTCACAGAACACTCCTAGATACACCCTGAAGAATATTCCTCAACTGGCGTCATTTCAATCTCAAAAGTTACTTCAGTGAAATTGCTCTGAATTAGTGGCCAAATTCACATTCCTGAGAAAAATGGATAGTTAGAATTGCAGCTGAAAAAGACATGGGGCAGCTGGAGAGTCTGCATACCTGCCCTGCAGAGGAAGAGGCTGCTGGCCCTTGGAGGAGACAGAGGCGGGAGCAGCCCCAGGCACTCGGAGCCCCTGCAGCGCTGGGCCCACGCAGACGGTCTGGGGAGGGTCGGCTGAGCCTGCCAAGGGCTAAGCCACGGCCCCGGAGCTCCCAGCAGTTCCTGGGACACCCAGCAGTCTGGAACACCCAGCTCGGAAGAGCCCAGAGTGGGGCTGCACAGGGCCAGAGCAGTCACCCCCTGAGACCTCCAGAGGAGGACAGGTGACAGCCCAGAACCTTGGATGTGCCTCTGGTTCCCAGCTCCCTCTCTCAGGATCCCTGGGAGCTGGGCGGGTGTGTTGGAAGGAAATCAAGCAGGTTTTCAAACCTGCCTGGCAGGCAGTGAAAATCCTCCCTGGTTTCTGTCAATTTTGCAGAAAATGTCATACTCCCCCAAGCATCCAAGCTGAGATCAACAGGAAATGCTTTTCCTTTCCTATGAATATTTTTGAGATTTCAAAAACTTCCCTGGTACCTACTTTGAAGTTTAAAAAAGAAAATTGGGATGGGCTAAAAGAAATTGGGATGGGTCAATTAAAAGTTTTGTTTCAAAAGCGTATCTTAGATTTTTTTTTTCCAATACAAACCATTCACTGACAGCATTTCTTCACCTCTGAATACTTAAATTTTAAAAATCTGACACATTCAAAAGAATGTCCAACAAAAATTGTACTCTTATTTTGAATGTGTGTCTGCATTATTTAGCTATTACTGATCATGCAGAAAGTTGTAGAAAATGGGGGTTTAGTTCTCAAGCCTGTTTGTACCGGTGTTTATGTACAATGTCTATGGCATTTCCAAGCAAAGAACCCTGAAAGCCCAGACCTCACACAAGTATGGGACCCCGCAGAAAATATCACTGGCACTCAGACTCGCTTGCCTACAATAGGCAATCCCTCACTGAAAATTTCACAGTGGCTATTGCCTTGAAAACCAGCTAAGAATAATCCACTGCAGGTCTCTTTCACCCCGGAGAAGTGGGAAGGATTTGTTAGTTATAAGCAGTTTCCTCCTTCTGTCACTTTTCCAGGTACCTGAGCGAGGCTGCTCAGTGAAAATCCGCGGTACAAAGCAGAGCAGCTCGCAGGCTCTGCACGCCAAATCCTCCTGCTGGCCCTCTCACAGCCCAGATAAGGCAGGGCTCCGGCGCTGCAAAGTGCTTGCTAGGAAACATGCCTCACTGAAGTTTGCAGCAATTTGGCACGCCTGGAAAATCATATCAGAACCAGGTGTTTTTATTAGATTTAAACCCAAATGCAGGGGATTACATTTCGACCGGCAGACTGGGGTATTATAGAAGGTAATGCGGCCTCACAGGGAGACACGAACAGCTTCCACTTCAGGCACGCATTTGATGAGAGAAATCACCAAAGAAATATCATGCTTTTGACCAAGACTTATTTTTTTCCTTCCTCTCCAGCTCAGCCCAGTGAAAGATATGAGTACAACTTTTACCTCAAAAAAAAAAAAATCATTATGTCTCTGACCTTTACGAACAAAACAAGAAAACAAACCACAGAGTCACAGGCCACTTTTAAACAATACTTGGGCTTGGTCCAGTCACTGCTTTCTGTTTGGAAAGGGAGAGTAATCTCTGCAAATGCACAAGCCAGGCCTGTGTGTAAATACAGGGGAGCATGCAGGGCACTCCCACCAAAACCACCGCCAGCCCAGGTGCCACAGAGCAGCTTGGGACTATTATTTGTGATGACAAAACAATTAAACACATAATTGCTCTTCTAAAGGACAAAAATGAGGGTGATGATGTGGTACCCTAAGAGGTGTAATTTGTTCTTCCTGGCCTCATCATTCTGCTGGTTTGTCCCTGGTACAATTTGGCCTGGGAACCATGGGAGCAGGACAGTGCCTGGGAGCTGTTTCCTTTGGGAGCTGTTTCCTTTGGAGCTGAGTGCTGAGGGTTTGATCCTGTGTGCACTGACCCAGACCCTTCCAGCACTTAGGGAAAGAGTCAAGGAATTATCTTCCAGAGGACAATTCAAACAAAATTTGTCTCTCTCCATACAGGGAACCTAACCTTTACTTCCCAAACTGGGCACATAAATTTGGGCAGTTTCAGATGATCACCTCTCCTCTAGCCATCCTCTGTTGATTTTTGTACAGATTCTATTTGTAGTTTCCTGGATGTGATGGACACTTTGTCTGACCTTCTGCATAACACGAGGCCACGGAATTTCACCCAGTTTTCCCTGTAAGGAGCACAACATGGTGGCTGCTGCACAACACAAACCAGAAACATGTCTAGAAATGCACAGCCACGACCACACGTGCCTGAGGAGGAATGGGCTGTACAGAAGCAAGAAATGCCCACAGGTGGTATTTAGGAGGATCAAGGCAGACACAGCTTAGAGAGTCATTGCACAGTCCTGCCCCACTCCCACTGTAGGTCTGGGTTGGAAGTGGACACTGAATGTGGTCATAGCTATCCTACCATGGTCATTGTGGGAAAGCATGGAAAGGCTCTCGCAATCAATAGGAACATGCACAGAGCACTGGGAGAGGCTCTCTGAACCCATTCTGCAGACCAGGACAACTCTGTGCAAACAGAAAACAAGGAAGCCTTCCAGAACAAGTGGGGCCCCAGGCACACAGAACACCTGGTGGTTTGGCGAACCATGAGAGAGCTTAGATAAACAGTTCTGGAAGCATTCTGGGACCAGGGAGAGCATTCCCAGAATCTCATGTGACATTTAAAAGATGATCTTGTGCCATACGTTGGTGTCTAGGGAGATAAAAGTCCCAGTTGCAGGGGGTGACAGGCACACCCTCCCAGGGAGTACAGCAGGCTGCCAACCCAACTCTGCTCTCTTTCACTGACCGTGGAAAGAGGGCTTGGCTGAAAGCAAAACAGGAGAAACACCAAATATCGAAAGAGAATCATTTTAAGGCAAAGCTCCCCAAAATATCCAAACCCCAAAGTCCCACCAAGCCAAAGTAATCTGTATTCTATTTTGTGGTGCTTTTAGGATTACCTCCATTTATACACTACATTTATAGTGTAGTAGTGGTGACAGACATCTGAAAACACCACGCAAAGCAGCTACTGTGCAAATACAGATTCAATCAGGGTGTCTTTGGAGCCATATTCAGTGGGACAAACAGAATCATGGAATACCCTGAGCTGGAAGGGACCCACAAGGAACAGCAAAGTTCAGCTCCTGGCCCTGCACAGGACAGCCCCAAGAATCCACCATGTGCATGAGTGCACATACATGAATTACAGAAAAAAGCCCCCACCCTCCCAAACAGCTCAAAATTAACCTCCTGAACCTTTCTTTCAAAAGGCATATTTAATGTCAGTGTCTTTCCAGGACCTGTGGTGCAATCAGCTCCCGGAGAGTGGCTGGCTTCTGAAGCGGTCAGCTTTGCACGGGGGACAAAGTGCTCATCCCTCGGCAAACAAAACCAATAGGGCAAAAGCCAAAAGGCCAGCCTGGGACCATCCCTGTCATCTGCCGGCTCACGGGGCCGAGCTGATTTCACCGCAGTGGAACTCGGCCAGGCTCAGACAAAGAACCGCAGAGTTCTGGGAGGTGCAGGGTGCATCCCCCACTCCGCCCGGCCCGGCTGTGGAGCACAAATCAAAGCGCACCAAAACACTCACGAGAAATCAGCACGCCCTGGACAAACCACGGAACTGAAAAGCCAGAGCAGCTGAATGCCTCCAGTGCAAGGGATTGGCTCAGGCAAATAAGACCAGACCTATGGAAATTGAAACAGAAGGAAAAAGGAGGAAAAGACAGAACTATGTTCCAGTTAATGCTCCTGCTGTATTTAAGCAAAACATACTGCATAGAGCTGAAGGGTTCCTTGCCCAACTTAAAGAACTTGTCTGTTCCTAAGATCTCAAAACTCAGTAATATTCCAGACAGGAATGAATTTCCTTTATAATAAGTATTCTCTAATGATTCTCACATGAGCCTGAACTGTGTTTTCTATTCCCAGCAGCAAGTGTTTCTGGACAAATAACTGAGCTGCACTGTGCCTCAGTTTCTCTTTCCACAAAATGGGGGAATATCACCTTTCATGAAGCACTTACAACTGTTTGGACTAAGTGAAAGTTAAGTGTGTAAATTTAAACCACAGTCACTGCTATTAAATCATTTATTAGCTGGTCTGGCTGTCACTGTTTTCTCCCCACCCCAAGCTCATAGAGGAACATCCTGAAAAAACATTCCCTTGAACAATCAATAACCAAGTTACCCATAAAGTCTGCATTTCATAAAGGATCATTCTGTTTACTGTTAGTGGGGGATGGAAAGCAGAATTGGTCAGGGAAGAACATGTTGGGGGATAAATTTTCTCTCCCCTGTATAAAGTTCAGAATTCCTGAATTTTGGAGCTGAGCAAGAGGCCTGTCATGAACCATATCCTTTTGGGGTTCTTCAGGGGATTCCCATCCAAACCTCCATGCTTTACTAACCCAGGGGCCTGTCCTTGGGAAGGAATTTAGAAACCACAGAACACACTCATCGAAATGAAGGTGAGCAGCAAAGCCATAGGTTTTTGTGTTGTCCTTCTCCTCCATCAGTGACAGCCCTTGTGACAAGGCTGTGGTGCTTGTCTTCACCAGCAGAGCTGAACTGCAGTTCTGTTGTTGTGGTCTGTCTCCCCTGGTCCGCTGGACCTGAACCAGAAAACACTTTCACCAAAAATGACCTTGGAAAAAGCATTCTTCCTTTATCCGGTCAGAGAAAAGCTAGAAAACCAGTAACATTTTTGGAATGAACTATCATCAGGACACTTTCCAGAGGCCTAATGTGCACAGATGTTACACATCTGCACAACCAGCCCTTCCAGCAATATCTGCTTGTTAATAAAACACCACAATTGCAAAACCAGCTTAAATGATGGAGTTTGTTGTCTTTGATCAGGTTTCACTGCTCTGTTCTAGCCGGTTGTTCTGAAGACTTCCACACATGTACATTTCTGTAGGATTATCTTCTCCTTCACTGCAAGGCTCCATGTTCTGCCTGACAGGAGATCTTCCTTCCTTTCTACCATGCCTGATTCCCAAAGCAGGCAGTGGTCCAAGTGACCAAACACACAGCACTGTTTTCTCTGGGAGGAGACCAAAAAAAGAGTGACTGGACACTGAAAGGTTTCTGCAAGCAGAACTGGAACTGCCATTATCCCTGGGCATCAGAACCCAGTGACTCTCACCTCCTTGCTCTAATTTAGGCCCCTCTGTCTCAGAGGAACTCAGAATTCCTGCTCTGCCCCAGAACCTCATGCAGGGATGTGCTGCACAGCCACACATCCAGCAAGCAGTCAGTGACAGGGCAGAGGGATGGGAGCTGGGCATGGAGCTTGGCAAGGCCAAGCCTGGCGATTTGCCACAGCAGGGCTTGTCTTCATTCCTTCCAGAAGGGCACATGCTAATTACAGAGGGTGGCGTTGTACTTAAAAGGCTGCCATGATTCTCATTATAGGCCCACATGATGTTCCACATGAAGGGATTTTTCAGCTTCCTACTGGTTGATTATAACTGGGAAATGTAAGGTTTTATATCCTTTACAAGATCCATTTGTTCCTCCTTACTCTGATAACTGTGGCCCTCCTTAGGCCATGCAGCCATGCCAGAGTGCCTTGGAACTCACGGAGGTCTTGCACTGGGAGACCAAAGCTTAACCACTCATGGAAGAAGGGCGACATTTTTGTGCCCAAACTTCAGAAGCGGTACTTTGTACATGTGTAGGAGTTTCTAGAGGAATTCACTGGGAAAGAACACATTCAGCACTTTGGAAATTTCTGCTCTGTTTTACTCTAGTCCACAAAAATTAGGCATATAAATATTTCAGTTCAGAGGCTGGCGTTGAAATTCGATGAACTTTGTGAATGACAGTGTGAAAAACGACAGTGTTCAAAGGGTAGGAACTACCTGAAAAACAAGTTTAAAAGGGCAGTATCAAGAGTTTCAGCCATGCTAGAGCAGAGTTACGCGTTGGCAGGTGGCCCTCGCGGGTCGTGGGCTGGGTTTCCGATAAGGCAGGAGGGAGGAGAATGGGGGAGACTTGTACTGGTGTTCCAGAGGTGGGATCACTGGAGAGAAGCTGCACTGATAAATCGGACCAGCAACCCCTTACCCTGCATCTTAACGCCTGAGGCCAAGGCTGCCTGAAAGTGGGAAAGAATGGTCCTGCTTGAGAACAAAGAAAGAAGTGAAAAGACCTTGGGCTGGGTCAGGCCTGGTGAACATGAACACGACATATTCTTGAGTTAAACAAAAAAAGAACCAAAAGGAAAAGGAATACAGGAGAGTCAGTCCACCCACTCCATTGTTTATACTAACAGAATTGAGATCAGGGCAAAAAAATATTTATTTTTAGTGCTGCTGTTTGCTTCCAACTGCAGCTCCCTGAAATATGAGGTCACAGAGGTAAGAGACAGATTACATTCTTTCAGCAAAGGCCCCATCCATGTGAAACTTTCTTCCCTTTTTGGTCCTGACATGAGCACAAATTTCAGAGATTTAGAAAGACTGACTAAAATTATCTCCTTTCTCCAAAGGACTTAACCTCAGAGTCCAGTGGATTCTGACAGAATAGAAGCAGAAGTGAGCAGAACTGAAGTTTTGGATTTACTGGGCCCTTCAACACAAAATGGATGGCGGAGATCTATCGGAAGAACAGAGGGATTAAATCCAGATGGACAATGATAGGGATGCAGAATGAAAAATCTCCCCTCAAGTATCTTTTGGTGCTCAGGCCAAAGAGTGGAGAGGGGCTCGCTGCAGATGCGTGATGAGATGAGATGAGATGAGATGAGATGAGATGAGATGAGATGAGATGAGATGAGATGAGATGTGATGGTTCACAGTCCCAAGCACATCAGCATCCTTGGGGGAAGGAGGGGGTTCCTCCCATGGTGCTGCAGAGAAGGTTTGCCTGAGTCCCAGAAGATAGCAATGCCATGGGGGATCCTGAAGGAAGCGAGCTGAACTGTAACAGGTCACAAACACGAGTATTAGAGCAGATTACACCCACCAGTGCTGCCACATTTAGAGCATGAGTGAATGGGAAAAAGAGAAAAAGAGGGAGGCTGTGGTCGTCCCACAGTCAGTGCTGCGCCACAAGGAGCAGATGTGAGCACCAGGAAAAAATTATTCAACAGCCCCTTCCCAACAGCAGAGTGTGGACAGTGACAGGGAGCCCCCTCACTGTGAACTTCCCCACCCACCGAAATGTAGTTTCAGCTGAGACACCCGGATGCCCCTGTGGCAGCAGTCACCGAGTCACAGCCGGGGTGCAGTGGCTCTTCCTTCTCCTTTTCTCTCCCTGCAGGCCCCTGCCTTGGCTGAGCAGCCTTTTCCTTCCCTGAATTTTTGGGCTGCTGACCTAACGGTTTCCTTTTTTTTCTTCTGTGAAAATACGGCAAAGAGGAGTAGCCCAAGCCTGACCGTGGAGAAGAGGGGTGGATATTTTACCAGAACCCTCTGAGACACTCAAGACTGTTTCCCCATGACCATGATTCTCCCATGTGATCATTTCCAGAGAAGAAGACCAGGCAATAAGGAGGGGATTAATGATGAAAATTGGGTTTTCTAGGTCTGTGAAAGTTCAGTATCTGTTTTTGTTTGAATCTCAAACCAAAGGGAAGAGAGAGGGAAGGACGAGGAAGATGTGCTGAATCCTGGTCCCATCTGCCAAGGAGAAAGGCTCTCTCTGGATCAGACAGACCTCATTCACAGGGCAAGAAGCAGGAGGATGGGGAAATGCCAGCCAAGACACTCGCTCCAAAAAGGTTGAAAAACACATCCACCTCTATTTCTAATTTTAGTCACTTTCTGAGGCCATCAAACACAAGATTCTATTCTGCTCACCAAACCACAAATTTAGGAAGTGGCTAAATCCTGAGAAGAGTGTGATACTGCTCTCATCTGTGCATCCAGCAATCACATGCCCCCCAGGGCCATCAGCGGGGCGGTGCCTTCTGAGAAGGAGCAGCACTGGCCTGTGTTACTCAACAGTGTCTCACCCCTTCTCTTCCCTACTGCTGAAGCTTCAGAGTAGGCCAGGAGTGACAGATAACTCCTCTTATTTGTTTACCTTCCCTTTTATCATCCTTCAGAACAGGGGAGGGAGGCCACCAGCTCTGTCACCCTGCCAGTGACTGGCTCTGGAGCGCCAATGACCTTGGGGTGCAGATGATCTGGATCAGACTGGAATGAGCCAACTGGGAAAGCTTATGTGGCATCATCTGTCATCTTCGGCCTGCGTTTGTCCTGAGCCAAAGTTATGCAAACAGCTCATGATCTGAGGCCAGTGACAGACCATTACTCACAGGCTGACCTCCCTCAGCACTGAAGTTTGAACTCTTCATCCATCACTTCCTTTGACAGCTCTTTCTTGTCAAATGGAGAAGCACATTTCCACAGGACACTACTGTAGTCAGAATTTGACAGCATTCGTGCATTAGATGTGTGAGAATTAAAAATATTCTCAAGTTATTAAGGAGAAATAAAAATATTACTGTTTTGCTTTGGTGCTTACCAAGATGTTTCAAGTTAGAGACTTCCTCTTTCATACGGGGGGAGCTCCTCATTTACCACAGGGTAGAAGTATGGACACGAGGGAAAGCACAGCACAGACAGTGTGCAGCAAGAACACACCTCACCTTACCTTACCCCACACTAACACATCCACATCTCCACACCTGGAGAAAAAATTGTTTTTAATGCTCCCTTGGGAACTTTTAACAACACATTATGCTGTCTAGAAGAAATTTAAAACCAGGTGATTGATCTCTCTGTTTTAATACAAAGAAAGCCTTTTTGCTCGGAGTGTTCTGACTTTCTGAAAGCAATGACTGAGGCAAGTAACACGTTTCAAATATCTCAGTCCCATCTCGCTACGGTGCTCTGGGACACCCACGAACTGTGGGTTTCAAGACTTCTTTTTTTGTAGAGGCAAAAGCTACTCCTAATTAGTTCCCTGTGCAGATGCAAATTTGGAATCCACTTTGGAAGTAAGAAAAATTAATTTGCATTGCAATGCTTACATCCTGCAAGCGTATCCATTCCACAGCGATCCGTTTAAAATTCATACATAGATTTAATATACATTAATGACTGTATGAACAACTAATTTTTGAGGCTCAGGGAGAAAAGCCCCATGGCTCGTTTCGCACCCACGGGTAAATTGAGGGCCCTGGCAGCGGTGAGCTGAGGGCAGTTCGGTCTGCCCGGAGCGCCGGGGCTTTCCCGCAGCCCCCGCGGCTTCGGGGAAGCGGCAGCACATGGGGCGGGAGGGAGCGCCACTGTCACTGCGGTCACCGTGCGGTCACCGGGCACAGCCCCGGCCCCTCCCGGCCCCGCCGAGCCCGGCCGGCCCGGAGCAGCCCACATCCCGGCGGGGTGGGGGCCCCGAGGGACGCCGGGGGGATGGCGGGGGGATGGCGGGGTGATGCCGGGGGATGCCGGGGGGATACCGGAGGGATGTCGGGGGATGCTGGAGGGATGCCGGGGGGATGCTGGGGAGATGCCGGGGGGATGCAGGGGGATACCAGGGGATGCCGGGGGATGCTGGAGGGATGCCGGGGAGATGCCGGGGGGATGCCGGGGGATGCCGGAAGGATGCCGGGGGAATGTGTGTGCGCACAAACACCCGCAGGTTGCCTCTCCGGGGGCTTGCGCTCTTACATCCACGCCAGCACTTGGATTCTGCCACTTCCCATCCAAGCAGGATGGCAGCGTTTGTCACTCGCCGGAAAACACGAGTCACACATGAGTTCTGGGGCTTTTTGCACTTACAGGCTGACATCCCCTCCCTCTGCAGACGTGGGAATCTCATGGTGCATCTGCTTTCACTTTTGCATTCAACTGACCTACATTGTAAGCAGTCACTTGGAATCACATTGCCTTCCCAGCTGATTTTGAGATCAGGCTTTCGAGCAGAGCGGTAATTCCTGCGCTGCCCCTGCTTGCCGCACACGCCAGCGCTCCGGCAAGCCTGCCCTGCTCCTCTCCCCGATCCCGGACCCCAGCTCTGGCTTGGAGCCTGATCATGGGGGAAAAACACTGTGAGTGTGCTTGCAAGAATCCGCCTCAGCACGAGGGAAGCAGCGCGGCGAACAGTTAAATCCCAAACACGCTCAGACCCAGCCCGGCTGGATGAAGGCACTGCCCACTGCTGCCCACAGCACGTGGTCCCTGGGCTGGGCACAGCTGTGGGGTGGGGTGGGCTGCCCATGGAGCAGCTCCCCTGGAACCTGCACAGTGCTAGTCATGAACAGTGGGTCAGTCCCCAAAAAACTGAACAAGGAGCAGCTCCCCTGGAACCTGCACAGTGCTTGTCATGAGCACTGGGTCAGTCCCCAAAAAACTGAACAAGGAGCAGCTCCCCTGGAACCTGCACAGTGCTTGTCATGAGCACTGGGTCAGTCCCCAAAAAACTGAACAAGGAGCAGCTCCCCTGGAACCTGCACAGTGCTTGTCATGAGCACTGGGTCAGTCCCCAAAAAACTGAACAAGGAGCAGCTCCCCTGGAACCTGCACAGTGCTTGTCATGAGCACTGGGTCAGTCCCCAAAAAACTGAACAAGGAGCAGCTCCCCTGGGCCTGCACAGTGCTAAAGAACAGAGGGTCAGTCCCCAATAACCTGAACAAGGAGCAGCTCTGGGGGCACTCTGTACCTGCCAGGGCTCCGAGCACTGTGGCAGCCCAGGGCAGCTCCAGGACAGCCTGGGAAGAAGAAAAAGGAAATGCATCTATTCAGCTGTGTATTGTGTGTTGCTCAGATGTGGTGGTGTTTCACAGGAAATGGGAACAAGAGTCGTAATTTTCAAGTATTGTTTCCCAAATAATTTGGAAATTTAGGAGCCTTGGAGTGCAGGCACATTTTCCTAGGGATCCTGCAGCAGTGGCACTTCAAAGGCAGGAGGTGAGTATGCCTCACATTTGCATGTGCAAGCAGCACTCACACATCCCCAAATCGGCCGGGGGTTCTGAGCGTGCTGTTATGCAGTCAGCATGCATTGAAATTACTGTAATTGTACTTCCAAAATAAAGTACACACCAACCCTTTTAATTTGTATAGAGATCACTGTTTAATTACCTGCGCTGTGCTGTAATCTAACTTCAAGGAAAAATGTCCTATAACAGTATATATAGGCATATAACCACCTGTGTATATGCTGTGTGTAAATAAAGCATTAGCTGATGCAGTTGGTGGAGCTAAGGACAGTGAAGGAGTCTGGGATCTGCATAGCACTGCATACAAATATTAAAATAAATTAGTACCCCAATGGAGCCTTTTGTAAAATATTTAATGTAGGGGGAGTTCTATGCACTCTGTCACTCAACATCTCTGGCTTTTTCTTTTCTTTAGTAGGTGAAATTAGAGCTGAATTTACAACATTTTTCTTGTCTGGGAGCATCTCTAGAGATCTGCATGATAATTTTTACCTGCAATCATAGATGCACATATTAAGAAGAAAACTCTCAGGTTTGTATAGAAAGTGAAGGCCATTTTTGTTCTTTTTGAACAGCTCCACAATCACAGAGAAATCCAGATCACTTGTTTCAAGAGATGACACTGATCCATCTAAACCCCACTGAGGAAAGAATCCTTTCTTTTAAGCCTTGCAATTGGTGCACACAAATATTAAATGATCCTTTTCTTTATGGTGTTTTGTGCTCATGTGAAGTGCTGACAAACACTACAGGTGTTTCTCTCCACCTTGGCACAGTCCTCACGGACTCTATTGCCCATTCTCGGCACAGAGAGATGGGGACAGACTCCAGCCCTTGCAACACAGCTCCCAGGCTGCAGCTCCTCTCCCAATGCTCCTTGTTGGCTCTTTAGGAACTGAGGGGCAAGGCTGCCTGTCCAGAACCAGTTAGACAGATCCTACTTCTGGAATGTAAGAAGAAATGTATTTTCCATAGTGGTCATCAATAAACCACACCATGTCCCACATCTGGCCCCTGCTGCCGTCCCCTCGCTCAGGCACCTCTGCTCTTGTGCAATGGCACAGACACGGAAAAGAATTCTTTCTTAACTCTTGCAGCTGAACTCTTTGCACTCTGCAGCATGAGACTGGATCACACTGTTCATTACCTTATCTTCCTCAGCTCCATTACTAATGGTCTAAAAATTAGCCAGGCCTTCTGTAAAAATCCACCCACTCAGCTGGGGCCTTTGACTCAGTGGAATGGCAGTGTTGGGGCTGACACATTTCAAACCCCCATATTCTCCCGAGCGCAAAAACAAGGCCCACACTCACGGAACCTGTTGGTCAGGGCCAGCTTTGGCACTCGGAGCGTGCACTGCACCCAGCGCAGCTGAGCTCAGGTCAGCGCTGGGGACTCTTCAACGCGTTTATGATCCATACAAATAATCCAAGTGTGCCCAGCTGGGTCAGGGGTATTCGCCAGTCTCAATGCGTGTTCACATAGAATGACTGAAGTCAGCAAGGTACTGACCCTTCCCAGTATGAAACTGAGCCCCACAGGCTTTACTGGGAGGTAAAGGTGGCTGCTGTTCCAGCAGCCTGCAATACTGATCGCTTTTATTAGAAACCTAAACTGCAAACAAGCTCATTTCAAATCACAGCCCTTCAACTTCAGCAGACTGAGAGGGAGCTGAGGCATAACATAACACACCATAGTCTGTAAAAACCAGGTTGTCCTTCAGATCCAGAAACTAAAACATCAGCTCTGTCACTGGCAATTAAATACAGCAAGAATTTCAAAGCATTACTATAGCCAGCACAATTAAATAACAAAAAGATCTAATAAGCCACTGAGAATACAAGGTTTGACATCTTTTTTCTTGACAGTGGTTCTCCAGGTGTGCTCCCAGGTCCATTTTAAACTTTGTGATGACAGATGCAACAGGAAAAAATAATTGTTTGCTTTGGGCACTTGGAAAGCTCAGACACTTGGCAAAAATACAACACTGCATAAAAATCATGTAATTTCAGGCAAGACATTTCTGGTTAGCCATTCAAAACTATAGTAGCAGTTACCACAAATCAACTGTGTACAGCTTGAACCTCTAGAGAAGGGAAGGGTTTTCATCTGGCTCAGAGGTCCACAGCAGGAGGTGATTCACATGCCACAAGATCCTCGGGGTCCAGACACAGCATGGAGAGAGCTCAGCTCGAGGGTTTCCTTGGGCATGGCAGAGATTCCTCCTGGCCAGGGAGAAGGAGCTCCCGGAGCTGTGCCACCTGGGCAAGCAGCGCTTCCCTGTGTCCCTGAGCCCGTGTGTGCAGGGGGCTCTGCCCCTCTGCCCTTCCTTTGAAGCGAACTCACTGCCTTATTAGACTCTATTTAGCAAAAATAACAGTGTGAATAGGCTGAAAAACTGGTCCCCAGAATTGCCCCCAGGGCTCCGGGTAAGTCACACAGAAGGAATGGGTCTTCAGATTGCTTCACTTGGGACAAAGATACCGTCATTAGCCGGTGCTGAGCAACACCCAGAATTGCTCTGCGGCTGATAGGGACCTACAGGATGGTAGGTGAGGGCAAAGGCAGGGCCATGCTGTCTGGACAGGGCGTTGGTTGGTCCACACTGATTTCCTGTAACCCAAAGGGCCCCACTTCTCCTTTCCTCCTCAAGGCTCTTGTCTAACAGGAAAGCTGCCTCTGTGCCTGGTTGGGACATGGATTACTGAGAACGGCCAGTTGCACAAGCTGAAGGGTACCTCTAGTACCTTCATCTGCCCCCTCCCTCCTTAGATGTGTGCTCATTGCCTCTTTTCCTTCCTCTTCTTCATTTCCTTGCTGTTGCAGGAGAACAAACACCGAGTGAGTGAAGAAAGTGTCCAGAAAGGAACTTGAGAAGGGAAGCATCCAGTGGTCCCCTGCTCTGGGTGGCATTTACGGAACCTGCTGTCCCCCAGAGATGCAGTTTCTCAGTGCAGTGTCATACATCCCCTGTTGCTGCCTGTTACTTAATCTTTGCTTCCTCAAAGAGCACCCAGAATTGGGTAACAGGTTTCCTGAAGGTGACAGAAGCAAGGAAAAGATAGCACTTCTATGATAAAAATGAAAAGTTTGTCATAAGGGACTTTGACCCCATGCCCACTACTGAAAGAGGAAAGCAGTGGTCGAGTACGCGTGAGGTGCAGAGCAACTAAGAACACAGAATTCCATTCTTGGTCTGGGAACAGATGGGAAAGGTGCCACACTATCCACTAGAAAGGTCTGAAGGACAAGCTGGCTCCTCTGTGCCTGCACACCAGCAGTGAATGGGGCACTGACAGCGCATTTCCACCT
Organism: Origma solitaria; assembly: GCA_013397895.1. NCBI lineage: Eukaryota > Metazoa > Chordata > Aves > Passeriformes > Acanthizidae > Origma > Origma solitaria. Next base: position 793,913 of record VZRL01002076.1, read on the forward strand.
GTACTGCCAGCCGGTCCAGCGGCACATGGCTGATCCTCTCCTGCACAGCCTGGGTAAGGGATGACCTGGGCCAATTTATGTGCACCCCAGACATGTACTCTTCTCTTCTTCAAATTCTTTTTCTCCAGCATCAGGTCTGGCAAGAAAACGGCACATTTAATGTAGAAAAGAAGGGATGAATTTTGAACAGATGGGAAAGAGCAGGGTTCTTTCTTGAGTCCAACATCCTTCAATGCCCACTGAGGATGTGGCACTGAAGATACTGAACAAGGGCCCACAGGTTTTTTAGTTAATTGAAAGATTTAGAACAGATTTTCTCAATATTCAACATTCCTGGGATACAGCATTTGGCAATATAACTTGGAATCCCATAAAACTAATTCTTCAAGGATCTACATCTCAATGACAGATTTAGTTTGGATCAGTATTGCTTTTTAGATATAAGAACAAGAGACCATAGTGCATAAACTCATGATTTCCTACATGAACAGGTAGATTTTTTACCTCAACTTCAGCAGAAAGGCTTCTTAGGTTTAAAGTCACAGTGTGCAGATGTATTTGTTGAATTCCCATTGGCCAAAGAGGAAGCCATCAGATTATTTGCTTTTGCAAACACTGAGATCTTGCTTAGACAGAAGTCAGGGCTGACTTTCAGCTGCTGAGACTCATGATGCCAGGAATACAAAAATAAAGATCTATATTTGAGGACAGATAGAAGATTTAACACATTTTGGCCTACAAAACAGACTGGAAGGAGTAATAAGAGGCCATCCTGCTCATCCCAACAGCTCAGGTTGCTACTGAGAAAGTGTGCTCAGGAGCTGAGCAAGGTCTGCTGGTGTGCTGTAACCCCTCTGGCAGCATCTTGGCAGCATTTCCAAAGCTATTAATTAGCAGATTACTCATCAGTGGAGCTAGGGCACCCTGTAAGCTGATGCCCCATTGACCCTGCTGAATTATTTTTCCATAAATAAAATGCAAACTTCAGAGGTTGGTCTCCACAGGACAGATTTTTTCCCTTCATTTTCACAGCCAAACCAGCTATTAAAACTGGTATAAAAACACCTGCTTGGCACTGAGCAGGCCAACTAGCCTGAAAGGGAAACTCTCCCTGCAGCCTCGCATGCCACATGTGTGCCACTGGAACAGAGCAGATTTAACACACAGGTCGATGTGCCACTGCATTTACAGGCTGCTGCAGTTTGCTTGCAGCCTTGGGCATTACAATGGGGTTTGTTTAGAGGGGAAATGTTGACAAGGACACTGGGATTTATTTCCTGCTTATTGAAAAAGTAAAAGAGGGCTTTTAAGTTCTACCTGAAGGGCAGATGGGTTGATCTTGCACCAGCAGAGCACCTGTGGGGAGCACCCACAGCTGGGCAGCACATCCCTCTCACCATACTGTGAGTGCAGCCAGGATCCAGAGCTGAGCAAAATTTCATTTATACAACTGGTGGTTAATTCTGTGCCAACAGTAATTAGCTTTTGTAAAGAGTTTATAACAAGAAACCACAAAACGGTTTTATTCTGATGAAACTGATGGGAAAAAGCCGTGTGTGTCTGTCCATGGGGTGAGAGCTCCGAGGCTTGGCAGAAGAATTGAGGCTCAGGCTTTCAGGCCAAAGGCAAACAACGCTTTCCTGAGCTCAGCGCAGCTTCCTTTTTAACACTGCTTGTATTGCTCAGCATCTCTAGCCCTAGTCAGGGAGCTGGGCTGCTGCTCTCATCAATGAAACAGAGAAACAGGCAGGACCTTGCTCCAAGCACACACAGTCTGAGGCCCTGCTTTGGCTGGAGCTAAACCCTGAATTTATTTACACCAAGGAGATTGCTGTCAAAAGTACAGGATTGGGGTCTTAGCCAATTATTAGTAAAGACATGGTAGTATTGATCTTAAAAGACCACAGAACGTACTCTTAATTCTGCAGCTGGACAGCTCTGCTGATGGCTTGCACTGCTGTCCATGGTCACCCCTGTGCTGCTACCTGTCCCCAGAAGCAGCATTGCACAAACATCCAGAACTTTTCAAATTTGCAAACGTACTTCAGGTATAAAAATTTTCTGCCCAATATAGCCCATGGCCCCATAAGCTAAGCAAGAGAGTGACTTTATATGACAGCAATGGAACAGAGCAAGGCTGGTCCTGGACCATTAGTCACTGGCTGGTTGCTATCAGATTTTACTAACAAGAGGTGGCACTGGTACCTTGTTGTTCTGAAACTACTGGAAAGTCATTAGCTGTGATGTCCAAGCCAAAACCTACTGCATTTCCTTTTACCATCAGCCAAGAGATGGTGATCAAAAAGGATGTATAATTAGAAACGATTGGACAGGAAACTGAAGAGAACCTCTAATCATTGTAACCCTGGACTTCGTTCGAAAGACAAAATAAAACAGCAGGGCTTTACTCTTGACATGTTCTAAGCAGTGTAGCACTGAATCTGGTTCCAGTGAGTGTCATAAGTCAGCAGGGAAGGAGAAGAAGGTAAGACACTGCAGATGGCTGAGTCCCTGGAGGTACAGAACAGGCTCCCCACATTATCTTCAGCTTCCAGGGGAGAGGAAGGGCCCCACGCCTTTACCCTGCTGGAGGCATTCTGCCTGTGGGGAGGGAGCATCTTCAGTGTTATCCCACAACGGCACTATGAGCCTGGCAGGGATCATTGTGCCTGTCGGGGAAACGTCGGGTGAGCTCTAGGGAACAAGATCATCCTGCGTCATTCAAGGGAGGCTCCTTGCTCAGCCCGCAAAGGGAGGAGGGCAGGATCAGCCTCTGCCCTGCAGTAACCTCCTCCAGCCCAGTGTGGATGCTCTGAGTGCAGCCACATCCCAATCCTCCACATGGAACAATGCTCCAGCCTCCAAGGAGAAAAGTGCAGACACAGGCAGAATGGACAAACCTAAGGACACATTTTAGTTACAAAATGATAAAATACTCCACTGACTTAAGAGCTTGAAATAAACTATATGGAGCCACCAGGTTCAGGTCCTGCAAGAAAAAGGCCCTGGAATATGTATGGACCTGTTTCAGGACACTGGTCCAGCACTTGAAGTGCGTCCCTCTTTCCTGCTGCAGTTATTTGCCAGAAAACTCCAACAACCAGCCCAGACTTTGCAAAGGCAAGGGAGAGACTGCTGCTGAGCTGTCCAGAGCCCTTGCCATGCTCAGCAAGATGGGCAGGCCCTGTGAAAGGCAGACCTGTGGCTCAGAGCTGACAGGGACAATCCACACTGGGTCAAGCAGGGTGGGTTCCTGCCTGGAGTGACCATTCAGTGCCCGGTTCAGGGCATTTGCAGCCTTGGTGCTGCTCTGTGGTGCCTCTGGCGTTCCAGCCTGCTGACTGACCCAAGGGCAGGGCTTCCAGCTACTCACTCCTCTGGCACCACCGTCGTGCAGCGTGTCCAGGACCTGACTGCAGCATTCGCACTATCCTCTTGCTAAGATGCACCCCTGTGCAGCAAGCAGATTTTGAGACAGATGGGGAATGTTGCTGAAAATAATTTGAAAGGCAAAGAGGGCTAAAATACACTGTCACGATGTTTCTGAGTAAATAAAGATAAGGGCGATGGGAGCTCCTCTGGCAGGGACATTAGCAGAGCCTCAGCAAATTAGTTTAGCACTAGAAAATTGACATGGAACGGAAACAAGACATTCAAAGCAAGGATGTGCTTTCACTAGGCACAAAGCCGACGTTATTTAAGACAGAGAAGCAGAGTTGGTTCCAGAGTAGCTAATTCATTTCTCCTTATCTCCCCTTGGCAGAGGCTCGCTGCCTAAAGACCGCTTGATGTATGCCTGCTGCTTCCTCCCCTCTCCCTTCACAGGTTTGCCTTGCAGAAAACAAGAATTGGTTCTGTTGCTAATGGCTCCAGCTCCCTTGGGCTGCAGAGAAACAAATCACAGCTCACTGGGCACCCCTGTGACACCCCGGCACTCCGAAGCACATGGCAGCACTTGCACTTGCTCCAAGTTCAGCTCTCTGCTAAAACATTTGCTGGAATACAAATGCCAGTTAGAAACACCTTTTTTCATTATATTTGTGTGTCAGTAAAAGGCCGAGGCTGATTCACTGTCACACAACACTTCTCAAGTGTAGCTTAATTTGCTCAGTGAACATCAACTGCCCACCGATCTCGCTGCCTCAAGACTTAATTGTGGTATAAACCTATTACAAATTTCAGGGAGATACTAAAACAACAGGTTTGATATCTGCAAGATATAACACAGCTTATTCTCTGGTAGTCAAACTCATTTTCTCGGCAGTTCATTTAGCAGAGCCAGGATTATATGGACAGAGATATTAGAACATCCTGCTGGACCATCGTGTCGTGAAAGGACTGTCTATACTCACATTTAAAACCAAGTGGTCCTTGTTTATGACACTTTATAGCTTAAGTTTCAAACGTGTCAGGGTTAAGCACAGGTTTTGGCCAAGCTGGGAATCAAGCTGGGTTAACCTTGCAACTTGAAGCTCAGCAGCTCTTCCAGGTCTGAACAGAGCAGATATCAAAAAGTTTTGCTGTGTGTAACACTGGTGAATAATAAACATTCTGTGATAGCTTTAAGCTGCTGTGGTTATTGTCCTCCTTCAGCTGCTATGTCTGAGGAGATCCTCTGTCTCCTTTGTGCCTCTTTCTTCAGCCGTTCTGTCCTCCCAAGGTGAAACTTTGCACCTTTGCTGCTGCAGCTCTTGTTTGTGTGTGGGGCATGTTCTGCTCCGTGGCACAACTTGGTTTCCCCAGAGTCCCAGGAGGCAGAGGTGAGAATTCCTGCCAGAACACCTCCTCTTTGCTTCCCATCTCTTTAGCCTGGCACATGCCAATCCACTGACACTTTTTCTGAATGTTTTGCTGGATTTTTGGAAGAGGTGGAAAAGAGTGATCTCAGTCCATCCTTCCTAGTTTATGCTGAACTGATATGTGTCAGCGAAGATGATGAGAACGCAGCCTCTGATTTTATAGTTTGGTGGTTTCCAAAGAATTTCCACTAACCTCTCAGAAGAATTCTGCATTGCTCATACCTCTAAGGTCCCCACTTCTTTTTTGCCCCCTCTGTTATCACCCATTATTTTATAATCTCTTCCAACAGGGACTGATTCTGCTACATTTGTCTGGTAGCAAATGAGTACATTTTCAGGATTAAATAAAACTAAGTTTTTTATGATCACCTCAGACATAATCTTCAGCAGTTGAAGAAAAGCAAAGCAGTGGCTCCCTATGAGTTATGAGTTGGAGATCTGTCAGATTCTGCTACAACAGCAGCATCCATGAATGACTCCTCAGTGGAAAATCTGGGTTGTCAGCTTATTGCGAGCATCTGTTATGCCACTGGCAGTGACATTTCAAAGTATGAAGCCCAGTTGGTAAGTTACTATTTTAGAGCAGAAGTACAAATTCAGCACACTTTCATCAAAACCAGAGCACGCATTTAGTAAACTGGAACTCGCTGTCAGCAGGAAACATTTGCAACACGAACACAAACGCAACAGGAGAGGGGTTGGTGTCATTCCTTTGGTACGCCCAGGCTGAAGAAGCTGGGGGCAAGAAAATGTTTCCTACGAAGCTTTCTTGACTAAAAAGACAACTTCTTCCCTGGAGAGAGGGCCATGTGTACAAACCCAAAACGGAGAGTGACCTTGCCATCTGAGGTCTCTGTTAGGCAGCATCTTTGATGGTGAAAGAACTGAGCTGCTCGGGAAGGATGTGTTTGTCCAGCCCTGCAAGCCTTGAAATGCATAGCCTGGTAAAGGTAAGGGAGCCTGAGATCAGTGCAGCCCTGTGTGACCCCCACGTGCCAGGAACGCCCCAGGAGAACATTCCAGCCCAGGACAGAGCAGCCCAGCACAGAGCAGCAGCAAACAGTGCAGCACAGAAGCCTTGCAGCGAAAGAGTTAAAACACTTGAGCCACGTCTTTTCAAGAATTGAAGGACTAGCTGTGAAAAGCTGTGCTGACTTCCAGGGAAGCAGGCTGTAAACAGCTCAGCAAGCTGAGGACAGGGACGGGGTAAGAGATCTGACGGGTACAAATGTCCCGCACGGCCAGCACGGGCGAGGTGCTTGTCAGAAAGGCATGTGCAGCTGTTCCCTGCTCAGCCTGTTTACTCTGCACCAGGATTTACCATCTGTGCAGCACAACAATGCACACACCAGAAATCAGGGCCTGTCAGATGGAGCCTGGTCTCGTGGCTGAAGCACAGGACAAGCAGTCAGGAGATTTAGATTCTATTTATTGCTCTCCTAGTGGCTCCCACAGCAAACATGGGGAAATCACTTCACTGCTTTGTGTCTTGTTTTCCTCCAAGATATTACTTTACCTTATTAGTGGAATGAACACTCTTTGTTTGTGTTTATAAAGTGCCTTTTGTTCTTTGGAGGCAATGCTAAAGCAGAACTAAACAAGATGTATTTACACAGAATTTCTAAAGCTTCAGAAAGAGCAGGTCAGCCTTCCTAGTGCAGCAAAGTTAAAGGTCTGTAAACTCTGTCACAAATAACTCCAACCCAGTCCAAAAGTCCCTGTGCTCCTCTCTCCATGACACTTCAGATACTGAAGAAGGAATACTTTAGAGATCAATGAGAACATCAGAATATGTGAAAAGAGGAAGAGAGATCAAATTTGTCCAGAGGTGAGCCAATAAAAATTGCCATAAACTTTGGAATTTTGATATTCCACCCCGAGTTTTTCAGCTTCTTATTGGCATTGGCAATTGGATGGCATTGAAAAGTCAAGGTATCCTTTTGTATAACACATTTTCTTCTTCAGAATAAATCTTTCAGAGTTTTTGCTAAATCAAAGCACTCCAGCCACGCAGGACTCAGTATTCCATGTGAGATTTCTGTGAACAGCACTGAGTTCAGGATGCACAGTTCCAAACACTGCTGTGCTTTGGGAGCACAGGAACTTCACAAATTGTCCCAGCAGAGTCACATGAAATTAAACTCATTTGCTTAAACATTCCAAGAGTTCCTTGGACTGCACTTACTCTGGGATTAGCCCTGAGACTATATCAGAATTATGAAGGAGATCATGGATGGGTCTTCACTGATAACACTTTTCTAAAGCCTGACAATATTGCTTAATAAAAGTCATTTATGGAGCAAGACTGTGGCATAAATCCTGTTGTCAGTTCCAGTGGGGTGCCTTGCCAGGATGTGTGGTGAGGAATGTCCCTCTGTGGCACTTCAGAAAAAGCTTTGTTCCACTTAAATTAACATTGCCAAAGTACTGTAGCACCACAATTCCTGTTTTCTGTATTCTCTGCCTTCCACTGAATCGCTGTGCCATGGGTTCTGCTCCTCTCCTATCTCCACGTGGTGGAATGAATATATAAGGCCCAGCCACTTTTGTGTTTCCTTTTAATTCTTTTGTTGTTATTGGGACCTAAATGATCTTGTTTTTGTTTTTCAGCTCTGTAATGAGTCACTGGCTTATTTAATTTAATTTTATTGTAATTGTTATCTTTTCGTTCCTGTTTTTTTCCAGTCAGTTACTCATAAGACCACAAGATATAAACAGGACACTGTTGCTTGGACAACTTCTGAGGGTAATTTTTTTCACTGTCACCCAAATGCAAAGCCAGTTACTGAGTGGTCGTCACTTCCTAAGAACTTTCACCTCAGTCCATGTATATTTTCCCCACATGTAATGTTTCTGTTGATCCTTATGTTTTCCAGAGAAAAGATATCAGTCTGTCTGGTTTTGTTGTTGCTTGGAAGCTTTCTTGGGCTTTCTAACTGCACCCAATCTAAAACTTTCCATGGAAATTTTAGTGACAGAAAATCAAGTTTAATTTTATATAATTTCTTTTGTAACAAATAAATTCTGACAAAAACATTGTGATGAAAACTTTGGGAGAAATAGTTACCAGTGAAATGCTAGATTTTCCTTTGCCATCTCCTCCATTTTCACGCCAACCTCATCTTTGGCAGAGCATTCTGCAGTGATTCTTTCTTGCCAGATTTCTCATCTTTAACCTGATTGCCCAAGGAAATGGATTTTATGTCACTGTGCTTTGTTTGCATATGTTACATACACGTGTCTCTTTATCCATCAGTATAATTTCAAAGCAACTGGCAGCTTTCCACCAGATCTGATATAAAGACACAGGTCTAAATTATGTTAACATTTTGTGTTTCACTGTAGTTGTCAGATAGAAAAGAAATTTAAGGAATGAATCTGTGAAGGGAAAAGCTCCAGGAGCAGTGACCTCGTATTCACTAGCACAGAAAGATGAGAGAGAACAGCAAATGCTCAGCTATGGGAAAATCCACTGGAGCCCACACCCATCAGCACAGACAGCACAGGGCATAAAGGCACAGAAAAGCAAGACTTCAGTTCTGCTCTTGGTTCTTTGTTTCCTGTGAGGCTGGAAATCCTTGGAATCTGTGACACTGACTAACTGTAAATGTGCAACAGTTTTGGTTGGAGACGCTTCATATTTTGGGGCAAAGCAGTGACACAGTGCATTTGTTCAAGGTGATCTGCATCTCTCAAGCTGCCTCACCCTCACTGGTAGCAGAGAAGCAGCAGACTCACAGCCTTAGGAAGCTGAGGGCTCTGTCAGTGTGCTCCCGTTACCTCTTCCTCCTCAAAGGAGTTCAGAGCTCCCTGGATATACCACAATTACACCTTCCAGTCACAGCTTTAGGCATTCCCTAAGATGCAAATTGTCTGGCATGCAAAAGCATCTTTTGCATATCTTTGTGCAAATTTTACATGAAGTAAAGTTTCTGTGGTTGCTCAGAACTTCAGCAACCTCTGAAGATAATGTGTACCAGAGCAGGAATGATGGATATGGATGGCACAGAGGCGCTGCAGGGATTGGCCCTTGCCCAGCAGCCCCAACAGAGTGGACTTGCCACGAACGAGAAGCTTTTCTGATGAGGAACCTTGGAACAGCCATGACAAGTGACGGCACATTTTAGGTGAAGGCTTTGATAGACTCCAAGTGGTGTTCAGAGCAGCTTTAGAGATTAGCAACAGTGATTTTCTCTGAGTCAGCAGTGAGCCAGCCCACCTCCCCACGGTAGGAGGTACCAGGATGTTTGGAATGCCATCCATAGGACAAGAGGTCAGACTGAACTTCTGACCAGTGCGATCATTGAAAAATTTGAGGCTGCTTTTGCAAGAGTTAACACCAGATCCCAGCTTGGGTAATTCCATTCTACCTCCCTAAAATTCCCCATTTATTTCAAACAGATGCAGTATTTTTCACTTCCTCCATTAAAGACTGCTGAGTAGTTCTGTACGTTTTGCTGAGCACTTACTGTGTTTTACCCCAAAGGCAGCTACAGCACCCAGGGAATGACCCAGAGCAGAGCTTTGGTGCATTTGACTCTATTTGGGGGCAATGCTGGTCTGTCTGCTCAGTCTGAGAACTGCCAAACATTCTCCCACAGAGCCATGGTTTGCAGCAAACAGCCAACAAAAGTGAGAGCTGAAGATTTTATCCTGTGGATAGATCAGTAGAGTATGAGGTGCACCCAGCCTCTAGTTTTTTAGCTCTTCAATTTATTTCAAGTAGCAATTTGGTCACTTTCTAGTAAGGCAAAAAAGCACCTTAATTTTACATCAGAATAAGTTGGTTTGGGCTCTTAATTTCTGTGCCTCAATACCCATTAGTAACAGCGAAATAGCAATGCTCATTAATGCATCACTAATATCTACTATAAAGGATGCTTTCTGATCACTTTGAAAGGGAGGCGAATTCCTATTTCCCTTTTCTTCTGATGCATACAAACTGATGAATGAACAAATTGATCCATTTACACCATATGCTGTGCTAGACAGCTCACAGTGCTGGATGGCAGCAGAAGCAAACACAGAAGTGCAGCCAGGAACATTAATTGAAAGCATGTTCAGAGAGACAGAACTGCAGCTCGGTCTTAACGAGTGTGTGGTAGAGATAATGTAAAAGCAATTACTTTAGCAAAGGCAATTTACTGAAAAATTCTTTTTTACAGAGCACCAACGTACTCAGCTGGCAGGATTGCTGCCAGGAGACAGAGCCAATTAGAGCTCTGTCTTACACTGGGGACACTGAGGTGGCCATCCGCCTGTTGAGACTGGCCCCGTGTCCTGTCCCCAGCCACACGATTCCTGTGTGGGTATGCAGCCCCTTTCCAAGGTGTCCTCAGCAATGTGTGCTCACGTGGCATCTGTCACCCTGAATGATCACCTGCACCATGGCATCTGTCACCCTGAACGATACCCTGTACCATGGCATCTGTCACCCTGAATGATCACCTGCACCATGGCATCTGTCACCCTGAACGATACCCTGTACCATGGCATCTGTCACCCTGAATGATCACCTGCACCCCACTGAGGGAATACTCACCTAGAGTTCCTCTCTGCTTTTACCAGCATGGCTGACATGCCCACCCCAGGTGTTACAGTCGCCTGAGACATTGGTGGAAGCCTGGGATCTCTCCACTCATTTCTGAATTTCCATCAGTATCACTGAGGCAAGAAAATGACCTTTTGAAATTCAGATAACCCTACAGTTTACCAACAAGCTGAAAAGGCAACTGAAAATTGTAAATGGAGGATGCACTCAGATTTCCTTATCGAGAACAACTGTGAACTAGCAGTGACATAAAAACCAGCAGGAAGAAAAGATAACCTCGTGTGCTTCTGCTGCCATTCACAGGATTTCTAAATTCAAGTAACACTCACAAAGGTTTTTACAGAAAAAGTCAATGTGTAGCCTTTTGGTTGCAATTCAAGTTCTAATAAAACTGTTTATTGAACTCCTTGACCCCTTCCTGGAATCTGCTCGAGCTTCCCAGAACTTTGTGTCATGTGGTTCTTGGTCATTAATAACGAAGTATGACACAGCAGTTTAGACGCACAGCAGCCTTTTCTCCGTGCGAGCAGGCGCCAGGACAGAGCTCAGAGCACACAAACAGCTCAGCCCAAGGCTGCAGGATCCAGTCCCAGAGCAGCAGTGCCGTGATGCAGCACAAGCAGAAAGGGCAGAGGCAGGAAGTGATTCATCCCAGTACAGTACAACGTGCGGGACATGATCAAAAAGATCCCAGCCTGCAGCCAGGACAAGTACAGTACTGGGCAAACGGCTCTGGGCTCCAGCCTAGATATTAGATCCATCTCGCAGTCTGTTTACACAGATACTCCTCCATCAGCCAGCTGTGCATTAAAAGCAGCATCTGGTGCTAAAGAGGGTCAGTGAATCTTGAGACCTCTGAACACATGGCTGATCTATTCTGTCCACCCACTCATTTACGTTTATAAAGCCCTTCTGGCTTCTGCCTGGAAATCCTTGGCTTTCAAACCAGAGATCTCTCCAGCAGTTCTCCTCCAGCTCTTGGCCTGCTTTACTGTTCCTTGAATCTGTTTAGCCATTCCCCTGCCCATTCCCAACCCCTCAGCCCCCTGTCCTGGCCCAGCCTCATGGCTAATTAATCATCTCTTCTTATGACAACTGGACTGTAGCTGAGAAATTCTGAGTGTCACTTTCCAAAGAGCAGAGTTACTGTGTCTGCTGCAGCAAGATACATTCCAGGTGCATTGTGCCTCACCAATTATATGCTTGAAAGGAAAAAAAAGGGCAGAGATATTGCTATACGGAGAAGCTAATCACATTCTAGGATGAGATGCTATGCTTTAGCTACAGTGGAATGAATGAGACTCATTGTGAATTGATTCAAAAGTCTCATCTTTGCCAAATTTGGATTTAGTTTCACATGTGCATTTCCTACAAATGAAAGAAAAAACCTGTGTGGACCTATTGGGGAAATGGGTTTAATTTTGATCAAGTTCCTTGAGCTGACAATCACTGTAATTTCACTAGAGAGGCTCAAACTTGCTGTAGAAAGTTGGGCGGGGAGGGAGAAGGAAGAGAGAAAACTGAAATCTCAGTTTAGGTGGGAACTAATACATCAAATCAAATTATGATTTTTTTTCCTTCCTGTTTGGGTCCTGAGCTGCTTCTGCTTACTTCTCCTTGTCTCCCTCCATAGTATTTACAATGCGTAGCTGTAAACAAGCCCTGTGTGCTCGCTTCAGTTAAAGTTCATTTGTTAAGGAAACAGAGGTGGTCCTGCATCCCTGGAATAGACTTCCCAGCACCGGAGCTCCTGCTCCAAGCATCACACGTGATTTGACCCAGCTTCTCAAGCACAAGCACGGTGCAGGAATGCCATTTTCAACAAAAACAGGGCTGCAGAAAGGAAAACATTTGCCTGAAAATGCAGTTTTCCCTCTGGGGAGAGACCAAGAGAACGAACTGGATACGCCAGGCTGAGCAGTGCTGCTCTGTGCCAGGCTGGCAGGTGTTCATTGGATGGTGATGGACTGGGATCAACACCACTCTAGAAAGGACCAGCATTCATTTCAGAGGAATATACAGCTCATCTAGACAAGACGATGTTTAATATTTGAGTATATCTAAGTCCATTTAAAACAAGTCCAAGGCTCACTGTCTTATCTGCTCTACTTTTAGCTGATGTTGGCCAACACATCCCACACCCTGGTCTAGACAAAGCCTGGAAGCAAAGGAAACAAACAAATGACACAGAGAGTGAGAACTAAATGAAGGGAGACACAGTGAAAAAAGAGTAGACAGAAAGGAAGACAATGGAATGGAAAAAACCGACATTATCTTTATACTGAACATGACAGCTGGGCTTTCGAGGGGTGCTCTTTTCCCTAATCCATAGCACATGCTGCTTCTTAACTCCAGTGCTGTGTTTGTTTATTTGTTGTGTGTTTTTGTAAAATGAATCACCCTTAGGAAAAACCCAGGGACTTTAAATTACCGAGGGCAAAAATCTCATTGTACGTCAGCTACTTTGGCAAAGCCCATAGGTAGTTTAAGAGGAAAAGCTACTTGGGAATTTTATGGTGAAGAGCTTCTCTGTTGGTTTTCTTAAAGGAAAATTACACTATGTTGAACCTGAAATGTTTAATGGGAGTGTGGCACTGGAACTGTCCTGTTTTGTATAAATATTAAATATGCATTGAACTTGGTCTCCCACATCCCGCAGAAGCACACTGACCGTTGGGGCTCAAAATGATTCCTTTATTTAGGTCCAGCAATCTGCTGAATTTTTAATCAAAACAGAAGATCACAACAGGAGAGCCCTAACGCAGCCACTGTTCTGGTGAGAAATACCCTCTTATTAGGCTTGGGGTGTAAGTTCTTCTCCTGGGTTTGACTCCAGAAATCTCTCACATCCCAGCTAATTGTCCTACCTCCTGGGCTGTTAATTATTTTGGGGTGATGACTACATGTTCTTCAAGGACAATTGGGAAGGTGAACATTTGAACCCAGTGAAGAGAAGAAAATGTTTTGAGAACTTGAACTAACTTTAACTAGACAAAAACCTGCCTCTCTGACTCGATGAGCAGAGGCTCCAACTCCGTGTGATGCCCCCATCTTCCAGAGGCAGTGATGGGCTGGGGAGGGCTGTGCGAGGTCTGTTCTGCACAGGCTGCACACAGGCATGATCCAGGTGAGCAGAGTGTGGCATTTGGGGACCATGGTGTGTGCACGGTGTGTTTCTCAGCGTGGGTTATATGCTCCATGCTCCTTTGTACACAGACACTCTCAGTGGATCACTTGTACAGTGATTACAGTAAATTAGTAAATATGAAGTACCTGTACATAAGGTCAACAAAACATCCCTCATATTTCTAGATCTCTACTATAAACACATCTGGAGAAAACCTTCATGCTTTATTTTGCCTCTTAAATGTCACATGTAAAAATAAGTGCAAACACATCATTCCATCCAGTGTCCTTGCCCAGCTGATGTGAGACAAGCACTAAAGCAACAAGTATGAGGCATAACCACTATTTCTCTGTGCTGAAACCCTCCTGGACAGAAGAGCTGCTCTGCCACCTCTGCTTATCAAAGAAGAGTTCTGGCCCAACGCTCCAGCCTCTCCATCCTGATGCAACAGTCTCCCTAAGAATACTTGGAGTCACAGAAATGTACGTGGGAATTGAAAATGAAACTTGATTGAACAAATACTCACTGGTAGATAACAAAGGTAGTATTAAGACTGAAATTAAAAGAACTGAAGACATTTTTCCCCACATTCTCAGGGGGAAATGGGACATCTGAACTTTGGTCATATGGCCATCATTTAATAGAGCAAAGGTAGAGAACAGGCTGAAGACACTTGAGTTAGACACTGGGCTCATGATGCTCTCCCTGAGCATGCGTCCCCTCGGGAGCAGTGACAGCAGGAAGCAGGCAGGAGGGCACAGGAAGTGTTTGGGAAATTTCACTTAACAGTTAAAACCTCTACGTGAATGAAGCTTTGAGCCTGTTTTGCTTCAAACAATGTTCCATTCAAAGTATGACTCAACTTTTGGGGGCTGATCCAAAGCTCCCTAAAGACAATGAGAGTTTTTCCATTGACTTGAGCAGCCTTTGGATGAGGGCCTTGATCCTGATCCTGAAAGCCTGATTCACATGATAAAAGCTGCACAAAACAGATCAAGTCTAGAAGTCCTCGTTGAGATTGTACCAAATCCCTTCCCAGGTGAGTATTCCAAACTAAAGCAATGACACCAATTTAGTCTGATGGGCTGCTCACTGTCCTGAACCTCACCTTACATTTGATGGTGACTGGTCCCACACTTCCACAGAACTGTTCATGTTTGCATAGCTGATAAAGAGCTTTCCTTCCCTCTTGACTCTGTTTTGTCTAATGGTGTTATCAGGATGTAACTCATGAATCACCGGGTGCAGACTTCAAGAGATGCCACACAGTTCACATTAAAGCCTGAGGTCCAGTTAAGATTAAAAGTGTCTTCATCACTGAGACCTAAGGTGTTCAAGCTATAATGGAGGTCAAATTAATCAGACTTACTTTTAGTAGCTAATGCTTTCACAAGCTGGTTTTCAGGGCAGGATTTTTTTAGTAGAAAAGGTATAATCTTTTTCAGCCACTTTGGAAGATGAAAGTTCTTGTGTTTGAATAAGATGTCTTTAAACACCATTATTCAACCATAAAAGAAGAGAAAGACCAAACAATGCAACATTTGGAGCTTGCAACTTCCTCCCTATTGGCTGTCTTTTCAAAGCAAGTGTCATCTGAAATGATTTTATACATTCCTATACTATTCCCAAATTCCTATCGCCTCTACACAAACATCCTGTCCGACAGCAGCTCTCTGGCTGGGCTGTTATCTGCTGTGACACCTTGCTTACAAACACATCTGGAGAGCTCAGTGTGAACCAAAGCCTCCTGGACCCACTCAGCATAGGCTCACTCAGCATGTTTGGGCTGTGCCTGACAAAGCTTTTCATACAAAACCTCTTCACCCTTCCCTTCAGTGCACACCATACGGTGCATAAATAATATTTGGTTGTCCTGGTGGAGTTACAACTGAAAAAAAATGTTTTCACCCATCTGGTTTGTATTAATTTTACAAGGGAAATGCAGTATACAGGGGAAAATATTTTTTTTTCTTGTATAACCATGTCTACACCCTGGCTGCTGCCAGGACCATCCTGGGTCACCCAGGGAACGCTACAGTCTTGGTACAAAAGAGGTCCAGTGTGATACAGCACAAGGGACAGGACCAGCAGTGCTGGTGAAGGGAGAGGAGATGCAAGAGCTCCTTTGCCTCCTCATCCAACCTTGCAGAAAATCTACTTGGGTGATTTCTGTCAAAGTTGTGCCTTGCAAAGCTGTGCTGCTGCATTTTTATGCCCAGCCAAAACCTCAGATTGCCTCACACAACGGAGTGGTCCAGGATCCATAAACGTCATTTCCCAGGATGATCCTTGACTTTTGTTTCAGTCTGTTATTTCCCACTTAATACCCATTGCTTTTTAATTGGTTATTATTATTTATTATTATATTTGAAAATTTTAAGAGTCTCTTAAGAAGCAAAAAGGGGACATAATTAAAGAAAAATGCAGAGAATATTCCAAATGTAGTGTGACTTTACAGATGCGACAGACATTGATTCTTCTCGGGAGGGAGACAGGAAGCTGTGGTGGGCAGAGCCCTGAGCCCTCATCTGACTACAAAATATCCCCTCAGGATTAACTTTGTGAACTGCAGTCACACAATAACCACCAGCAGCTCTGCACCCAGCTCTCCAGCGCAGCCCAGACTGCTGCCAGACAATCTTTTCCATTATTTTGATGTTGTAATGCATTTATTTATGTGAGTTAAAAGCAACCATTGACCTGCCCATGACTTCGGACAGGTTACTTCAGTGTGCTGCTTTTTACCTTCTGATGGCCTTCAGATCTTTAGTTCCTCTTCTAATCATAAATAAAACATAGACAGTGATGACAAGAAAAGGCTAAGATGCAATATGAATACTGGCCATGGAGAATGAAGAAGGTGACACAACATATTCAATTTTCAAATGGCATCTGCACCCAGGCTTGATCCAAAATCACGCTAATTTTATCTGTAGGGCTTCTTTTGCACCTCATTTTGAATGTTTAGTTGTTTTGATTGGTTTGCTAGGTCAGTTCATACATTGCCATTACAAGTAGTAAGTACAAGACCAAACGTCAGCTTTAAGTCATATTATATTCAAAAATAAACAGACATCAACACAACACTCCGGCCATTGACCTTAGTGGGTACTGAGTTCGTCTAAAAATTCATTACTACATCCAAATTGGTACAAAACTTCCTATCCTGTACTACAAACTTAACTATATTTTGTCATCATTACTCTTAAGGATAGGCAGAGGCAGTTCTTTGAATGCCAGATCTCCCACTCAGGGGCTGTGCACAAGCACAGCCAGACAGGCTGGACAGCATCCATAAGAGATCCAGACTAAAATTCAAGCTACCTTTCAAAACACAGCTTTGAGACTGAAATGCTGCTTATCATAAAGAGAGGATCTGTAAAAGCAGAAATGGGAAGATAAGGAGGCTGGGACTTGTAAGCACAAAGAGTCTCTCGGTGACTCGCAGTGCTGGGATGACCCCAGCTTGAACAATCCAGGATGGGTGATTTGATTATGAAAAAGGGTGGTAAACAAGGAAAGATGATGGATGGAAAAAATAAACATCAAGGGCTCGAGCCAGGCTGTGCAGAAATGCCACGCAGGGCTGCTGCCAGCAGTGCGTGTGACACATTCACACCATGGCAGGGAGGGTGGGGTGGGTTTGATCACGCCTGATTGACGCTAATGACATTCCCCCAATGGCTGTGGCTTTCCTCATACCACACCCAGGAGGGTCAGAGGCACATTCCTCCTCAGTCCTAATGTGAAAAAACATACTTTGAATCGAGTTAAATGATACCAGGTGCTTGCTCTGGTTGCCTTAACCGAGGCATGGTCAGAGCTCAGGCTGCACTTCCCAGTAGTGTGTAACTCATCTCTTCAGGGTGTACCACCACCTGCGCGTAACTCCATCAGCTCCATGTCCAGCTACTCACGGATGAGACCCAGCCCTGCCACAATGCCTCCTGTGCATGGGAGACAGCAACATCTGTGAGTGGGGATGCCAACCCAGCAGAGCATCGTGAGCTGTTGTGTTTATCTGCGTTGCCTGGAAGCCCCGTTTGGGGATCAGGAGTGTGTGTGACAGACACAAACCTAAAGCATTGCCCTCTCCATGGAGGGGTCATTTACCTCTGCTGCTCTTGTCCTGCCTGTCAGGAGCAGCCTTACTTCTGCCAGGGACAAAAATGCACCCAAAATGGAAACAGGAGCGAGTCCAGGGCCTCAAATCCCACAGCACAAGTTCTGAAGTGCCATCCAGTCCAGATCACCAAAGCATTCTGAAAAGCCGAGACCTTGTAACAAGGCAAACTCTGAACTTCTGAGCCCAATCTCCAAGGCCAGTGAATGAACATTTCTTAAGAAACAAGAGGTTAATACAAATATGCATACAAATGCATTGCTTGTTTTGAAAGTGAAACTCGAAGTTTTCAGATGCTCTGTACCTAAAGAGGTCACTGCGATAAACAGTTGGCAGATCCCAGGAAAGCTAATGGCAACTGTTAAAGTTCAGAATTCCTGAAAATCTGAATCTTTCCGTGTTTGGACCCTATTTCAGGAATTGCAATTTATAAATAACTGCTTGATGGCACACCTAAATTGAAGAATGCCAAGGAATCTAGCAAAATCCATGTGCCGAACACTTCCAGAGCCAGTTTCGTAAGAGCTCTGGAGGCTGACTGTGAAAGCTGTGTGCCATGGACTCACACTGGCTGTGTTCCTCAGCCTGGCAGGGCTGTGCTTGCATGTTCCATCCTGTTCTCCTTTCCACCCTTACAATCTCTCACCAGGATCAGTAACAACCCTCTGGAAGCAAAACATAGATTAGCCTGGATTTTTCCAATACCTCCGACGGTGCGCTGCAGCAGTGGATGTGTGGCTGGAGGAGAGGGAGGAGGAGGAGTAGGGCTGCCTTCCTCCTCTCCCTCGTGCACACAGAGGTGATGGCTCAGCCCACATGGAGCAGGACAGCACAGGCTGCCACCTGAGCAGCATCTCACGCTGCCTGAGCCCATGCTCCTCACCCTGGAAAAGGAATGGGATGGGTATTCTCAATTAGAGACATGGGGAGCCCCAAATTCCATCATCCATGGGCCTCGAGTCTGAATGACAGATTCATCATTACACACACACAACCAGGAATCTTTCAATGGAGACATTCCTTTGGGGGCTGAAAACCTGGCTGAGGGTGAGAGTGCACATCTATTTATAGCAAGATAAATACTCGTGCAAACACCTAGAGGAAAAGAAGGCAAATCTTAAATTCATTAGAGCACACTCTGACAAAGGGAGATTAAATAGTGAAAAAAATCCATACAGATATTCTGGATTAATTTTCTAGATAATAATTTTCTAGATGAGATATCTAGATCAGTCTTTTAACAGTCTATCTCCCTCCAAATTTTCCAAGAGCACTTTTTTGATTTTCTTCCACTTCCCTGGTGACCCAGTAACTCATATGCATTTTCTCGGGACTACCACAGCGATTCCTTTGTGATGATTGTTCTGTTCTGCACTTTATATTAAGGCTGAACATTGAGGCTCAGAATGTTAATCATGAGAAGAATAACAGGATAATCAATTGTTGCTTGCAGAGCAGTGAAGTTGCAAATCAGCTGCTGAGGATAAATACCAGACACAAACAGGCCTCTGAAGCAGTCCTGAAATACTTAAACACAATATATTTCCCTTAACATAACCCTTTGAGGTCACAGTCTTTTCTAAAACAAAGGGTCTTCCACGCAGAACACTCTCGACACCAATGCCAGGCCTTGCCAGGGAAAAATGGGGATGGGGCACAGCTTCCCCTGGGCAGAGGGGCTCCTGCTGTGAGCAGCCAGCGTCAGCAGGTGACACTCAGCTTCCGAGCACATCACTCCAAATGGCAGCGGCATGTGTTTTCAGCTACTTCATGGTAGTTGGTCATGTTCAATCAATTAAAGTAAACCCAACAAGTGGCAGTGCAATTTTGTGTTCATGCTGATATTAGAGAGGAAAAGTCAGGTTTTAACATTATGTCTATGGCAGCAGGTTCTGCAGACCAGCAGAAGTCTGGGGACCCTGAAATGGTATTTCATGCACACAGGCAGTAGTAGCGAATTTCAGACAGCTTTGCTTAGGGTGCAAAAGGACATCGAAGCAGAAGCAAAATCACAAGAGCTGATGATGGCTGCCCAGTGATTATAGCTCGGTAAAACAAAGCCCAGAGAGTTCAGTAGGTAGGAGCAGACAGTCTGCCTTTAATTGCTCCAAGTGATCTGGGTCTCAGAACTTCTCACAGAGCAGAACCGGAGTGTGCATTTGTGTCTTCAAGAGGATTTTGTTGCAGGAGCAGGAGAGGCAGCACTGAGCAGGGAGCTCGGGGAGCTGGGAGCAGAGGGGCTCCAGCTCTTGGACAAACCCCTGAACCCCAGCAGTGTTTCCCCTCGGGGGCTCTCTTACAGCCATGTGCTGCCCAGGGCTGGGAACAGAAATGATTCCCATCCGCCCCACGCTCCTGAGCGTGGCTTCTTGCACACCCCAAAATCTGCCATCTGACAGCTTGGGTGCAGTCACCTCCCAGCAACATCGAGGACAGGAGATTGGGGGGGTTCGTGATCTGCCTCTTCTCATCGCTCTGCAAATCTGAGTCAGTCACAGAAATAAGAGGGAGACAGGAAAAAATAGAAAGGGAGAAGTGGTTAAGGCATTCCTGTGTGACGCAAATGCAGTGATGTCAGAATTGGAGACCACAGACACCTCTGCCAAAATGAATGGGATTCCAGCAGGCTCCAGCTGGTCTCATGGTTTGTGCATTCTGCCTTGTTTCCTGGATACCAGCAATTCCCAGCTGTAAACTGAGCAACCATTAACCCTTCCCTGCTGTGGGTTTCCAGGCAGCCACTCATGGGGAAGTTTTTCCCTCTGGTGAAAGATTCCCGTATTTCATAACCAGGCATCTTTTATGAATCAATGGCCAGCTTAAAATAACCCCTTGACCCTAAGTGTCTGGGAGAGCCATTGGAACATGGCAAAGAGAACCTTTTATACAAAGCAACATTTATTATCTGATCTTCAACTGCCTCCCTGTGCCCTTGAGCTTCATTCCCCAATCACTCATGTGACTTACTACCTTTACCATTTTTCCTCTCCTACTTCTTTTTTTCTTCTTTTATTCTCCCCTCTTCCTTCAAGCTATTTTTAAAATTTTTCCTTCCTGCCTCTGCAATGAGAAGACAAGGCATAGCTTTAGTGCTGAAATTACTCTGGGGATAGATCTGAAATCCTGGATCTGATATACAACTCCCAGAAATTTTTGTGAGGGAAAGCATCCAAATTCTTAATCTAGTGGCTGATTCCTTCCTGGCACAAACTGAAAACCTAATTTTGGATCTCAAATGCCTGAACTTCCCGAAAGTAAAAATCTAGGCATGGATTTTTTTGGCTGAACTAGCCCTCCCACTGCTGGGAGGGAACAAGAGCTTGAACTCAGGCCAGGCCAAAATAATCAAATATATGATTTATTAATCACTACTAATCAAATTGCAATTAAGCTGCATGGGCAGGTTCCCCCATTCTTCTCTCTAGGTACTGACAGACAATGGAAAACTTAACACAGACACATCAGAAGAAATTTCATCGATTGAGGTGACAGAAGAAAGTGTGAGTGGTTTTGAAAATTGGTAGTGAAAAGACAAACACATCCAAAATCAGAGCAAGCTAAAATGCAGTGATTATATTTTTCAACAGTGTATACTTGTCCAAAGCATGAAAGTGTGAGTAACTCCATTAGGGGCTGAAATGCATTTGCAGCGTGCTCAGCACAAGCTGCTGCTGTCACAGAGGACACTCTGATGAACTTATCTGACCAGAAAATGGGGCAGTGATTCCCAGCCAAGCAGCCCCAGAGGCTGGAGCCAGCACTCCGCTCTCCCCCTGGCTCGTGGGACATCCCAAAGGACAGGCTCTCCTGTGCCCTGCCTGACCTGCATGGCTCACACTGCCTCCCCAGCTGCGACTTTAACCACGGCAAAGCTTGGGCTCTTCCCAATTCCCTTCTAAGTTCTGAGCTTTTGGGGATCATCCATTCACATTTTTCTCAACTAACACGGAAATGGATCTTTCTCATCTGGCAGGAAAAGTTCAACTTCAAGAAAAATAATAAAATAACAACGTCTAGAAATCTGCTGGTACTGCAGCCACCTCTTCCTTGGCCTGTGGTCAGTGCCCGTGGTCAGATCCCCACTCACCAAACGGGCTCAGCCCCAGCAGTGGATCACGGGACCACTTTTGTGGAAGCTGAGTACAAAGAGAGCCATTCTGGCCCCACTCCTCATCTTCCACAAACCTACCACTCTCCAGCTCATGGTACAGCTGCAGTGCAGCCAAAGAGACTCTCAGCTTTCCATTCCAGCCTGGAAATCCCTGTGCATGGGCCTGTTTGCTAAGACCAGGCCTTTTTCTGCACAACATTTTATTTCTTCTGACATTACAACATGGATGTATTATTTACCATGAGCTCAAGCAGTGAAGTGTAATTACAGTCCCTCAAGTCTTCAGAAATAGTAAAGATTAATTTTCCTTGAGTAAGAGAGTGATACAAGAAAGAAGGTCAGTAAACTTAGCAAAATGAAGAGTGAAAAAGAATACAATTTATGGCTATAAATGCATCAAGGGAAATAGGAAAGGAAGGAAAAGAACAGATTAAGCTAAATACAGCTGTTGGAGTAAGAGCAAATAGGCATGAGCTGACTGCTAATAAACTAAGATTGAATGAATATTAGAAGGCCTCCAACCAATTCAACAATTCTAGATTCTAGAGCTGTCAAACCTAGGAGCAGCAGAGACCAAAACTCTGGCTTAAGAATGAAACTTAAGACAAGAAAATCAATCGTATAGCTTGGTATTTCTGAGAAGGGCCCTGAGTCAGCATCCCAAGTGGTCCTTTGTAGGTTCATCTTTCTGAAAGCTTCCCTTGTTTTTTTTTTTAGCTGTGTTTGCATAGCAGACAAGCATTTCCCTTTTGTTTCACTTGCAGGAATGTTTTCATTTCTGAGATCAAAGAGGAAGAGGAGAGGTTGTGCTGCAGTCCGAGGCTAAGACACAAAACTCTCAGCCAGTTGGGTTTCCATGCCCTCCTCCCCAGCCTCTCAGTCACCGACTTCTCGCCTGTTCCTTATCATTCTGCCTCCACACATTTTGAGCCAGCTAAAAACAGATCCATCTTCCCTCTTTCTGCTGTAGGACTGCTGCAGAGCTTCTCATGTGGAACATGCCCACCCTCTAAATATTTGTTAGTGGGCATATATCATAAGCAAACACTGTGAGCAAGCTAAGTCAAAAGGAGTTGGTCCTCAACAATGTGACAAGGCTCCCTTATGAGCTTTGAGAACATCTCGGGGACCTCTGAACCCCGGAAAAGGGAGACCATTGATATAAATGGTCTAAAGATGAAACACATGGCACTGGTAGTAAGTAACTATTATTAAACACAACTGTGATATTGAAAACAGTATAAAAATCTGAATTGTACAATTACAGGACAGTTTAGGTTGGAAAAGAGCTCAGCAGGCCATCTAGTCCAACCACTTTGGTCACAGGGGTCCAGCTCAGATCACACTGGATAGGAAGGACCTCGGACAAGGCAGAAGTGCCAGAATGGGCCTTTCCAACTCCTCGATTGCCAAAGAATGTACAGCCCTGCACGGCCTCAGCAGCTCCTCAGCCAAAGCTTCTGGAATATTCACTGTGATGTTCACACATCTCTGAGTTTCCCAGCTTGGTAAAAACTATTTTCATTTGAATCTTGCTCTTAGAATCATTGGTGGTCTTGTGGTAATTACCATCATGGAAGCCCATCAGAAGACCATGGAATCACAGCATGGTTAGGGTTTGGGAGGCACTTCTGAAGATCATCCAGTCCAAGCCTCCTGCTAAAGCAGGAAGATGCTGCAAAAGGCCAGTCAGGTCAGTGATATCAATGTGTTAAAGAGCAGCCAGCCCAGCACACCAGGATTAGTCACAGCAGAGATGAAACAAACCTGCTCGGCCTCCTTCCCTTTGCTTTGTACTGATGTTCACAGATAAACCCATGCGGGAGAAGCTGGAAAGAACTGAATGTCCTGTGGGAGCTCTTATCAAGACCAGGAGTGAACAGCCAATAACCACTCAGCAAGTCACCTTCTAAGTTTAAAAAGCAGCCTGTTGTTTTAAAGTATGTTAGTCATCAACAAATTGGCTGGGGTGCTCTTCACTCCCTCAGTTTCCCTTTCCAGTCTCCCTCTGCTGGGATGAGCCAGCTGTTTGTCCTTACAATATGTTATAGACAAGAGCAAAACTCTTTTGCCATTTTTAGGATCTAAATTGTGTCACCTTGTTTGGAAGGCTGGCATGTATTTGCTCTATCATTGTTTGTTCTTCCTTTTCTGAACTGTAACCCCTGGGGACAGGGACTTTTTGTCATGCACTGTTTGTCAAGCACCAGCACAGCCCTGCTCCTCTGAGCCTCCCTGGCACACCCACAGGAGCTCCGAGCGACACAGGATTTGCTTCTGTGATTCTTCACCATTGGAAACAGACTCCACTGTTGGCAGCCAGGACCTGGGTGGAAAAGCCCACCACAATGGTCAGTGCAGGGTGTCTCAGGAAATGTCTGCCTGTGGGACCCAGTTCGGACCATGTCCTCTCTCCATTCCCACTCATGCGCAAAGATGGAAAGACACATTTCCTAATACAACACAGTCACTTTTTTCTTTCCACATTTCATTATTTACAAAGAACAGTGCACATGATCCACACAGGGTAGACTGATCAAGGCATCTCTTAAAACGTTTATTCAAAACCACAAACCTCAGTTTCTGGCAGCCAGCCAAGCTGACCACAAACAGCCAGACCCTGCTCCCCTGCCCTGCCCTTGCCTCCTTATCAGCTCGGCTATTCCAGGATAACCCATACTGTCAGCAAGGACTATTATTAATCATTTGTCATTTCAGAAGTACAGACGGTTTGCTTCACTACAAAACATGGGACAGTAGGAGGGAGATACTCAGCAAACATCTCTACCCACGGTTCTTATCCCGGTTAATTCTTTAAAGTGGCCTCTCATCACGGCCGCAGTCACTGATGAGGTTTTTGACTTGCCAGTTTGTAGTGTTTGACTACAACACGATTGCAGGATCAACTCCTCCGAGGGAAAATGCCACCACTGCCCTCTCCTGTCCTTTCCTTGTCTCCTGTTTGCATTCCTTCTCTTTTCGGTTTTTCTTTAACTCTGGACCTACAATCTTCTTATGCATGTGACACAGAAGAATGCCCAGGAAATTTTTTGTGCCCTCTTCTTTGTCCTGTTTCGAAGCCCTGGAGACAAGAATTGTCTTGCCCTGTGTTGGTTGTGTGGCACAGGGCACAAAGGCCCTGCCACGGCAGTGTGGCACCCACTGCAGGGCTGCGGCACAGCCTGCCCTGCCCTCCAGCTCGGGAATGCCAAGGATACAGAACTGGCAGCATTGGGTGGTTGTTTTTTTCTGCCAATATCTATTTCATACCAATGTCTACTTCTGAAAACCTCTTTACTAGATCATGGAAGAACTTTGGGCAAGCCTGTGTATTTTGTGAAGCAAGAAGAGCATTCCAAGACTGACAAGTTTTGGGAAGTATCCCCACTCCCACTGATCCTTGAAGATTTGGGTCTGTGCTGAATACTAAGTTTGAGAAATTAACAAGTTATAAAATCTGTGATAAATACCGATAGCACAAAAATCTGAAAAATCACGGGCTAAATATGACACAGAATCAGTGAACATGAGAGAATACAAGCGGTGATCATAAATACAGACAAGATATGGATGTGCAGAAGGCATGTAAAGATAGGTCCCTTCTGCCTGTGGGAGACTGGACAAAATCATACAAATGTTATTTGATTCAGGGACCAGCTGGAGGTCAGAACAGACCCTGAACATCACACACTGTAGGGAGTAATTTCACCTGCAAGGAGAAATGTAACGAACAAGAAGCTATTTCTGGTTATTCCAAATTCCATACGCAGGAGTTACTAAAGAGGGAAGAATGTTGAAAGCTCATTTCTGACCACATGAACACCAAAGTTCAGTAGACAGGCAGCCAGGAGAAGGCAGCTAAATCCCCAGTTATGTTTCTGGGAAAGCACAGCCCTATGACACAATCTTAAAAAAGTCACCTGCTCTTAGCATGTTAGAAACAAAGTGAAGGGAAAAGAACAATGATTTTATATTTAAATCTTTGTGACTTGTTTCCCTCTCAACTGACATGATGTAACATCTGTCACATCTCAGATCTTGCCCTCTGTGTATGGCAATTTAGCTGTTTGCATAATGATGTTAAAACCTATAGCTTTGTGGAAAAAAATTGAATATAGAATCAGGCAAATTGATTTTCCCCCTACTTAATTCTTGTAGTGAGACAGACTGTGAAGCCCCTAGTTCACCATACACACCACTAAGACATCAGAAGGTAGATAAACACTGTCCCATCAGGGTCCATGTAACAAAATCAAGCTCTCCTTCAGCTACAGCAGAACAGATTCACAGGACCTCCTGAAACTCCCAGTCATCCCAGCCCTTCAGCTGCCAACCCAAAAGAAGTTTCTCTGAAGTAGATTTATAGATCCAAATGCTGAAAGACCTGAAAGGGAATATTATGGTCCTTTAATTTGCCCTGAATACAGAGGCTGTAATTCTTTCTAAGGCTAAACTAACACACATGTTCTTGAAATGGATCTAATTCTGTCAGGATTGTTCAAAACCTGGTGAAGCTGCTGCTGTCCCTGATAAATAATTGCAATGTTTAATTACCTTCACTGCTGGCAAGTTGTATATTATTTATTC
This sequence comes from Origma solitaria, assembly GCA_013397895.1. Taxonomy (NCBI): domain Eukaryota; kingdom Metazoa; phylum Chordata; class Aves; order Passeriformes; family Acanthizidae; genus Origma; species Origma solitaria. The sequence goes on from VZRL01002076.1 coordinate 820,211, forward strand.
TAAAGAGACTTCTTTTTTTGACTTCTGTTTCTACCATGAAATCTTGCCATGTCTTTGTCTGCATAACTGAAGTGCCCCAACTATCACATGACTTCGATTGCAAAGATCTATTCAGGGTGGTCAAGTAATTTCTAAAGTCCTTCCTTTGAGATGAATTTAGCTTCCAAAATTTGTTTACCAGCTACTGGATTGTTTTTGTCTTTTCAATCCCCTTTGGAATTATTGCATCCTGGTTTGAGTGAGTGGACATCAGAACAAGACACGGTGTTTAACTAAGAGCATTACTAACATGGAATCATTTTCCTTTTTCTGGAGTTCTAATGGCTTTGTAACCCATGAACAACTGTGTAACTTAAAGGGACAGCCTGGCTTTTCAGCCACTCCTGTTTCTTGATCCTGGGTGTTGAAATTATGTTGTTTTGGGGAGTTTCTTCATTGGTTTTTTTCTTTCTTTTCTTCTCAGACTTTTTTTTTGTGCGCTATGAAAAGAAGCTCTTCATGAAATGTTAGAGGAGAACAGTCTCCCCTGGCCTTCCTCCAGTTCCTGGAGGTAAAAGCATGACAAGCAGCTTTATTCCATAAAACTGACAAAAAATCTTTGCCAGATTTTTCCCAAGTAGGACTTATCAATCTTTACAATGAAACCCTTTATTTACCAGAAACAGAGTCCAATTATACCTCCCCAGGAAAAAGGAGGAGCAGGTGCTTCCACAGGCAGAATATGAGCACTGGGAAGGTGGAAGGGCTTTGGCTTTAGCTGCCTTAACTCTTTGCATTCCGCAGGTGTGTTGCAATAATGATAACTTGGCTCTGCATAACTGACCACAGTCGCTGATGAACTTTGATGATCCCACAACCCAGAAGCAGAGAATACCCAAGCATTCCTAGTCAAGGATTCTCCAAAAGTTTCTGGCAGCATTTACAGTCAATATCCATGCAAGGCACAGCTGAAAACACAAACGGGGCAGTTTCAAAGTTCTGTTGCTCCAGGCACCACCAAGCTCTTTGCACATATTTGAGTCCCCACTGCCTTCAGGGTGGATGTACCCACAGAGATGGACTCTCCACCCTCCCGGAATGTAACAGTTCTGGATGCCATGGGAAAATCGGGGAAAGGACTTCACAAAGTGCCCAGGGTCCCAGCTAGTCCTAAAAAGCACCTCCTTTCTGTGTCACCAAAGACACGCCACTGGACTGGCCCTGGAGGGCATTTCCTATGCTTGTACATCATATTCTGAGGTTATTTATTAAACACAGAGTATCCAGAGAGCTTTGTATCATAGCTGTCATTTTTATGTCCAATATTTATTCCAGCAAAGATAGTTCCACTGCGAAATTATTTCTTACTAAGATACATACTCACAAGACTTTTAGGGACTCTCTTCTGTCACGGAACGTGATTCACCACTCTACCCATAGAGGCCATGATTCATTTGGGCTGGTTTTTATTATTATGAGTCTTATTTTAGCAACTTGGCTGTCCTTAATCCATTTGGATTAGATTTGCCTGCAAAACTCATGCATGGGACAACTATAACCTGTCACATAAAACACCCGTTCACCCTCATGTTGGCGGGGCTGGTTTTTACTTCAGCTTACTGAAAAATTACAGTGCATTTTTTCTCATTTTGTGTTTTCTATTTGACAAATTATAGAAGTAAACATTACGTTGCATGTGCTTTTAAAATAAAATCCTCTTTTTCTCATTTATATTCAGAAAGAAAGTCACTTTCTGTGATTGTGAAGCGGAATGTGTACAGTGTTTCTAAGGTGTAAGGCCTTGTGTGTTGGCATTACATACACCAACATTTCCTGAGTTCCTGTGGCACTGCAGGTTTGCGTGCTAGCCCTCTGCAGCTGGAACCACACATCTGGGAGACACAATTCAAACCAGAAGTTAAGCAAGTTGTAGCTTCCCGGCTATGTAGCTAGAATTTCCAAAGTGACAGGATGTGGTGGTATCTCCCTGAAAGCTGTCCTCACCTTGCTGATGAATTACAGTTCCTGTAATGTTTGGCCACATGGAATCACAGTACCCATGATGTCCAGCAGTTTCACCAAGAGAATCACAGGAGGATAACTCATCTTGGCTTGTGGGGACTACAGAAAAAAGCTTGCTAATCATGGGTTTACAACATGCATGTCAAAACATCTACTACAGATGGGATTTGTGTAACTGGGCATCTCCTTTATAAGAAACTAAATATAGATTTAAATGCACTGGGTAATGTACTGAGCCAAAGTAAAAGTGTCCTCAATCAAAAATGGCAATGGAATTGGAAACATACAGTTGTTCCCACTGATACAGTTGGATTTTTGTTCCTACTGGGCTAGTGAAAGGAAAAGTAAAAGAGAAGTGGTGAGATGCAGGCAGCTCATACATTGCTTATAGCCTCATGGCAAGAGTTTACACACATTATAAAGGCTACAGGACTTGGCATTCCTTTTCTTCTCAGTTTTGTTTTTTTCTTTTTAATTATAAAAACTAGAAGAGGAAAGGGAAATGATAAATTGTGCACTTAATTATTTACTTGCCTTAGCAAGGGTCTAACAGCCTGGCTTACCTGATTCAGAATCCGACTGCTCAGGACAGTTTGTTATAAAACTGGACTCTAGAACTTCCTCTCTAACCAACACACTGCTGCAAGCAGCTAAGAATGGGGCTACACTGTGTGACACCTCATCAGGGCTCTGGGCACTCCAAAAACTGCAGCAGCCCAGATTGCCTTTGTCCAGGCATTGGCAGGAAGGGATGCCTGAACTGGAACAGGAATGGAGCACCTTAATAGTTTCATAATTTTGACAGTCTGCTTAGGAGCTGGAGCACTTTTCCACCAGGACTTTGAAATCTGGGCCGGATGCCAGGTTAGAGTTAACTGCAGTATCCCAGCTCTTGAAATCTCAGGCTTCTTAGATTTCCTATTTTTCCTCTGAGGAATGCTGGCTCAGGAGGAGTACTGCAGTGTGGAAGGTGGCAACAGGGGGAGGTGTGCCCTGTTTCCAGCCCTGAGCACAGCTGCTCCAGGCTCTGGCCTCTCCAGCCCTGCTTGCTCTCCCAGGGCTCTGCTGCTCTGGAGATGATTGTCTCCAGTCAGGTTTGAGCAGTGATGAACCTCCCGAGCACAGGTCCCACCCGGGTCAGCTGGGGGCTCGCTGGCATCAGAGGACAGAGGTTGTGCTGCTCTTTGGTGCAGGCAGCCCAGCAGAAGCAGCTGCTCTCCCCACAGCCATAGGCAGCGACCGAGCCACGGGAGTTTATCCCAAACAAACCAAAGTTTGCAGTTCAGCTGACATAAACTTTCCTTTCCCTAATAAACCAAGCACAGGCTTCATGAGGTTTCCCACTCTTGCCAAAGCAAGGTGTTTATACCGTGGGTGTTCTCATTTTGCGCAGAACAATGGCCAGACCATTAGGACTGAAGTGCTGGATGTCCCTTCTCGACATGACATGGACATTGCAGAGTGTCACAGAACAGCTTGTGAATAATTCTTAAAGACTTCCCAATGAAAACAGAGTTTATAAAGAATATTTTCGCTCTCAAGCACTCCAGGCAAGAGTATGGCATTATTCAGAGAGGAAACATACCCACAAACCAGACAAAGGATACTGGCTTTAATTCTGCTTGTGCCATAAACACCCAGTGGGACTTCAGAGAGATCATTGAAATCTAATTTTTATTCCATTTGCTATAGATTTCTGGGACAGCCAGTATCTGTTTGATTTGTTGCTAGTTTGTGTGTTGTTTGCCTTTAAAAAACAAGTGACTGGGTCTGAAGAAATCCTGTGGAGGGAGTGAGAAATTGCTTCTCCCCTTGAGGAGCAATTGAGACCGCTTGAGACAGAAGCTTCCAGGGCAGAAAAAAGAACATGACAGACAAATGGAGAGAGACAGGCACAGCGAGGAGCTGTGAGCCTGTGGCCCCGGCAGTGGGACCCCTGAGAGGGACGATTGAGCAAGCACCAGGCTCAGAGGTGATGGGAAGAGAGCGCAGGAGCCGCTGCCCGGGCACGGGCAGGGGAACTTGTTTATAAGTTCTTTTATTCCTCTTCTGTCTTAGCTAATTTGGAGTTTTCTTCATTGAAAAGGTTAAGCATTTTAATTTCTATTCTAACATGACTTGGCTTTTTTGGCTTTATTTTGTTCTGGCTAGTCTGGGTCACTTGGAAACAAGCTCGAAAAAGTTACCACATTTTAGAGAATAACTCAAAGAATTCATTGGTGCTCCAGTGATGTCTGAGCTATGCAGATGGAAGAGCCTGACTTCTCTGGCCTTGGCCTCTTGCTGGCAGGAGTACAAACTTGGAATGGTGTTTCTTCTAAGAAGTATTAGTTTGTATCATGATAAGAGCCTTCAGTTTTAATTTCTTTTCTCTGGAGCTGTTGATTTTTGGTGCTGGTTTCAATTACTGAGATGACATGAAAAAGCTGCAACAAATTTCTGACAGAGCTGAGTGGAAGTGAGGACGAGGGTCTGGGCTTTTCAAAGCCTTCTCTCACTGCTCTGTTCTCCCTTGCTCTTGAAGCTGACTGAGAGACTTCCACTGAAATGCCTGGAGCATCCAGCCATGGCTGTCTTTTTTCCCTCAGTGACAGAGGGCATCATGTTGAAAGACCCACCATAATTTTACAATCCAGACAAAAAAATAAAGCATTTGAAGATCAGATCTCCAGCTGATGTTAACAAATGTCTGTAGGCACTGAGGAGAAGCAGCGCCTGTTCAGGGGGATGGAACTAAATCCTGTGAGATGATTCAGCTCTCCTTTTGCAATTGCTGTGTCAGATCACATGTTCAGGCTCCCTGGTGACCCTATGGGTTATTCCTTATACCATTTCTGGAACACTTTTCCTTAGTTCTACATTATTATATAGAGATCTACCCCAGCTTTCTTACAGGACACAGTCAGACACAGTCCAGTTTATGCCACAGTTAAATAATGAAAGTACTCTAAAGTTCACATTATGCCTACAAGAAAAGCCCATTGTGTTATTTTCTCCTCTGATATGTTTATCAGCCCCGTTACAATGTTTTTCAGGTGTTTTTTTAAAGACTGACCACTGTGAATACAGTTTGCAATGAGGCACTATGAAGTACCATCAGGTTAGAGACTGCACAGAGAGCTGCTTCACCAGTGCCTCAGTTGCTTGAAAATTGCTCAGTTTTCAAAAAACAAAGTCTCATTTTTCCTGCAGAACAAGTGCAGTAACTTCCTCCTCTTGCCCTCCATGCAATCCCTGTGCATTCTTAGCTTTATAAAGCTCTTTTTCCAGCATACCGATCATTAAGGTGAACTTGCTAGAACAGCCAGGGCTTGTCTAGCCCATCAGTATGAAGACAGTGTCAAAAATTCCTCAAATCTGCAAATGTTTTTATAACATGAGAAGCAAAATCAGAGTGTAACTTCCAAAGAAATGAAGTGAGGAGAATTCAGCTGTATCCTTCCTTATCTTCACGAGAATCTTATCATGGCATTCATTGCATTCCAGGTTTTTACACCACAAATGACCTGAGCTGACATTTAGAATATTTGACTCTTTATTCAGCAGCAGCCCTATTAAATGTAGCATTGTCAAAAAATATGACAGCCTCTGCATAGCAATAAGAAGGCCACTGTAATTTCAAATGCACCGACAAAACAGCTGTACATGGGCAATACCAATCTCTTCACAGAAATATACTTCACCCTTGCTTTCTCATTAGAGATGTCTTGGATCCCTTATTCTTTTATTCAAGATGGAAGCTAAAATCAAACCTACATCGATAAATTGAAAAATAAGCATTGGATAAAATAAGCATTGTTCTAAAATTAGAACAACTTCTGTTTCTTCTTTTATTTTTCTCAAACAGCTTTAAATGTGGCACAAAAGGGAATGTTGAGACTGTCTGACAGGTGCTTTTCTCTGTTACTGCTTCGTGCCTGTCTGTGCTCCTTGGGAGCCACCTACACTCATCCTCCCTGCCAGCAGGTGCCTAGCAAGGTGTGTCTGAGCCCCTGCCATGGCTGTAATTCAGTACAAGCTCTGGAGATGGAAATCCCACCCGAGCAGGGAAACAGCCCGTGCTGTCAGCACAGCAATTAAGCTGTCAGGATTCTGATGTCTAACGCTTTTACACGATCATTAACTCTTTTGGTTCCTCCTTGCATAAAATCTAAGAATTACTGTGGACAGTAAAACACACAGGAAACTTTACTAGCCCAGACACAATAATTTTAATTTCAGGTGGCACTGCTTTCCCCTGACTACAGGCTGTCTTTACCTGGGTCACATTTCACTTCTAACTCAGTATTCCATTTCCCCTGCAGTTTAACAGACAAGGAGTCCTTAGGCTCCTCCACAGGAAACTTTTCAGAAAAACTGTTTTCTGGTTGAGAGCAGGGGAATAACAAACCAGGAGAAAACAAACAGACGTGTATAAGGGGACAGCATACATTTGACACACATTTAACGTGCTGTATCATAATTGGAGGTTACAGACCAGTCTTGGATCATGAGCCATTTTATTAGGTGCTCCACAAACAGAAAAAAAGTTTTCTGTCTCAGAAGAGCTCCTGACATAAGGCACAGCATCCAGCACCTGGTCTCTGCCTGGCCCCCATGGACCATTCCTCTCTGGGTTGGGAATTTCTGTGGCAGTGGCAGACCCCTCCCAGCCACACGATTCCCCAGGTGCTCTCAGAGATCAGCTGGAGATCTGCGTGTTCTCTACGGGCACATGAGTAGTGCAGCTGCTCTGTAAACACATGCGCAGCAAATTGGGCACTTCAGACATATCACCCACTTTGTAAGCCTCCTGACCGCACAGAATGTCACTTGATGGAAAGCCGTGGGACAGAGCGTGGCTCTGCCACCAAAACAAGGACACAGATCCCTAAGCAGAACGCCCTGAGCTTCAGCTCCCCAGCGAACTAAGGAAGAGCTCACAGCACAGTGCCACCTGAGGGAACACTGACCACAGCGAGGGCAATGCAAAAAGGTGCCACCCCCTGTTCTACAGGTGCTAAGAAGTCTGCAAAAGAAACATTCATTTTTGCCTTACATAAAAAACCCCTAAATCTCAGAGTTTTTTGGGGTTTTTTAAGATTTTCTCCTAAATATCTGGACCAAAATGTCCATTTAGGGATGAACTCTCAGTTCTGCAATTTCAAGTGATGCGTACACAGCCAGCCCAGGGGAGAAGGAGGCTGTGTGAGAGCAGTAAAAGAACAGGGAGAGTGAGCAGGAGTGCCCTATGTGACTGCATAATTATCATGCCATCAGGGAGGGGGAAGGACCAGCAGTGCACTCTTCCTGGAGAAGGGAAACGGAGAAGTTTCCATTCAAAGCCACGTCTGGTAAAGCACTCTGCTCCATCTCAAGCGGAGCAGGAGGAACTTGCACTTGTGTTTTCTCCATCCCAGCTGAGAAGTGGAATGAACGGATTGTACAGCACAGGGAAGATAAATACAGAGAGCAAACATTCCCCCTCGACGCTCTCCCTCTCTGTCAACTAACAGGTTCCATGAAATGCTTCAGTCAGCATGTCACCAAGATAAACAGGCATTTAGGCTAGAGCCTGATCCAACAGGATTTATACCAGTAAGTATTCATTACTACCCTTCTGTAACAGATCAGGACAATTCCTTTCATTCTGGAAATATTTTAGATCAAAAAGTCAAAGCGCCAAAGCTGATCCTCAGCCAGAGTGAGAAAACATTGCTGCAGTAAAGTCAATTGAGCTAAAGCACTGGACTGGTGGAAAATCTGGCCACTGCAAAACTACAACTGAATAAGAAGATTGTTTTCCTGTACGAGCTAGGAGAAGACTGAGATCACTATCTTTTTCTAATAGAAAGAAACAATAGTTAAGGATCCATTTGCAAAATGAAACACACAGACTGATGAGCTATTCTGTGGAGGATGAAAAGTCTTTCATGTCTGATCTCTGACCTTCACTTTCACTGCTTTCCCTTCATGAAGTGCTGCTGCTTCCTTAAAAAACATTACATATATATATATGACAGTTTGTATGTGCAAGACTGTCAGTCATATGGGCACACCTCTGTGTCAGCAGGCTGGGGAACAGATCTGGGTCCTGCTCACCAGCTTTTTGTTCCTTTGAGCACTCTCCCAGTGCTCCTGAGTTGTGAGGATGTGATTCCTTCACATCTGCTCTACTTTCATCATTAATCTCCTGGATATATTTACTGTTGACTCAGCCTTATATTTATCTTATTAAACATGGAGACCTATTTCTAAATTTAGACTTTCCCTCAAGCTGTTTTTCTCCCTTAGAAACTCCTTCTTTTCATCCTGGCAAGACTTCTAAATAACTCTTCTCTCTGACTTCATGCAGAGAATTTTTCACTGTTGCATTGCAACCAAATTTATTGTTTGCACAACGGCAATGGATGTGCATGTCAACAACTATAAACTCCAGGAGATAACACCTTTTCATTCCCACAGGTTCCTTACCAACATGAAGGGTTTGCTGAGCTGAGCCCTGCTGCACTATGACCCCAGCAGAGAGTCCATTCCTTGAGGCTGCTCAGTGTTTCTGTGCCACTGGGACTGCACGGCAGCTGCCACCAGAACTCAGCTCAAACCTGCTGGGCACTGATCACACAGCACAGCTGCAGATGTAGGAATCACACCACTGGCACCTTCTTTGGGATTGTCTGCTCGCTGGCAAGCCCTTGGATTGGGTGTAACTATTTTGGAGATAGCATTTATTCATGGGAAACTCTGGGATTCCTGTTCCTTGTGCCGGATGCTGCTTTACTGCAGGTGATGCTGCTGTGGCACTGGGACATCATATGACATTATATGATTTTTCTGGTGGGACAAACAATATTTCCACCTTTGAGGCTATTTCCTACGGCACACATGCCAGACCACCACGGATGCTCTAGGATGAAGCCTTTAAAAGGTCCTGTGCTTCAGAAAGAGAGGAACATACAGGACACCAAAGTATGAGTACGGTCACAGCAGGGCCAAAGCCTGACTGCAGGAACTTTCACTGAGACTAAACCTTACCCACGGAGTTGAAATAGCTCTACCTAATTGTTTTGGGATTTGGCTGCAGTTATACATTGAGAAAAACAACATTCCAAGAGTCTGGAGTTGAACATTCTGAACTTTGGGAGACAGAGGAGCTGAAATGTGGGTGTATAAATAAATTTAATGTCACTATTGAGAGAGAGCTGCAGAAGGCTGGAAATTGGCACATGGCTGCCCACTCCATAATTGTTTCCTAATTCCTGTTTTTTTTCTCTTTGTCTTAGTGTGAAGGCAAGACCTTCCACCTCTGTGACAGGACTGAGCTAGTCTCTAATGGATGCCATGCCTGGAATTAAGGAACCCTCTGTTCTCACTGTCTCCAATGAGAAAGGGATCAACAACCCTAATTAACATTAAAAGTAACATTAAAATGTAACATTAAAACACTATGTAACATTAAAAAACTATGATCACAATTAAATTTAAATAAGATACCTTATAGCACAGTCTCAAGCATCAATTCATCCTTGTTTGAACCAAATGTAGGTAAGCAATTGGAGCATTTGGTGGGGAGCTGCAAGGAGGAGGAAAAACAAAAAAACAAAACTAAAAAGCCAAAATTAAAGAGGTTTTTTTTAAACAGCAATTTATAAGCACAAATTCTAATTAATAAGAACCACAAAAAGCCTGAAGGAAAGGGCAAGGCAAATCCAACTGTTCCCAATAGAATGAGAAAAAATCCATAGAATGCAGAGTGTCAGGTCTGGCTTTTGATTACATTTGCTGTTCTTGTTTGCATCAGCTTATTTTTAATTGCTGGTTGTTGTGTTACTGTGGCTTCGATGTGATTTCCCACAAACCAGGATTTCACCTGAAAGGCTTTTTAGCTAGGTGAAGCAGAAGGAATTCTATTACAGAAGACAGGAAAGGAGCTCTACAATTTTAAGGAAATATGCTTTCAGCAATTAAAGACAAATTAAGTATAATCTGTGTGTATGTAAATGAGATGTTAAATTATATAAATCTAAACGGTCTGAACCCATATGCATAATAAGAAAGCCAGAGACCAGGGCTTTAGAGTGTTGGGAACTGTAGATATACATCATACAGACACACATGTATGTATATATGCCATATGTATTTAAGCACATACATGAAGACATTTCAGAAACTTGTGCTATTTTTTATTCTTTTATATTACCTTAAATGCAGGTTCAAGTTGTAACAGTGCACAGAGTGGATCATATTGAAATAAATGAGAACAGAATATTACTTTGAATCCCTGTTGCTTTTGATGGCTTTGAATACCATCCAAAAGAGAGTAAAACAAAAAGTTATCCATTGCATCAGTATGTCTGCTTATATTCTCTCCATTATTACAAGTGAATTTTCAGGAGTGACAGGAATTACTGTAGCAATTGTCAAAAAGGTAAAAACAATACTCAGATTGCAGGTAGTTAAAAGAATGATGCAAAACCAGGAAATCACTTTTGTTCAGCTTCTAGTTTTGATCTATCTACCTTTTGATTTTTAAAATCCACCCCCTCATGCTTCCAAGTTTTGCATCCCATTTCATATTGGTACCCCCCGAGGAGATTTTTGCATCCCATTTCCTATTGTTGGCCCCCCAGGAAATGCAGAGGGAGGGCAATATTATTCTGCAGGTGCTTATTCACACCTCTGTCTGTTTCTGAATCTCCAGATCAATCCTAGCTCTGCATTTTCCCAGCAAATCAATTCTGCTGTATCCCATCACATGCTACTCTTCCCACAGCTTTCTGTCCTTTGCTTCCATTAATCCTCTCCACAGCAAGTGTTGCAAGGAGAATGAACACAAAAGTGACCCCAGAAAATCTCAGAAGGAGGGAAGAAGTGACCTTGCCCTAGATTCTGTTTTCCCTTTCTCTTTTCGTAAGAAAGTTCCCTGATGGGATGTTCCTGAAGGAATACCTGCCTTCTCATTACGCTGAGAATTTAGCCCCAGGTAGGTCTGATCTGTTCCAGGGGGCAAGAGCTTCTAACATGACAAGTCCTGACTAGGTCCAGCCACTCACAAAACAAGACAGTAAATCATCAGCATTTACAGCAGTGCTCTCATTCCCTGGGCAAGGACTCTGTGGATCATAAACTGCCCTGCTGGAATCACAAACCACCATTTATATTCCACATACTGAATGAACAGAGCAACCTGTGAAATGTCAATATCACTGTTTCTGTCAACGTAAATAAGTAATGCTTACAAGAGCAAAATTTAAATAAGTGATGTTAAAAATAATTGAATAGACTGAAGAACGGAACCAGATGAGGAATGAAGAGACAGCACACATGACTTAAAGCTGATGGAAACAAATTAGTCAGACGAATACTTGCCAGTGATATTCACCCAGCTCTTGACCTTGATTTTGTTCTGTTTGGCAATATTTTAGTGTTTCCCTAAACGTGATCCCCCAGAAGTGTCCAGCTGGTTCTTGGACATAAACTGCTTTTGCAGCTCAGACTCCATCCAGCACGAGATCTGTCCAACATGTGATGTACACAGCAGGGGCACATTTGCTTCTGCCAAAATGATGCACGTTTTGCCCATTCAGCCATTCTCACAAACCATATTAAACCCCTCGGTCACCCATATGGCCAGTGAGGGATAGATTGGCCTCTTCCACCATATAAAGGTAGAAACTAACAGAAACGCTCATGTTTCCTTTAAGAAATCCAGTCTTCCTGAAGGAAGGGTAATGCTTAGAGTCAGTCTTAAAACTCCAGTTACAGGAGGCAAAGAACAAAACCCCATAATTGCCATCACTGAAATATCTTAAGGCTTTGAACCCATCCAAAATATGATGAACCAGGCCCTTCCAATTAGAACAGGGGCTGGCTCCCCATATTTCATCCCTGCCTTGGCTACACCACTATGGGGCAAGAGCAAGTCTTGACACACGTCTCATTCCCGCGGCTGTTTCGCTCTCCCTGCTACCAGCAGGTCCAGGCATGGGTTGTTTCTTTGTGTACAAAGGGTGGTATTGATGGAAACAAACAGTTGAGGCTTGTGGGACAAGTTCTTCAGGTGGCTTATGGGAAGGTGCTTGGGATTTTCCCTGTTCCTCTTCCTCCTCATTGTTAGAACTGACTCCCTGTCTCCTCAGCAGCATTTACCTGAGAGTCACTCCATCCCAGAAACACTGATACTGTGCCTACTGGAACTCAGAGGTGGCTTGTGACATTTTCTATTGTTTATCCAGACATGGCTGATTTACCAATTTAAACCAGATTCCCACTGAATAGGGTTTTCTCCTTGCTTTGCTCAGATTTCTCTTGTAATTCTTCTATCTGTAATTTCCACAGATTTAATTTCTCCTCTCCCTAATGAAACCTTCTACACAACACATTATTTGCACCTTTAAATTGTTTTGCTATAAATTCCAACCTCTGTTTTTATTAGTTTACATTGACATGACTCAAAGACAGAAAGGGCTATCCGTGCTCTGGTCTGACCCCTTATAAATCATGGATCCTTTGATATTACCCCAGTAACATCTTAAAGTGACCATTAATGTTGTTTCGCCACAACAGGCCCTTCAGAAGGGTTTCAGTGCTCCTCAGAGGACAAGTCACGGAAAATCTTCCTCTGCGTTTGACAGTTCCAATGGTTTCAACACTCACTGCTAAAATGGTATTTCTGCCTTATACCTGGGTGTCTGACGTTATCTTTTGTTCAGTTCTTGTGTTACTTCACATCTTAAATATCCTACTACCTACTTTTTTTTCCCTTCAACACGGAGCAGTGGGACAGCCTCCAGGGCATCATCACATCTGCTCCAGCTGCTCGCACGCCTCGTGCAGTCTGCCTGGGCTCCCCATGCTGCAGCTGCAGTTCTGCTGGGAAGCGCTGCCCCACTTCACAGATGAGCTCAGGAACAGGTGTCCCACTGGTGAGACCAGGGAAAAACCTGGACACGCTTCAGGTGCATGGAGTGTCTCAAGGACACACAGGGATCACCTGTCTGACTCCACAAATTGGATCACATTTGATACACCAATAGAATATTTTTCTTTAAATAGAACCCTTAGAGAATACATAGACTGAAACATTTCAAACGTATTTTTTCAATGTTACATGATCCTATAAGGTCTTCCATATCTCCTGAATGTTAGTAATTTTCAAGTATTAAAATGGTTCTTAATCATACAGATAGAGTTCTTTGGTGATAATATTTATTCACTGGGAGTTACTTTGGAGTTTTATTATGACATCATATATTCCAGTTATAAGAGACAATAGACCATGCCTTTTTCTTTTCTTTTTTTAATGTGAACATGAGATGTCTAAGGTCAGGTCCTCTAAGGAGAATTTGGCCTTTAATGTTTTTGTTTCAGACTCTGATTCCAAGTATAGTTGTAGTTCCACCCAACTTGAGTATTTTTGTTTTTTTAAAAAAAAAAAGTTATGGTCTAAATTAATTTCTGGTTTAAATCAGTGTATACGCATTCGGATAAATTTGGTTCAGTGAAATAATGATGGCAAAACAGCTGAACTGCATGATTGACTATGCTAAATACAAAGGCTTGATCTAACTGTTTCTCTCAGTCTTTTTTTTCTAGATGTGAGAGAGTAAGGAAACAAACAAAAGACCTGCCTGGCAGAAGAGACAGAGCTCTATCAGAGATGTCACATGCTGACTGCTAGGTGATTTTCATAGACATTGTATCTGTTTTTTCTGTTTGAAATCCATGTAGAGTATGGTTGTCTCTGCCTTGATCCCCAGCAGATTATGTTAAATTATCCATATTTCTAATAAGCAATATAAATAATTAGGCAACAATACATGACAAGAAAATTACATTTTGAGCTACTGCTGACATGCCTTTGGTAGTGTTGGCAGAAGCACATTATTGTGAAATGGAAATGAAGTTGAAAAACCCCAGTGAGGAGAACTGGAGGGAGTACAGCACGTTCAGTGCCAGGTAGTGGTGCTGCCAGTGTGGATTTCCTGGGAGTCAGTCCCAAAGTCCCTGCTCGCTCCTGGCAGGAGCAGAGCCCCGCAGAGCTGCCCCGTGTGGCACAGGGTGGGCAGGAGGGGACAAACCCTGCCAAGGGGGAAGGACATGACCGTTTATGTGACTGTCACTCGTCTGATGGAAGAAAGGTGGGTTTCAAATCCTGCAGGTAGCAGACAACAATGGATATGGCACAGAAGAGAGAGATGTTCTCCTCGAAGCAAATACTGCTTCTGTTTCACCAGAGTGCTATGGCTGTGCTATATCCAGGGCTATATTTCACCTGTGCTATATCCAGGGCTAGTGCACATCCTGGCTGCCCTGTGGCTCCCCCTGACCCGAGGCCTGGAGGGGACACTACCACACTGACGCAGTGCTTGCCCCAACACTCAGAAGAGTGCATGAAATCTGAGAGAGAAATGCAGAGCAAGCGTTTGTTTCAGAAAGTTCTGTTCTGTTTTAAGCCACAAGGCCACATTGTAAATAAATAATGAGGACAAGCTGAGGCCATCGTTACATGAGTAAAAGTGTATGGAACCAGGTCTTTCTACTCATGACCTTAAACACCACCACCACCACCACCCCCCCAAAAAAGTCCCCTAACCAAACAAACAAAAAGAAAAAAATCAAAAGTTAAAGAAAAGTCTTAACAAATACGAGATCAAACACTGCAGCTCCCAGTCAGCAGGGTGGTGGACAATCACCCACTGCATGGCAGTCCTGCTTTCAATCACCACACGTCCTGTGAGTGCTGGCTACAACGCTATTCACTCCCCAAACTGTCACGAATGTTGATCCTCCAAGCATGGTCAGCAAATGGCACAAGTCTTTCCTGCCCCCAGGACCAGAAGGGATGATGCAGCACAGAGGGTGTCTGCAAGAAGCAACATTGCATGCTGTGCTTTCCTCTGCTAGGAGAATATCTCTCTGAGGCTTTCAAATGAGCAGGAAAGGCTTCCTTCATCTTTTCTCTGCACTGGTCTGAAAAGCAGCCAGAGAGATTAGGCAGGGCCTGCCACAGACAGGCAGGATGCTCCTGTCGGGTTCCCTGTGATGAGAAGCAGCCTCATGGTGCCCTGTCCACAGTGATGTCCCAAACCATGGTGAGCAGCAGCAGCAGGACTGGCCTAAGGCAGGGACAGGATTTATGTCATTGGTGCTGCCACATGGCACATGGACATGGCTCAGACAGTGTTACAGCATGCTAACAAACTCTTTCAGTAGTTTTTGGTGAAAAACAAAAGCAAACCCTCCCCCGTGGAAGTGTGGGGGGGAACTAAATGGCACTTGAGGTCTCTTCCAACCCAAACTCTTCTGTTTCTATGGCATTTCCTCATGTTAAATGAAAGAACGGCTCAGGAACTGCAGTGCTGCCTGCAGCCGAGTATTTCACAAGCAAGCCCCTCTGACAGACACCTTCAGGCATCCAGTACTTGCCAGCTTGGTACTTTCATCTGTTCCCAGCAATCTCTTCCACTGAATGTGCAAAAATGTATTCATCCCACAGGGATAAAATAAGGCAGCAAAGACTTCAGGAGAACAGATTTGTTCCTTTTTCATCATTATCAGTTTCAAGGCAGACAAAATAGACCAAGAATAAGATTAATACGGAGGGAAGGAGTTCATAATACCCATTGAAAACCACTAGTTGTGCTGGAAAAAATGTTGTAGTGTTGCTGTTTTGGAAAGGCAGAGCCAGTCACTGCTGCCATGCACACTACATGGAAAGCCACTGGCAGCAAGTTCTAGCTCCAGAGGCACTGGAAACAAGGCTTAGAGGACAGTTCAAAAAATCATCTAGTGAAGTGCTGAAGTGGGACTGCTTTCCCATTTGCCATCACACTGAGAGAGGGTGCAGAGCCAAGCTTATTCCAGGCGCTTGCCATCGAGCCTGATCATTCACCATCACTGTACCACAGTAGTCTCTGGCAGATGTTTTACTTTGCTTTGCCTCCACCTCTTCCCACCTCCAACAAGTTTCTTCTTTTCCCAGAGAACAAAGTATCATGGGTTTCCAAGAGCTAATGATTTATATTAAACAAACAAGAGCATTTCACTGAAAGTCTTACCAAAAGACCTGAAAAATGCCATGTACATGTCAGATTATTGCAGAGATCTGCTGGAGTGTTCTGGGCTTTTGGCATCAAGAGTGACCTTAGCCAGAAGTCACATGCAGCTGTCAGACTACAGCAGTGGTGGATGACACACAGTCTTCTGGAACACGCTGCAAGCCTTGACTTTTGGCACACTGCTCAACTGAGCAGCCCTTGCCCAGTTAAAGGAGTGGCTGAGGGAGTGCACTTCATTCTGTTACAGCCAGCTGATTACTAAATCTTATTTCAGAAACCAAATAAAAACAAATGTTTCATTTTCAAATCACTATCACAAGTGTCATGGCTTTCAAACAAATTTCACTGAGCTTTTGCTCTGATCACTGTGATTAATGCTAAGGACCTTTGCAATTGGCCTGGAGCTGAGCACAAGAGAAATCTAATTTAAGCCTACACTCAAGATGCTCACAGGCTTCAGTGATGTTTTGCTCCACTCAGATGTATATGAGGTTTAAATCTCCTGTCTTTGCTAATGTCCTCTATCAACAACATGAGATCAAAACTATGTTCCATAGTTTCTACTTTCATTCTACTCATTGAAGGTAAGACATTCATCAAACACTATCATAGCTCTTGTCAATTTGAGTTGGTTGTTTTAAACCTGAGTCTGCTGTGAGGTTAAGGCAAAACACATCTGATGAATCCACGGCTTCCTCTGGTACTATCGACTGCTTGTCAGCACATAGCCCTCACAAGCCAACAAATGTCGTTTATTTACCTAAGAGGTGGCCTCCAGAGGGTAACATCAACACATGCTGTGCACACACGTAGCTAGATTATGGTGAACCTACGTCTCTGTGGTTATCTCTGGGGGAAGCTGACTCCTGCTATCACAATCTGACACTGCCCCTCTCTAGTAAAAGGTTCCTGTGTCGATACTGATGATTTCAAGTTTTATCCCACATAAACGTTTGGATTCTGAACAGATGTGGCCTCAAGATCTACAATTTACATCAAAACAACACAAATTTGAAAGGTTTCTGTATTGGTTTTCCGTGGCTTCACTCTTTTGTTTTATTCTCTTCAGATTTTTGTAATGAATCCTTAAGACCACTATATGAAAATACAGCCAGATAAACAGCTGGAAGTCAGTATTAGGTGTTACAAATTAAGTAAACAGAAATATTTGCAAACACATGTGAGCAGTCTTGAAAAGCCAGCTCAGATCACATGCATATCTCACGTATCAGTCTCTCTTGGATAATGAAATAAACACTTTACAAAAAGTCAGTTAGCAAACCTACCAAGAACCTACCAAGCAAAATCCCATGAGGATGAAAGGCAGCTAAAAGGTTCTAATGGGACAGGAATAGCAATCCATGTAATTCACTTGCCTTTCCTGGTGGAGCCAGTTTTACCTTGTTTCACCTTGCTTTGAGATTTTGTGTGTCATTCCCCACAGTGTTTCTAGACTGTTTCCCTCAAAAACTTGTTTTATATGTCTAACATATTAATGTTAAATGGCACTGTGAGCTTCTAGTTATTTCTGAAGTACTTGCAAATGAGCTTCTGCTGTTTTCTCCAAACCCAAAGACACTCATCTCTGAACCTTATTAAATCAATTTATATTTTATTAATTTGTAACATCTGAAGCATTTGTATTTTCCCAGACTGGGCAATTTGGCTCTGTTCATGTGCTGCCCTTGTCTTATGGGGTGATTGCACATAGCATTCCCAGGAGCTGACAGTTCCGAAAGAGAAAGTCCACATTCACCAAGCCACTTTTGATGGCTCACATTTTTATCAGCAACAGGATGGAGACTAACCTTGAAAACAGACTAATTGTGGAAACCTCATTTCATGTGATATCTTATCCCAGAGCCTGTAAACATGCTATTCACTGCAGACACACTTTGCTGCTCTCAGATTGAACAGCCGAGTGTCACTCACATCCGGAAGGTTGCACACTGCAGGTGCAGGAATAAACCTCAATCCAAGGTCGCTGCCAGCTGAGGGAGTGACTACAGCTTGACATTGTGCAGTTGATATGGATTAACACAGAGCCACAGCAAGGCACAGCCTGACTTCCCTGTCAGCTGTAAGTGCCTGCATTTCCCAGTCTTGCTGGGGCCCTGGAGACAGCTGTGTCAGGACCTTCTACTCATCCTTGGCACTGCACGAGGTGCGATACATCACAGCACAATCAGATGCAGTGAGAGGAATCTTTTCTAGATGTTTCTAAGTATATTAACAGGTCAAAGGAACATACTGCATAACCTGACCTACTACAGAAAATCACTTACTGGATTTCTCTGAATGCATCTATTTTAGAAAATATTAATAAAAATATTTCTAGAACTGAGTAAGCAAAAAATCTAATAAAATGCCTGGCAATTTTTTGGAACTGTTAAATATGTTTTTGATTGCTCACTGAATGTCTGACTTTAGATCCCAATATTGATTCATCTTGTGTATCATATCTAACAGTGAGGGGCCCTAAATCAGATCAAGTCTGGTTTGGGATATAAAATAGAAATAAATACATCTCTTTGAATTTCTCCTCTCAAACACTTTAGTCATTTTCTCTGATTTTTTTCAATCTAGAGCTAGAATAAGAAAGCTGATTTTATAATACAGACACCTTTAATCTCTAGAAAGAGAAATAAGTCCAACTGTCTCATTCTGTAGGCTCCATCCAAAAGAGCTGTTCCATTAAGATTACCATTTAGGCAAAAACTGCCTGTTGGGTTAGAGCTGAAAAGCTGCATACAAAAAAGCTGTCCAGTCCATTATCAGGACTACTGAGACAGTTATTCCCCAGCAGAAATTCTATGTTTACTCTGTGAAAACCTTTTTCTTCTTAAAACTTTCTTTGGAAAATATTTATTTATAAACTAAAACAACTGAAATTGGAATAGACAAGATTCCAAGCTGACCATAAAACTATCTTTAATTAAGAAATTGGTTGAACTCCAAATTCAGGGCATCATCTTTGCATCTGAGACAAGCAAGTGAAAAGTTTTAAAGCCACATGCCTCTTGTGACAGATAAGCATTTCACTAGAAAGAGCAGTGCTTCCTTCCTTTGTTCTAATTTCAAACCAGAGCAACACTAAAAAAACCTACCTGACATGTAGCTCCTACTCTGAGGTCATGATGAGAGCCTGTACCTAGTTTCTGACCTGAAAAGATGTCACTCATGTACTCTCAGTGAGCAGGAAACTGCGTGAGTGCTTCCTGTGGGTTTGAGTTTCAGATCACACTCTTGGCAATGGAGCAAAGATATGTTGCCTTTACATTATTTGGGTTTTTTCCAGGCAATGGCCTATTTTCTATAACAGGGCAACTGAGCAGCTTTAGAGAACTTCTGCACTGCAGTCTGAGGCACCTTTACAGCTCCAATTAGTGACAGCAGTGGCACAGCAGAGGCCTGAAATTCAACACAACCTGTCACTGGCACACAGGCACCAAGTTCCCAGTGTGCTCAGACAATCTTCGTGAAGCTGATGCTGCCATTCCATCACTGCTGCTGTTTCAAAGCAGCTCACCCAAGCCTGCACGTCACACTCCTGCTCTGATTTAGTGTAGACATACCCCCAAGGCTTGTTTGAATTAGGATCCCAGCCACGATTACAGCTGAGTAAAGTCCAAGCACCTGGCACAGATGTGACCTAAAATCGCGCTGGGCTGGCTCCAGTGCTGCAGTTATCCTGACACAGCTCTGCCTGCTGGTAAAATCTGGGCCCAGGGACGGAGCACTGGACTGAAGCACTGCTGAAGCCAACTGCAATGTGGCCTGAGCAGAGACTAAGGAAAAGCAGCTAAATATGTGTTGTTACAGTGGGAGTTTATTCTGAATAACAACCTCGGTCCCAGTGCTCACAAAGTGTTTGGATGTTTTTACTGGAAATAACCAAGCAATATCTTTGGCAAGGATAACTACTCTGCATTTTCTCATGTTCAGAATAAAATTCCAGAAGAACATCCCTGTCCCATCCTTCCCTCTTTGCTCATAATTCAGCGAAAGAACACTCACTCGTCCTTCCACGTACAGCTCATTAACTTTGTCATTTACGATGCCTTCCTGAGCCCGGCACGAGCTCAGGTTTCCTGCCACAGGCAGAGCAGCTCTCCCTCTGGAGCGGCAGTCTCTGCTGGCCCGGGAAATGCAGAGCACGAGGCTCCAGAAAAGCTCCACAGGGAGCACGGCACACAGAGCAGGGAGCAGCGGACACTGTTCACAGCTTGGTCTGGAGGGTGCAAACTGAGACTGCTTGGGTAGGGGTGGGAATTCTCGGCAGGTAACTAAGAATGAGCCAAACCAGTTTACAACAAGAAAGAAAATACAGCAAGAAAAGCGCTGGTTAGGTGCCGAGGTATTCATTTCTTAACTTTTTGAGTCACGTTCTAAAATTTTCATGGGGATGAGAACTCTCTATCCTCAGAGTCCCTCTTTCTCTACCCTATGATGCCATACATTACATTATCCTTTATTGCTACCTCCCTCAGTCCCTAATTCCTACATCTCCAATTCCATATTCCTTGTGGTAGGAAGGAATATGAAAGGCAGCTGTCTGAAGACAATTCCCACCTCCCAAAGAAAGCAGGAATTCTCAGGCTGTGAATCACATAGTCCATCTATGGAGGATAATGTCCATTCAGTCCTTGAGTCCATGAATGGAGGTTAACTCTCCCCTGCCTGCCAGCTGCAAACTCAGCATAGCTGAGGCCACAGCCCCCTGACCCCTGAGCTGTATCCCAGAGCACGGCCACTGCCAGGCGATGACCCTGAGCTATGGATTTAGGAGAGCTGGAGCATTCTGGAGAAAATTCCTAGGAATCACATAACCCAAAAAGAATGTGATTCTACAATCTTTTTTACCAGTGAGGGAAGAATTTACTGGCATCAAGACTTGAACCCAGATGTTTTCATCAGGCACAATTTTGTTTTTCTTTGCATTCACTCATGACATTGAGTACAGCCTACAGTTGTGTTAAATTAATGCACTTACAAACACGCAGCATTCCTTACACATTTTCATTTACTTTCCAATATGCATTTACTTAGTTCCAGCAAGACAACAATTCTCTCTGGCACCAGTTCAGCTTAATAGTTCAAAAAGACTCAAATTTAGCTGATGGTAGATTTACAGCACAGTAATTTCTCCTGCCTTTTCCCTTTATGTCAGCCCCACTGGTGACCACATATAGAGGCATACAGATGTGCCTACACATTCAAAGATTTCTGAACTGATTAGGTATTTAAAACTCAATAAAAATGAATTCTTGCTCCAAAATCCAGCAGCTGGCCAGAGTTAAGTAGATCTGATATAGCAGAAAAAGACGCAGTCAGTGGGATTACCCATACAAAGCTAAACACAAACTCTCTCAGTCCTGAGAGAATAAACTTCAAATTCAATTTCTAAATGCACCCAGACTAATAAATTTCCATAGAAAATCTTCTCAGGAACCCCTACTGAATAAACATAAACCAACCAGCTGAAAGACATTTAATGACCAAACCAAATTAATTCACAAGCGCTTGGAAAAATATATGCAAATACTTTATAGTTTTAGTTCAACTAATAAAAAGTCAGGAAAAAAGATAAAAATAATTAAATATCTAAATATTTTTTTCTTTTTTTTTTCTCACAGAATTGTGTAGAATTCAATGTGCCTTTAAGAAACATAAAACCTATGAAGACAGCCAAGTGCAGGAAGCCTCTGCAGCTCCTGGAGAAAGCAAAGTTTACCCTCCCAGAGCTCTGTCATAAGCACAAGGTCACAGCGGATGTCGGCTCTGCAGTAACACCTTATGTTGCAGTTTTCCTGTGCTGTGTGAAACAGGCCCCAGAGAGGGATCAACTGAAAAATTACTTTTTTATTGAGGAGTGTGAAGATGAGTGAAGTTGGATACATCACTCACTTCTCTGTCCCTCACTGGGTCTGTATTGGGCAGTCACTGTGGTGTACCAGTAGCAAGTCAATTAGTGGGGTAATTAACAAAGCCATTGGTGCAGAGCACCTGGCAGTCAGCCTGCGATTCTCGGGAGTGTCCTTGGAGTGATGGGACAGACAATAAAGTAAAAGCAATCTTCATTTTAGAAAGCTGGGAACTCATCCACCTTTAGCCTGAATTATCGAGCTGGGCTTTGCACATGGTATGATCCCAATTTCAGATCAGTTCTGCAGAAGGATGCTCCAGAGCAGGGAGCTGCTGCACCAGGATTCCCTGGCACTCTGTGGAAGATGTACCAGCTCTGCATGCAGCATTGTTTGTGCTGCCAATCCACCTTCTCTTCTCAAAGGTCCCCAGAATGTATAAATTGTTCTGATGGCTTCCTCAAACTAGTTGCTACTTGTCTTTCATGAGAGAAAAAAATAGGCCTTAATAAATCTAGTGTTTATGCAGAAAAGAACTCCCTCTTATTCAAGTTGTACCCTGGCTGATTTCAGAACTGGTCTGTGCTTGTGCTAAATGTACTGAGAGCTAATAAAAACTGTCTTGGATTAGAAATAGGACTCTTTATTCAGCATTCCAAATGGAAACACTGAGATGACTGAACAGCTCATTTAGCATTTTGATTTTATTCAGAAGCATTGTTTCCATTGCACGCATTTATGAACTGGCAAAAACCTCCATCCCAGGATCACACAATAGTGTTTTCATTGCTGTTTCATCCATACAAGCAAAAATTTCTTAAATACAAATGTCCACAACCTGTAGCAGAAGTGGAAGTGCCATCATTTGGGGTGTGCTCAGCTGCATCATGACCTGCTGCCCACCACGCTGGGATACCTGATGTATTCCATGCCGTGGGTAGAGAGTCAACGGAGTTTTCTAGAATTTCATCTAGAACTAGACTTTCATTTTGCATAAATGCAGAGTTTTAGCCCTACCTTTTCCATCTTTTTTAATGTTTATTGTAGCATCGCTTCTGCCTGCAGACACTGAACATCCCTGTAGACAATCTTAAAATTTCATGGTAAATTTTCCAAGAAATCAATGCTGCCGATTTCTCCTCTCATTTATAGTGGTGTAAATGAGGGTGGTTTCAAAGCAGCAGCTGAAGCAATACATGTAGAAATGCAGCAAAAGTGACTGGAAAACAAATCCTCACAATTTGTAACTGCTTATAAACTATGGATTTTTGAATGTATATAGTTTAGAATAGAAATCTTTGTCTCAACTCACAGCTCTGTCTCAAGTGACAGAAGGACTGCTTATACTGCTCCCATGACGAAAAGCAACATAGAAATGGTCCTTTATCCCCAGGAAATTTTATCAGTCAGAATGAGTTTGCTATTTATGCAAATGAAAGCACTGCTCCCACTCAGCACTGTCAAACAGCTCCGATTTTCAGCCGTACAGTGACTCCTAACTGAGTTATGCAGTGCAGCGACCCAGCTCGCCCTATTTCCAGCAGAAGTTTGAACAAGCTTCTCAATAAAGGCCCCCTCCAACCAGTATCTCTATTAGTCTCTTAGATAAACACTAGACTGACATCTTGAAGAAAACCCCAAATGTTCACGTGTCAATAAAAAGAAATATCCATGTGTCAATATGTCAACCCCAAATCAGGCGGGCAGTGGGCATGCAGCCTGATTTCGGTAAAACCTGGATACTCTAAAAACACGTGGTCCAAAATACTGACATCTCCCATCTGTTCTCAGAGGCAGCTGCATTTTTCCCTCTCTCAAGGCTAGCTCTGTTGCAAGTCCTATTACTTGCATTTTGCATAGGCAAAACCCCCCATTACTACAACATTCCACAATTACCATAATGATATATGTTGGTATTTAAACCCTGTGAGTTCACTTTGCCCCAAACCTCAAAGCACCCAGCTGCTCTTCTCTGCACTGCAAACCCTTGCCATGTTTTTTTAACATCACCCAGCACTTGGGACTCAATCAAATCTTCCCAACACAGCACTCTGCTCATTATCATCCTACTTCTTAAACATTCCCTCCCTCTCAGCCCCCACCCTCGGTATCTTCCCACACGGGACACACCTGTATAACTCCTAAGATAGAAAAGCAAAGTAAACAATCATCACATCGTGACTGAGCTCCCAGGGTACAGCATGTGCAGCACTCGCCAGAGCTGACAGCTGACAGTGCTTATTTGGGACACATTTGCTGATAAGGATGAATGAGTTTGTACATTTCCTCAAAAACTCTACGACCCATTAATCAGCACCTGAGAGGAATGACTGGTCTGGCAATAATCCTGACACCCACTCCTCTCCTCTGCTGCTCGAAGAACATATTCCAGAGAAGTGTAGTTATCCCACCAAGATCACAGCAATGCTCTGCTTGGATACCTTTGGTGCTATTTCTGGCTTAACACAGAGTTCAGCTTTTCATTTTGAAGCAGCATCTGCCATCAGAACAGATTGGGACGTTGTAACACATTTCAGGCATGTGGTGTAATCTATAAAGGTCTCATGTATATATAAAATTAGTTCACATTTTTAACCACTTCAGAGCTCCAAAATGAGAAGACTGGGGTTTTTTGCATTCATAATTAAAATAACCAGTGCAGTCCTTGGTAAAGCCAATTCATCTAATAAGCATTTATTCTTCAGTGTTCAGTTTTCGCAGGACAAACCTCAACACGCAGAGTTTAACTCTGAATTCTACAGCAGCAGGAGGAGGTATAAGACAGGAATTGTTCCCGATCTCATTTATCATCTCATTATCAATGACATTTACATTTTTCAGTAGAGGTTGTTAAAGCAGGACACATTAAATGCTTTGGCCTTTCGCAGGACCTGCCCAGCTAATTTTTGCATGGTTTGTTTGAGCACATAGGTATGTGAGGTTCATGTGGTGATAAGAAATGAATGTTACACTGAATGATCAAGGAAGGAAAGAATTCTACTTTGGGCGAAGGAGGTGAAACCAGGACACAGTGACAGAATCCAGGGCAGAGAAACAAAATTGCTTGTACTGGGTCTCCCTGGCCTCTGGCTGGGTCCTTGCAGCACATGGGCACACTGAGATCAAGCTCCTTGGGCTGTACTGCTGGAGAATTCCATGTCCCAGGGACACGCTACAAAATTTTATCTAATCCTGGCATGAAGGTGTCTAAAGATAAGATTCTGGCAAAAGGCACATATAGAGTAATTTATCAATCAGAACAACCCAAAAACTTTGTCTCCTCACCCTAAGGCCCCCTTACATAATTTCATTTCTGTAGAACCTTCCCTTGGAATTACACAAAGAAATTGCTCCTCTTTACAGGGACACATGGAAGGGAACGCTCCTGGACAATGCTGTTATGGGTAATTCAGCCCTCTCTGAAACGAGTGGCAAGTGAAGTTTCATATCTGCCCCTGCAGGAGTCTTCTCTAGTGCTGATTACCTGAGCTGTTGCACTACTTAGGATTCAATTTCCTCACAAGCCAAACTGCAGAGTGTTCACCACGCAGCCATCAGCACAATCTAACGTAAGACACTCATTTTGAGCGTGGCACCCTTAACTCCCATGGGGATTTTGCTAAGTTTATAAGAGATGCATTTGAAAAACAGAAATAATGGTACCAGCTCACACTTGTAAGGACTCTGTCCAACTGAAAGCGAGCAGCAAAAAGATAAATACCATTTGTATCTTTTACAAATATAAATGATGAGCCACTGCAGAGTTAATGAAATCTCAGCTATCTCTCTTAAAACATGTTGCAAACACTTGCATTTCTTCTTTTCCCAGCTCTGCATTCTCTGAAGAATATTATAATTTATTGTCTCAAGCCATATTTGGTATTTAGTGCCTCAAGAAGCTTGTGAAAAAAAAGATCTGTTTGTTACATGAAAATGAAAACATGTTGTGGTTTCACCTCAATTTCTTTCCTTCTCCCCCACTTCTAAAGAGAAGAGACAATTTTAAGAAGCAGGAAAAGTAAACAACTAAGATATAAAAAATATACAAACACAAATACAAACAGAAACAACTCATAAGTGAGGAAAAAACTGGAACTTGTGCCTGGGGTAAAGCATGTAAAAAGTGGTGATTTATTCAAGGGCAGAATTTTGGCATTTTCTTTAGCTTCAAGTAAATAAATAAGACAAAGAAAAGTCTTTTCATCTGATTGTTTTACTGTGCCTGGGGCTATGTACGTTGGACACTGTTTGCAACTGTTTTCATTTAGGCATGAGTGAAGTGGTTCAATTAAAACATGAACAGTTCTGAACCTTTGCTATGAATAAATCAGAATATTTATGGGAAGGTTCAAGGAAGTCCAGTTAATTGTCATTATTTACCTCTTTGTAGTCATGTGTTGTGACACTGTCTGGATTCAAAAGTGCCACCATATAGTCCAGTCCTGTTATATTATGCTTAATTCTGTTGATCAAAACAGTTTGGTTGGGCTAGCAGCATGGAAATCTTGGGGAACTAACCCAAATAAAATATGAAGTTTTGAGGTCCACCCATTTCAAAATTCCCACACCCACTACTGCGCCCTTTACTTCTGTGGGAAAAAAGCAGCTGTTGCAATGTCTGAGGAGAGGAGCCCTGGAGCACTAAAGCCCAAGGCTGGGTCTGCAGCAGGGCCCCTGCGGAGCTGAGAGGCGCATGAGAAGTGCTTGGAGAGGCCCAAGAGGGAGAAGCAGAGCAGTGTAACAGCCCTGGGCTGGTGAGAGCTGGTCTGCTCTGGAAGGAGCACCACTGTGCCATTTCCCTGCCCGCTGCAGCACGAAGGACCAGCGCTGGCACAGTGGTGCTGAAGCGCTGTGGTTCCAGGGCTGGCCAGGACTGCTTTCCCAGGGAAGGCTTCCTGCTGGAGGCACACGCAAGTGCCACCTCACTGCCAGGTAGCTGTCTCAGTGAGGTCCCGTCACGGCAGTGCTCTCCTCTGCTCTGCAGCCAGCTGTGACTGTTCCACACATTGCCACACAAGTTCATTGCCTCCCTGTCCACTCATACTCCTCCGAAAAACCCACCCTCCAAGCTACAAAGTCAAAACACAGAAAATGACAGCCCTGCTAACAGCCAGAAGTGACTGCAAGCCCTCCTGGGGATCCCAATTTCTTCTGGTTCCACTACATCTGACCTGAGAGATTGGCTGCTCACCGGCTGGCACCCCGAGTGCTGTTAGGGGCACGATGTACCCACAGACATCGCAGCCAGCTTTGTCACACATCACACAAACTGGCATGTTTTATCACTGACAGTGTCCTCCGAGAAGATCTACTGCACAGTTTTGCTTTGTTTACTGCTGGTTTCTTCAGAAGAGGATGGAAGCCCTGCTACTGAATTGAAGAGAATTGTCTCAGACTGTACCATGCTGCATGTGAAGAGATCCTTCACCTCTGAAAGGGCTCTTGGCCTCAGCTGTTCATGGTGCAGCACTCTTAGTACACACACTCACATCCACGAGAGCTGGAGGGGAGCTGTGATGGCAAAGGTATGTGCTAGACTCACATCAGATAATTGTGCTGGGCCAAAAAAGTAAAAGCACTCATGGCAGTCCTACTTTATAATTTGCTAAACAAGATGCAGAAGCAAATGATAGCACTACTTGCTTGAGGGACTATTGTTCTCTTCATTATTGTCCTTTTATCATCCAAATTAGAAAAAAAAGGATCACAAAATAGTTTTTCCCTCCATTGTCCTGACTAATCGGATGGATACTGTAGAGCACAGCCATGATTTTTAGAAACTCGTATTTAAACCCAGACTTTTCCAGCTCACTGCTGCAGATGCTTATGCATGTCCTTAACTTTAATATGAATAACCCTGACTTCAGGAGCATGGCCCAAGTGAAGGAGGCAAGCACCCATGTAAATGTGCATTATGTCTTAATTAGAGAATTTAGTCGTTCAGAACAATAAGTTTTATGTATCTTTGCATTATCTGGCATGAAAAACCTATTTGCCACTTTACACAATACTCAGGAAGTCATGCTGTCTCTGAGATGCATGATTCATTTGAAAGAAACATGTAAGTATGTCCAAGAATACAGGTACTTTTCTACAACAGGGTATTGTGCATCTCTTGGATGCCAAAACAGTTATAACTGTTATATTGCTTCCGACCAAGTGGAAGATTTAGAAGAGCACCTTTATATTCAAGGAAGAGTAGAAGCAATTAACAAATTTGATTTAAAAGTGTGAATTCTCTTTCAGTCTGGATTACAGTGTCTTTTAATTATGAAACAGTAAAACATTCATTATAACTCTCTGAGTGCACAGATTTGTTCAATACTGCTCTTTACTGTGTGTTATAAAAAGAACTCTGAGCACTACTAGACAGCCCTTAATTCATCAGTTGCTGGGTTTGCACATCAGAAGGGCCCAGCTGGCATGTTATGCCACATCATCCATCCGTGGAGCTTCCATATGTGGATTCCCTTATTCCTTACAAATTCAAGAGTGTGCTCTGTTCTCCTGCCAAATCTATGCAGTAGCTAACTTTTGTGGATGCTCTAAACATTCCATTTGCTCTTTCTGTGCAAGCAGCTGTTGAAGAATTCCAGATAATGAAACTGAAGGCAAGCAGGTACTGTATTGCCATAGTAAGATTATTTTTCCATACAAAGCTTGGCACCAGGGAGGACATGGAAAATGATTACAATAACTAAAACTTCATACAGATGATGCTGGTGAATTCTGATTTGAATTTTGACCCCTCTGTTTTGCAAATGTACAGATAACAGAAGTGTATTGTCATGCAGAGATACTGATATTATTTTTAAAAGAAGTGCACACAACATGAGCTCACAGAAATGTTTATAATTTGGAATGTGTGGCCTGCTTCAGTTTCTGAGCAGTAGCTATAGATAGTAACTACTCTAGGCTCAGGGTTCTTCCACTTACTATATTTAGAATTTAGCAGCCACTACGCACTGAATCACATCTTTCTTCATGGTTCTCCTGATTATAGCTGGTTCTGAACTTGAAGTTTATCACAACATTTTTCCTGAATTGCTGTACATATTGTGACTCCTCACTGAAGTTCCTTGCAGTTCTATTAAGGAACGCTGATAAATGTACATTAGCCAGCTGACTGAACATTACATGAGGATTCCTGGCCCCGAAAGAGGAAAGTACAACGTGAGTTGAAAAATCCATTCATTCATTCACTCCTTCCCAGCAGCATTCCTTGGCCTGGAGCCAGATACCATTTGGCGTCACAGCTCTAACCAGGAACATAATGTGCTGGCACTGGGACAAAAGTTTTACTATGGAAAAAAACAG
This sequence comes from Origma solitaria, assembly GCA_013397895.1. NCBI lineage: Eukaryota > Metazoa > Chordata > Aves > Passeriformes > Acanthizidae > Origma > Origma solitaria. The sequence continues at coordinate 849,432 of VZRL01002076.1, forward strand.
CAACAAGTAGAAACTTATCACAGTGGCTGGGAAGAGGGAGTTAAGAGAATGAAGCTGAGGGCAAATCAGCCGAAAATTAAATGAACCACATCAGGTCCAATATTTTGCTTTTTCTTTTCTGCACAGCATCTTCTTAAGTTACTATTCCAAAGTACCAATCTTATTAACACTGACAGCACACAGCAAAAAGATGTCCTAAAATACTTTGTACTTGCCATTCTACTCTTTGTAGCACTTGCTGAAGTACTACAAAGAGTCCATTTTTTTTCCTTGCATTTTTACTTTAAATTATTTGAAACAATATAATCCAAAGATTTCGGGGGGGGGGGGCTGCAATAGACAGATTTGTATTTAAAAAAAAAACTCTGTTCTGTTTATTTCAGTTAAATATTAAACAGGTCTTTAAGCAGAGACTTTACAGTGTTAGTATACAAAACCCAGAAATGGGCTTAAGAACAGAAAAACAATCTTATAAGTCTCTTCATAACCACAGCTGAGGCGCTGGGTAAAAAAAAACAAAGACCAACAAATTTCCAAACTAACTATTAAGCACAGAAATAAAATAATAATAAAAAAAATATAAAAAATACTAGGAGATATTTGAATACCAACAATTGAAACGGGTGTTGCTAATATGAATTTAGAATGCCAGACTAACAACCACTAAACTGTAAGGGTTTCCATGCATAGCAGTCTTGGATTTTGAGGGTCTGCTGAGAGCTTTCAGAATCTTCCACAGAATTACACAGAATGGACAAGCAGCTGAGCAGTCACAAAGACTGCTGAGCTGGTAAAGTGGAACTGGGCCCTTCATGAGACTCTTAAGAGCACTGAAGTCTTAACTCCAAGATACTTTTGAAAGACTTCTGTCACTGATACCCACAGTTGTGGCATTGCAGCCATTGACTTGTAGAAATTTATGGGAGAAATTTCCTGAACTGTGTATGAATCGTATGGTAGTCTCTCATGGAATTAATTCTGGAAAAAAATGCATATGCCAGTTATTTAAAATTTAATCCTCTAGGAAATCATCTGAAGATGTCCATCACCTTCCTGTTTGTTGGAGCTCTTGGGCTCTTCACAGAAAGTGCTGAGTTTCAATTACCCTGGAATTTGAGGCTGCTCAGCAAATGCTACCAGACAGCTCTCTGAATTTCAGTGCCTCTTCAGGGACTGTTCCTGCTCACTTCAAGCAGGAAGGACATCTTGGAAAATGAGCAATGTACTTCCTTCCACAGTTCGAGGCTAAACTAGAATCATTAATATCTCATGTACATTCCAGAAGCCAATTTCACCAATTCCTTTTGGCCCAGGTCATGACCATCAGACTCACAGCATTATTAAGTGAAGTGTCCAAATCCCTTTTCAGCTGAATATACCCAGCCATCAGGGACATATGAAGTGGAAAAAGTTCACAAACACTGTGTTTTGTTGAAATCTGGAACTACTTAGGCTGAAATGAAACAAATCTGGACAATAGCATACCCATTCTGCACGGAAAAAATGCCCTGCCCCAAGCCCACGTATCTGTTCCATGGGGAGTTTTAACTGGGATGCCAGTGTCTAATAAATCTCTCATACCTCAGTTATCTCATTATCCAAGTAAGCAGCTATTCAGCAAGAGCAATAAAGGCATATTTAACAATTACAACTGATAAAACTGAGTGCTGCTGAAACACCATCCTGCCTGGCCATGGGATAGTGTCGCTAGTGAGCTACAAGCTACATCTACCACATCTGTACATGGATTAATTAACAACTGAATGTTTTTCAAGTCAAGTTATCACCAAAAATTCATTCTGGCATCAGAAATGTTTGTTTGAGTTAAAACCCTGACACGGAGAAAATATTTCCTGTCAATTTGACATTATTTCATAATGATGAAATTAAAGGTCATCTTAGTTTTCTAATCTCATAACATTTAAACCATAATTGTCACATTATTTTTTCCAGTCCCTTTGTAAGTTGTTCTTATTGACTACTCTCAGTTTGAGCAATAAAGAATATTTTCAAAGTAGCCACAGATTTATCTCTTAATTTGTAATAGATACCCTTCTAGCTTCACATCTCACTGAGCCACTTCTCTTTGACCAAAGCTTCATTACTGACCACTGTTTGGTCAACAGCAACTGCCCTCAGGCTGATTTATCCATCCTTCTCCTGTGCCTTTCCACTGATAAAAGCTGCTTCACAAGAGCAAAAAAGAAAATTTTAAAAAGAAAAAACCCACAATTATTCAATTCAACGTTTTCCACACTTTCAAGCTCTAATGCAAAATTTTGATCTCACCTCAGATGAATTTTGCCTGCCAGTTTGGATTTTCTCTAATCCCTAAAAAACTGGTCTTTTGCAAAAACAATTGGTTGAATGCTGCTTGTGAAATCGTTAATTTGACAAATTCTATGATATTTTGAATAACTTATTTAATGGATTTCCTCTTGTTTATTATTTACTTGGGATCAATGGCTTATGTGCAGAATGTGCAAACCTAAACACAAACAAGCCCCAACTGTCTTATTGTCCAGACACATTTTTTGGTTTTGGGTGTGCATAGCCCCACCTATCCCAAGCAAAGACACGGTGCCAGAATTTCGGCCATGAGGTGGATCACACATGCCATGGCATTGCTCATCTGGGCAACACATGCAGGGCAAGCAGGGTACGGACACATCCCAAGGAGGAAGAGTGAAACCAAGATGCACAGTAAGACTGTACAAACACTAAAAGCCATTGTATTTAACTGCTGTTTAAACCACTTAAGGCTGGTCAGGAATAAACATCTGAGAAAAATCCTGAGTATCAAAATTTAGCAGTGCTCCAGACTGGAACAAACTGAAGATCTTCCAAATCTTTTCCACGAGGAGAATATGAGCACATAACCCTTGTACCAGGCGGACAAATCTCAAGCAGCCAATTCTTTAAGACGCTTCTCTGAGACACAGGAGGCACAATCAAAGCTGGGACTGCCAGCAATGACCACTGGACCTCTCCATTTTCCAGAATGGGAGAGTCCCTCACATTCTCTGGCTACAAATTCCATCTCTAGCTCATTAGTTTTTACAAAAAGTACATGTCCACAGGTGTTCTCTCTTCTAAAAAACCAGCATTTTTAGACAAAAAATGTTTTGCAAAAACATTCTCAACCAGTACTCAATCCCTGCTCTTCCCAGCTTAGCTATATATTCCTATTTCAGATAAGGAAACTAAACCTTGAACCCCAGACTTTTGTGATATACTGAAGTGTTGCATGGTGGAAAGCATTTCAGAGATGCTGCTTCACTGAAAAACTGCAATTTGCTGTGAAGACACCGCCTTTTCCTGCATTTCAAATTACACTCTGGCAGCAGCAATTTTTCACTTCATAAAACAAGATGTTCTAATTGAAAGCATTGAGAATGCTTTGCTGCAGCAGAAACAAAATTCCTTGTTCCATCTTAAAAGTTCCTTGTGAAAAAAACCCCAAAACAACAAAAAAAGCTAAAATGGCCATGAAACCAACTGTAAAATAGTATAGAAATTATTCTGTTGGGAACAGATCCTCTGTGAAGATGGTTTCTGTTTTCTTAAAGACCTTAGTCCTTAAAATACATATTAGTTTTGGTTGCCATGCAGACCTGCTCCCTGAGAGGTCACTGTGACCCATTCATATTGATCTACATGCAGATAGGAGCGAAATGTTGATATTTTGTAAGTGTTCCATGTTTTCACAGACAATATTTTTCATAGGAACCAGAATAAATTGGTTTGGTTAAATTTTATCCTATTTTATCTGCTACAAAACAGAGATTCATTCCTGCTGGAAGGGCTTTCTTTATAAAGGAAAGCTTGTGATTTAATTCTTTATCAAGAGCAGTCAGAAAGGATTCATATGTGATATGCCTAATGCCACAGACAGAGACAGTAGCTGATTTTTAAAGACACTAAACAGGCACATCGTTCTTGGAGCTTCCTTTGGAACAGAGCAGCTCTAAAAGCCAGTGGTGACAGGTCACTAAAGAACACAAGATATTCAACAAATAAGGTGTTAATAGGCTGAAAGAGAAGTTACAGGTGAAATACCATTTCCATTTCCGTTCAGTGTTCAGGCAGCTTGATGTCTGGGCTGAGAACACCTGATTCAGGTGGGAGGGTGGAGGCACGGAGCAGATAACTAATCTCAGTCATCTGACAGATGTGGATGACAGCAATATCAAGGTACCTCTTCTCAGATGACAAGACAGGGGGAAAGTTCACAAACTGTTCCTGAAATACCAAGGGTTTTGTTGTGTCTGGGGCGGCGTAACAGTGCACACTGTGAACGGCTTTGGCTTGGGGGGGAGGTTTTAGTATTTTAAAATATTAACAGCAAAGACCTGAAAACTCTGTTTCTGTTTAACACATTTCAGAAGGTATTTTCCAGGCTTTGTAGAATCAGAAAACTGGCATCAAGTAATGACACAGCTGTTCTCTAATTTATACTGACAATCGTTTCACCTACCTGGCAGGTCAGAGAGAACACCAGCAGCTCTCCACCACAATTATGGATTGTGCAATTTCATTGTCATTTGAAAAAACAATGGATACTTCCAAGAGGATTTCAGAGGAATCAATGTAGGTGAAACCATTCCCTCCCCAATCCCACCACCCTGTCCATTCCCCACCCCAACGCCTCCTCCTGCACATGCACAACTTCACCCTTCTGTTTATTTTTCGTTTTAAACACTCTAAGCAAAAATTGACTTTGGCTGCTTTTCCTGAACTCTGAAGTGTTTGAGCAGATAAGATTCAGATAATTCATTAGAAGAAAGTTTCATAGGTCTGTCTTCTCCTGGCAGGTGCTCACCAAGGCCAACCATGCACTGAGGTTTCTTTGCTCTGCAGAAGGATTTTTCTGTCTCATTTACTTTTCAAACTGGGTCAGATTTGAATTTTTTACTGTATCTCACTTGGAAAAAATGTTTCAGCTGAAAGTTATTTGTTTATATACAGTGCTGGGGAAATACTATGCGTAAATTTCCCCACTGTCATCCCAAATGTGGTGGTAGTTTCCCAAGCAGTTTTATTGAGCCACTCAGACTAGGCAAAAAGGAGTTGATCTGAGCTCCTCTTCCTTTATGGGAAATAAATAAAGAGTGATAAAACTCTCACGCTGTAAAAATACTAAGATGTGCCTCCAGAAGTGACTGTTCTTTAGTGTGAAATATGAGAACAGTCACACTTGTTTCAAGGAAATACTGGTTAAAATGGACAAACTTCTGTTTTCCTATCACTATTTTTTCCACTTAAAGGCCTACCCAAAATAAGAAGGCTTTTGTCTCCTCCTAGATGAAAAGAAAATCAGGCTGTTCTTTCCACGTAAGGCATTTGTTGTAACCACAGTCTTACTTATGGCTGGCATGGATTTTGTCACAAATATTAAGCTTAACATTGAATTGTGTTCAGTGCTGTTTATCTGTGCTTGTTAGGGCTATTCCAAGTCTGTGTGCCACCAGGAGATGGCATATGGAAGCACTCCAAGCAGAACTATTATTATTATTATTATTAATAATAATAATAATAATAATATTTTAGAACAAAATTTACTGTGGATCACTGAGATTGTAGATTTAGCTGTGCTGTCTCAGGACAGAGCCTTGAGTGGTAATACTGGTTTATGGTACTGATATTCATCTTCTGTTCTTTTCCTGCCCCAGCATCAATGAGTTCTGTTGTTCTAGAAAAACTGTTTATGTCCCATGTGGTTCACTCTACTGGAGACCTAATCTTGCTTAAAACTAATCCAGAAGAAAACTTTTTGTTTGTTTGTTTTTTTGGTTTTGAGCTTTGAGGTTTTTTTGTTTGTTTTGTTTTGGTTTTTTGTTGGGGCGTGGTGTTTTGGTGGTGGTGGTGGGGGTTTTGGGGGATTTTTGGGTTTTTTTTAGAGTAGCTGTGTTCCCAACTCCCTTTCCAAGTGCAGCTGCATAAACACTTGGGCTGGCACAACTGCAGGGGTGGGATACCACAGAAACCAGCAGCAGGTGGCAAAGGAGGTGAGGCTCGGTCAATATTGCTGCCACACACTTTGCCTTGGATACACAGCCTCAAGTCTAGTCAGCAGTTCATATTACAGTGCTCACTTTGCTCCAAGCTAAGGCTGCTGGCAGCAAGAACCCAGGACAGACTGCAGAACCCTGTGGGAAACCCGGGTGAATTCACAGCTGGCTTGCTTGCACTGACTGCCATGCTGTGGTCACAGTGACACCAAGGACACAGCTCACTCAGCAGGAAACTAATGCTGTATCTATAACTCACAGTTAGGCTAATGCTTCCTTGCATATGTAAAACCACCAGTCACAACTTTGAATGAAATGCAGACATTCCCTTGAACATTTGTCTCATCAACATGAGGGGAGAAATACTTATGCTTGCCAGAGTACAAATCTGGAGCACTCACCATTCTGCAACCCCTGGGACGCAGAGGGGAAGGTGATTCCAGCCTCAGGTATGCTGTATCTGCTGCAAGGAAAGAGGATCATTTAAGGAAAGGGTTGCTGAAAGCATTCTCTCGTCAATCTAAAACATTGCATAAAGCATAAAATAGTGAATGAAAGCTTTGGCGTAAAATGCCTTACAACCGTGAACACATGCACGTCTTTTCTAACACTAGAGAGTACATCATAACTGAGTCCCCTGTGACAGAACCAACTGCATTTGGAAATCTTTATTTAGAAAAGTAAGCAATCTGACAAGATTTCAACACAGACCTCCTAAAATCTAATGCTGTGAAACTAAAGCCAGCTCTGCAAGTGTAATTTTACTTTATTATCACATTAGCCATAAAAAAATAGTCTATTAGTTGCTACTTGATTTAAAATTCCTATGCATGAGTAAAATCCAGGCTGTGATTGCCACGAGCAGTAAGGACTGGAGTGCCATCCAACGGTGAGATTGTCATTAACAGCTTTGATTAAAGATTTCTGCCTGAACTTGCTCCTGACACAGCAGGATATTAAACACAGTCTGCAAACTCATGGAGGCTCTAAAAGATCCAGACCAGCACACACACACAAAGATATTCTTATTCTCCTTTAACAGAAGCAGAAAGCAGAGTTCTTGCTATCCTGGTCTTGTTTGCAGCATCCAGGTTATACCATCCCATCCCGTCCTGT
>VZRL01002076.1:861682-936474 GCA_013397895.1 Origma solitaria
CCGGCGCTGCCCGCCCGGCCGGAGCTGCCGCGGCACATCCCCAGCCGCGCTCCGGGCTCGCCCCGGCGCTGCTGCAGCCCCGCGGGGCATCAGTCCTCACTAGCTGCTAGAGCTGCCCTTCCCGGGCTTCGGGGCACTGAATCCATCGGATTTGCCTTTGGGTTTGAGCAAAAAAACAGCTATGGGGTCATCAAATGCATTTAGCTTTTCAGTCGCCTTAATCATAGAACAGAGCCTGGAACAGCGTGTTAGTAATGCTTGTGCGGCTAGCTGGTACTGGGTTTTTATTGTGTCGTTTACTGCATTTAGAATTTTTTTGTGATATTTTAAACAGCTGTGTGAGAAACGTGAATGCTCACAACAGTATTTGTCTACTGGATCCAGCTTCGCATACAAGCCATAGAAATTCGTGCATTTATCTTTAGAAGTTCTCGACACCTTTATCTAAAATGAAGTTTAAGAGAAGCTGAAATACATGAATGGCTGGGCGCATATGTAACATCCATTTGAATGTTTAGGCTGGTGTAAATGAATGACTTGAAGTTCGTGTTTGCAACATAGACGTTTAGCTTTGGTTCCTTTCAGTGTCAGTTTCTCTGGAAATAGACTACTGAGAGAAGCAGTGAAGTCGTATAAAAAGTGAAATCAATGGACTCCAGTTTCAGAATCGCAGCAGGCAAATTTTAACAGTAACAGCTTGCAGCGTGAACATCTTCACTTGTCTGGCATTGAGAGAATAAGCATGAAATGTTGAGCACGCTTTTCAGAAGGTCCATTTTCTCCATTTCCTTCCCTGCAGAGTGTCAGTGTTCGCTGACTGTATCAGTTGAAAGTCATGTGGATATATGACGTTATGTTTTTGCTGAACTGTTTTGGATGATTTGGTATGTTGCAGGCTCAGTGCTCAGGAAATGATTTTGAGTAATAGAGCTTTTTAATGGAAGGGGTGCATTTTACAGGTACAATTTAATTACAGAAGTGAAATATCTAAGGAGAATGAGGGAATGGCTCATTTTCAATGAGGGATCAGCATTCAGTGATATTTTTGTCCTACTCTCTTTGAATGATATGACTCAGTAGCCTGCTCAACTGTGGCACAGCATGAGCTTTGATTGAGGACTAAAATTCAATTAAAAAAAAGGACTAAAGCAATTCTTTGATTTGCATCCAACTATTGACAAGCACAGGGGGTGGATTTTTTACTTCCTTTTTTTCCCTGAGATTGATTAGTAAATATGTGGATCATGAAATTCAGTTTCTCAACTGCATTCTGCTTTTAAATAAGCTGTTGAAAACGGCAACTTGGCAGGTCATGTATATCTGGAAGAACAATTTACTTCTCTATAATCTGTGCTTTTTGTGTCTGAGCTACGACATTAACAAAGCAATTTTCCTACAATGCTGGTTTTTGCTTGGCAAATGCAGTAAGTAAAATAATGTATGTTATTAGTGCAGAAAAACGTCTTCCCCCAAGATAATTGTACCACAGGCTTGTAGTACCTAAGTGTTAGGATTGTAGCTGCTGAAATCAGAGATGTTCACCAGTATTCCAGGTGAAGCATACTGCAGCTTGCTAGCAGTCCCTTCCTCTTGTTCCTTGTCTCGGTCTGTTATCTAGAGATACAACACTGCACAGCATCTCCAGGAGGAATTAGCAATAGACAGGGAGGTGTGGCTACAGGGAGACTTGTCTGCGTGCCACATGACTTAGAAGGGTTAAAATTGTCCATGCTTCTTTTTTTTGGACGAGCGGAAGCTGTGTTCAGCTATGATAGTACAGTTGTGAAAGAGCAGAATTTAGATTACCTTCTTTTTTTCAGCATAAGTAATCACAGGATGGGGACACAAACATTTCAAAATGAAGACCTCGTGTAGGTGTTTTTGTGACAGTCGTGTCTTGCACTGCACGAGTAGTGGAACCGTTCTCTGTACAGCTGGTCAGAGCAGGATGAACAGTGATGAAGTTCGTGTTTTGTTGGTTTGGGGGAGTTTTGTTGGTTTTTAAAAATGTTTGTTTGGTTTTTTAATACCTATTTCTGTCCCTTACTTTCCTCTAGATTTACTTGCTACGAGAGCTATGAGCCATGAGATCCTGTGGAGGTTGTTCAGGGACCCTAGTGATAAAAAAGAATTGCTCAGGTTCTTGCTGTTGCTTGTATTTTAGAGAAACATAAGCATAAGAAAAGCACATTCAAATTAAAGTCCTCTTCCATAAAACAATAAGTTAAAGGAATGTGACCTTTACCATGTGCTAACTGTGGTAAAGGTGTGCAACGGAAAACAAATGCTTAAGGGTAAGTGAATGATATGCACATCGTATCATTAGTATCATTAGAAGTATCTATTGGAATGAAAAGCATTCACTCTGGAGATGTCACAACAAAAAACCTGTACCCCAAAGCTAAGGAAAGCACAGGTTAGGCTTTTAGAGTGGGGAAGAAAAGTAGATATTTTTTCAGAATATCAAAGCAACTCTGGATTGTCATTTGCTCACAGTGAGTGCAATATCAGATTTTCATAGTCATTTTACATGCAAAAGTCTTCCAGAATTTTAGGAGATATTTTAGGTTCTAACCTCTTACATGGGGTGATAGAACGAGATATTATCTTAAAAACACAACCCTCAAATACAGGTAGAGTTGCTTCTTGTGTTTATATAAGCTAGATATGTTGACTTTAGTATGTTGGCCAATGATATTAACTTTGATGTGCTTATCAGGAGCAGTAAAAATACCTCTGAATTATTTACTGATGTACTATTCAGCTGGGGATTCCATTCACCATGGATAGAGGCAGAGCTGACATTTGGGGGCAGCTCATCCAGAGTTTTCCATGAGAAGGTAGCAAAATGAAACTAAAATGTGCACCCTTTTCCTTTTTTTTATAGTTAGTGGAATATATAATAAGAAAGAACTGGATATCGTGTAGATTTTCAAGCAGTTTGGAAATGAGTATCCTGAAAACAGAATGAACTGTGCTCTGGAAAGCTGAAGTGGAGTTGGAGTTGGGATTGAGGCCTGTAAGAGACATGTAACTGTTCTCAGTTTCGTTACTAATGCTTGAGGGTCTTTTAAACAAATATTGACATGAATGTTAGTTTTTCCAAACCTCTCTAAGATAAATTAAAATACTACAAATTATGAAAATTAATAAACTTCACTCAGATTATGGGAGGAAGATTCAAAGGTATCATGGACATTTTGGATATCCCTCTGTCAAGAGGGAAGAGACATGGGAAGTTTTTTAGGTATTCACTGTCTCTGGAAAAATATTTGTAGAACATGTAGATGGATTTTGATATTGAAAGTATACTGTGAAATGGTTGACCCTGAAGACTTATAATAGTGTGGTTGTGTTGTGTATTTAAAGTCAATGAACAGGAAGCTCTACAAGTGTTTTTGGTTTATAAGCTGCAGCAAGAGTGCAGTCTGAAAGCATTTGGGTTTCTCCTTTGCTCTGGTGCTAAGCAGCAGATAAATTGTGGCATGAGCATGACTTATTATAAATGCATCTTTGTGCTTTATTCTGCCAGTTCTAGCTGCAGGTCTCTGCATGCAGTGCCTTGCCACTGCTTAATTCGTGCTCTGTTGATTCATTCGTGGCTTAGAGTAATTGGCTCTGGTTGTGGAAAGGTGGTTTAGAGCTCAGAGTTGCAGGGAGTCTCTCTCTTCCTTCAGTAAGCTAAAGATATTCCGTGTTTCCCAGTGCTGTACCGTCACTGAGTCTTGCTGCACATGTGCCGGGTTAGTGATGGAGAAGCAAAGTGTCTGTGCCTCACAAAGTCAGGATCCTCCCTGGAAACCAGAGCTGCAGTTCAGCTGCCGGTGGTGGTACCTTCTGGGCTTTTGGGTCTGGTTCAGGGCACTCTGCTGCGTTGGTTGGGGTTTATTGCTGGCTTTTTCAGATCAGCACCAGCTGTGTCTGCTGCTGGCAATTTTGAGATTGGGCAAGTCCCATTTTATAAAGCTACTGAGCCACTTACTCTTGTTCTATGGAGTTTAAAATCTAAATACTTGAACCCAGAGCTTCTGTGATAGCCTTGCTGGAACTAGAACATAAAGAACTGGAGCTTGTTATGGTTATCATCTGCTAAAAATGTGGAAATCATACAGTGTGCACACAGTACTCACCTGCTTCTGAGCATATTTGGAAGGGTTTATGCTCTTGGTGTGTTCTTCCACATGTTACTTACGCCTCCGCTCTGTGCTGGAAGCACAGATGTAGAGAAGGAAGCTGTTAAGGAGAAAGCAGCGTTGGCCACATTCCAAATGATGGTAAATTCAAATCGAAATAGCCCTTGTAAGCAGAGAATAAAATGTAGTGGTAGACCAAATATTTTTCAAACTAAAATAACTTTCTAAATACGCTGGGTAGGTTTGAAATAACAGTTCATCCTATAGTTAACTGAACATTAAAATGAAATCTTTTCCTGTAATACTTGCTTTGCAAATGGACTTTCTCCAAGGGTTCTCTTCAGCTGAGACTTTGTAAGCTGTGTCTTACACTGAAATATCACAGCTACTTTCTTGTAAACATGAGAATTATCAGGTTTTAGATCAGTGTCTCTAGCATGACTTAAGTATCTGTTTGGATTGTGAATTTAGCCTCATTAAATACCTGAGGACACTCAGTGATTCCTTACTAAGTGATTGCTTCTCTGCAGTGTTCATAATGAGCACAGACTTAATCTGATCTCTGAGCTTGGATGTTTGCAGCACTTACCATTGAGGTTTTCTGGGTTTTTTTTAGTCAGTGGTCAACTTGTTTCATGTTGATTTGCAAAAGAGGTGTTTTTTTTCTTTCTGATGCCAGGAGACATGCCCTTGCTGGTTTGACTGGGAGAGGCACTTTGATAGAGCATCCAGATGTCTTTGTGTGTTCACTTTGTAAATCATGTAGTACAAATGCCAATTCATTTTCTACCAAACCCTGTGAATTTTGGTGTGCTTTTTCTCTCACCCACACAGAATACAGCTAAGATTCAACAGCTTGCCTGTCATACCAAGAAAAACTGGTAAAAGTGATTCTTGGAAATTCATGTGATTCAGCTAATAGTGATAGCTGATCTACTTTCAAATTGGGTTGTATTTTCTGCATTTAAGAAAGCAGGTTCGTAGAACAGCAGTGAAAAATTTATGTCCTTGTTGGGAAGGAAAATGAGCTGGCATAATAGGAAACTTTTAGGAATGTTTTTAATTCTATTTTTTCTTATTTTTAATTCTGTAGGTTCACTTTTCATGTGCTTTCATCATGGACAATACTTTATCCTAGAATATGGACTAAATACATTGTTTCAATGAATGGCTGGGGTTTGCATTTGTAAATAGTGAAGTAACAAATTGGTAAAGGGCAACTGCTCCTGAAAGCCCCATAAATCCAGCTCACTTCAGAGATGGTGGTTTAACTGTTGCAGTTAGAGTCTTTATATTTTTCAACTCAAAACATTTATCATTAACACCACTTCAGATGTGAGTCCTCCCAAACTGTGTATGCTGTATATTTTTCTCCAGTGATTTTTGTTTTTAGAGGCTACTCTCTTCATACCTCCTACCCGTCCTTGCTGGTGTAATAAGTTACATTATCCTTTTAGGCAGAATTCTTTGGGTGCCACTGATGCTGAACATGTACCTTATTTAGTTGCTGATTTGTTAATCTCTGGAATGAAAAAATATTTGGACAGTTCCACCGTCTAGTTGGGCATGTCTTTCATGGAAGAGTAAAGGAACCCCTTTCTGCTGCATCCAGCGTTAATCCCATATGTGATCTATCTAAATAGGATACTGGGACCTGCGTTAAAAGCCTGTTTCCATTGTTAGGAACTAGAACTTGATTCCTGCTTTGTATATGGCATATCTCATTTCCTCCTGTTAGGGTCCAGGCCTTTAAGGAGTCCCACAGTTGTCTCAGTTCTCGGTTGTTGTGGATGCTTTGGGAATGCGTGGTTTAAGGGGTCAAAAGTTACCTTCAGCACTGAGGGTGAAGAGGCCAGTGGTGAGAATTCATGTGTTTCACTAAATGTGATCATTTAATCAGATTTGCATTGTTTGGTGCAGTCTTTTTCTTCTCCTTAGAAGGTTAAAACAGTTTCTATATCAGTGGAGATAGAAAATAAAGCAACAATACAGCAGGTTTTGCATTCTGCCAGTCCATGCAATTACAGAAAGACCTCTGTGGAGTACAGGGGTGAGTGTGGAGCTGGCCAGACCTCACTGCAGGCAGAGGAAAGCCTCCGCTCTGGCTGGAAAGCTCTCTGTACTTCATGTACTAAAATAGTTGCTGGTTAAAAATGCTACTACATAGTACTATTCTGAACTTAAAGTACCTATTGTATTTGTGATCTGTCAGGTGCTTTTTCTTGTATCTGAAGTTCCCAGAATTTTATGCTGCTTCTGTCAAGTACTTGATTCGTCAAGTACTTGATGCTGAGAACCATCCTACAAAAGACACTCTGTTTCTCAGATTCTTCATATTTATATGGGACAAGTGTTCTACACATAAAGAGGAATGTTCTCATAACCTTCTTCCCTTGTGCACATTTCAATGAGAATTGCTTGTTTATACCATTCCTGATCCCACAGTAACAGGTTACAGTAACATAAACAGTGTGACCTTTTAATGTGATGGCAGGAAGTAAAATGTGAAATCTATTTTAAAAACGCATCTTCGACTAAGGAAGAGTATACTTCCTTTTTCTGACAGGAAAAATAACCCATGCTAGTTCAGAAGATCTCAATTCCATTTTACTGTGTGGGGCCTGTTTTCTCCACTGTCTTCTGTACAGTCATTGCAGCTGCTTGAAGTAGGACTAAACCTCTGCTATCCTTGTGTGGAATTGTATGTCCTTCCTTAACATTTGCACAGCTATCAATGACTAAAGATGGGGGCTACAGGAAAAACACAACTCTGACATGAGCAGAGGTTTCAGTAAGAGGAACTTCTTCTGGAAAGAAGGAAAGGGTGGATCATTGGAGCAAGAACTGGAAAAATACTGCATAGCTTATTAAACAGCTAAAATACAAATACATTTAACAAAATTTCTGAATACTTCCAGAAGTGGAAGAGAAATGGGGAATTTTACCCAGTAAAGGAGGGGGGTGGATAGCTACCCAACTCTAGAAAATGATTTTGTTTATTTCCGTAGGAGCTTAATTAAATTGGAAATAAACACTGTCACTTTTTTCTTAAACTTCTGCCAATGGAGAATTTTCACAGTAAATCGGAGTTCCTACCTAGAACTTCTTGGTATCTGTGGGATGTCATGAACTAGAACTGTGTTTCAGCTTGTACTGTGTTTTAATTCCCAGTATTGAAACCTTCTCAGAATTGGCCTCAGGTATCTCATGACCAGGGCAAATCTGCCCTTGTGCTGTTTCAGAGCTCCTGTAGGAAATGTGTGAAGGACAGCATGTGTTGGGAGCCAGCAAGCCCCTTCTTTTGATCCTTGGGCATTCCCACGGAGCTGGGGTGGAACTGATAGAGCACTAAAGAGCAGGGGTGGGGGTTGGTGTGAGCAGCGTTACCTGCCCGGCTCATAAATGATTTCCCCTTGGACAGCAGTTGCCTTCTGTTCTGCAGCAGTCCCTGAGAGCTGACACACCTCCTGCCAGGTGAACCAGGAGAGCGTGGCAGCCTGGCTCGTGTTGGGAGCGGCAGAGCCAGGGGCAGCTGCTGCCTTTGGGCAGGGTTTGCTTGGGGAGAGGGAGGCTCTCATCAGCTGGAGGTGCCAAACTCATGGTGCTCACCCTCCTCTGGAGAAGGGCTCAGGAGCAGGGCTGTTCTCAGGGGCTCTCATCAGCTGGAGGTGCCAAGCCCACGGTGCTCAGCCCTCCTCTGGAGAGGGAAGGGCTCAGGAACAGGGCTGTTCTCAGGGGGTCTCCCAGCTTCTGGAGCTTTGTCCTGCATCCATCAGACTCGTCTGGTGTTCAGTAGAGGCGAAAGATTGGAACAGGAGGTTGAAAATATGTGAAATCTTTACAGCTGCTAAGTTCCTGGATTTATTAGCCCACATGAGAGCATTAGTGGAGAGGTCTAATCTTACCAGTCTTTTTAGAGCCTGTCAGGAAGCAGACGGAGCAGAAAGGTTTCATGGAAACTACTGACTTACGTCTTATTTGCCATTGATTTCATGTTTATAATTTGTGTAAAGCTGACCGTCAGGAGCCTCCACTGAGAGCCAAGGCCGTCAGACAAAGCTTTGCTTGCTCACCCCCACAGCACAGGGTACAGGACACTTCTCTGTGACTGACTGGCTGACTGCGGGAAATTCCTTGTTTGCTGCTCTGCCTACTGAGTTCTTTACCACATGAAATTTGGGGTGGTAAAACTGTTATGTGCATATTATCTTTTAAGAGTAGCTAAATAAGTTGATATTGCTACCCAGTTAGGAGCAAGCACACAAACATTTATTGCTTTCATGTAATAACATCTACATCTTTTGGGTTTTCTTGTACCAAAGTCTTCACTAACAATGTGTTCTGCATCTAAAACTCTCTCTGCAGGCAAAATTATGTCTTGAAATACTTACAGAAGAATAATACAATCTAAAAATGCTTTGCCCTCAGCAGTGTTGATGTAAGAGGAGGCACTGTGTGCGATTCTGATAGCTGATAACCTTTATTTGTGGATCAGTGCTCAGAGACCTTTGGTGTAGCTGTCTTTTGAGGGGTGAGGAATGGAAAGAGATGTGATAGATGTGAAGGGTTTATTTAAAGATATTTACTGCATTTTTTAATATTCTTTTCTTGTAAGTGTTCCAGATCTGTGCTATGACTGCAGATGAGGCTTTGAGGTAGACATCAAGTGATAAAGCATGTTTAGTCACAGCTGATAACTGGCTTCGGCTGGCAGGAAGTGGAACACGATGAGCAACAGTCTGGTGGAGCTTGGGGTGTGGTGGGTTCAGTGCAGCACTGTCTGGGCTGGCAAGGAATGCTGGAAGTAATAGGAGTCATGTGTTTCCAGGGAGGATACTGCCACTGTAAGAGGTAGAAGTTGTTAGGGTTGCTTGGCTTTGCTAAATCAGTTGGTGTTCTCAGAATTAATTATTTTAAACTAGCAGGATGAGTAGATGTATGAAGTGGCAAAACTGTTTACCTCATCTGATGCGCACAACTGACTCTCACTCTGCAGTCTGTTTCATTACCATGGGGAGTATTCAGCAGTCCTTTGAAGGCCTGGCTTGTCAAGTTTTGCAGACTTTTTCATGTGCTGGAGTGCAGAGTGCCAATCTGTGCTGCATTAGGATGTCTGTGAGCACTTACCTTGATTATGTGATGTCCCTATTTAACACTGACATTTGTTTTTATAAACCCTCAGTTGCTTTCAAATGAGAAGATGTCCTGTACAGCTGGATGTGAAAGCTCTCTGTCCCTGCAGTGGCAGTTAAAACATCTAATAACACAGGATTGGTTCTGTCAGTGTCTTGAAGCATTGCTTTGCAACTTGGAGAACTAAAAATACTGAGTACATTTTAGCATGTAAGGTCTGGCTGGTTTGGGGTTAAGGGAGGGGTTGTCTTTATGCCATTTCTCAGGCTTGTTGGCCATAGGTGGATTTTCTTACACATTTACATCTCTGCTGTAAGTATTTAAGGGTTAAGTTTCTCTTTCCAAAAAGCATGTTGGCTTTTTCTCTCTTACCCATAGAGCAGTTTACATCTCTGGAAGTAGTTGCATAAACATTGTGCTTTTATGTGTAACTTCTTTTGTTAAACCTCGGTGCAGAGCAGAGGTGTCCAGCCATGCTGCCCCAGAGCCTGTGGAAGCTGGGCAGTCTGTCCTGTCCCTGTCATTGCCAACGTGCCTGTGCAGCCCTTCCGTGACACACCAGTCACACATGGGGAACATGTGTGGATGGGGAAATGGCAGCAGTGCTCGACTTACCCCAACACTGTGTTTGGGCTGTGGATTGGGAGCTGAGCAGCTCAGCTTCACAATGCTGCAAGGTTTAATATTAACCTAGCTTGGTTAGATTGCTTTCCTAAACACAAATTGGACAGTCATGTGAAAAACCAGGAGTATCCTAATTCTGCTTTATCTAACATCTGTTTTCAGCAGTACTGTTTGTTCTCGGCAGGTTTTTGTGTGCATTGCAGTAGCTTGGCAACCTGTAGGTTGCACCATTCAGTGAATTCAGCATGCTTTTAATCATCACTACAATTTTCCTTTCCAAATTTGAATATTCTAAGTACAGTGAAGTGGGCATCTGTGATTATACCAGCAACCACCATGTTAAACAGATCCCAACTGAAACAAGCTGTTCATGCAAATTGGTAATCCAGCAAGTTTCTTCCATTTCAGTCCAAAAGTCTTTCCTAAGAAAAGATACTTAAAACTTCTCTCTGGGAATGGTAGTTAAGCAGTTACAGCTCCTTCAAGTTCCCAAAGAGGGATTTGGGCACTATGCTGAAGACCAAAGCTACTGAAAGCACAACTGTTTGCTGGTTCTGCTGGAGAAGCAAAGCTCGAGTTTGACCTTTCCCTGCATGCAGAGGCATGAACCTGCATTGTGCAATCCTGTTAATTGTACATTCTCTTTAAACTCTTGGAATCTTGTTAGGTTAGAAATGATAAAAAGCTTTTAGTAATAGTGTAATGAGCGTGCTTTGGCAGAATGAATCTGTAGTTCCATTGCCTGTCTACTTACTAATGGCCATCATGGTGAAACATTCTTTTGCCGTAGATTAGAATTTACTGGAATTTGGTCTTACACCCTGAATTGTAGAGAACAAACAGAAGGCAGGAGAGAGACCCATTTACATTGTGGAGCTGTACCTGTGTAACATGTGGTTCATCATTTTGAATGCATGGGATTTCTTGATACTGAATAAATTCAGTTTTCCCCCTTGCACATCTGACTTAAAAACTGCATCTCAAGAAAGCCAGTAAAGCAACTCACAGTACAAACACCTTCAAGGAAATGAAGTTTGCCACTGAATAAGATGCAGATGATGATGTTTTTTTAATAGGTAGAGTTCACAATTGCCTGTTTAACAATTCCTCCATTTCCTTTCCTGTATGTTTTAGTACTTCCTCTACATACAACCTTATAACTTGGAGAATTTTGATGGAATTAGTAGAAAGTTGGAAATATGGCCGTTGCTTGTCCCGTAGTGTTCTAAATAGAAAAATAACACTGACATGATCTGGATGTGTGCCCCATTGTAGTCATGGCATGACTATTTCATTAACTCTTGCATATACATTAGAAAGTTCAGTTTAGCTTTTAGATTCCCATTGGAGTACCCAGTGTGAATGAAATACTTTATGCAGAAGGACACCCTTTAGCCATGAGGAAAAAGAAATTAGCTTTAAATTCTGACTGTGGTTGCTCAGTGTTTCAAAGGAATGAACAGTTTACTTGTGATAGAACCCAGACTTTTCTTTCTCATCTGAAGCAGCTGGGAACTGGACCTTGTCTTTTCCTTTCAAGGCACGCTCTTCTGAATGCTCCAGATAGAGGGGAGATTGCCTTTACCTTATCCAATGAGAATATGTGCCTTTATAAATGAAACATTTCAGGAAGAATAGTGGGAAGCCTCTAAAGTCTGAATATTCTGTTGCATTTGGTGTGGTAACAGCATTGTGCTGTGAAGGCTAGTTTAGTGGGTTTTGGAGAAGGGAAAAAAATCTTTGGGGTTCTTATAATATGCAAACTAATTAGAGGTTACAGTGAACACAGCTGTTTCTGGCCAAGCTGACTAAGCTAGGAATTCAAATTACTATTTTTAGTCAGCTTACAAGGTCTCTAGTTTTCAATGGTACCCATGTTATTACTTCTAAAAATGATATTGTTGCGTATTTATCACCCTGACAATAAGCATTTTTAGTGCTCCCAGTCCATTACTTTTTAAATCAGTCAAAGTGTTTGCAGTTCCATGAGATATTGTGAAGATATCTTCAAAATCACATTCTGAACTAGTTTCTTTTTTTTACTAAGCTTTGTTTGGAACTTTCTGCATAGATTGCTGGATGAGAAAAACCATGCCTCAAAATCTGTGTGTTCTGAATAGATCTACTTCATGCATAAATTTGTTGCTTAAAAAGAAATCAGTCTAATTTTAACATAGCATATGGCAAGTTGGTGTCTAAAACTGCTTTAACTGGCTGTACTCTCTAAATGCATATATAACTCGTTTAACTCCAGATAAGTATTAAAGGAAAACCATTGTCATTTGTGTTTGCTTCTGTGAACACCAATTGCTTGCTTACTCTATCCTATAAATTATATTAGATAAGATCAGAGTTTAGTTTTAGTCAGTGTTGGGGGTAGAAAATGAGGTTTGCAAATTTATTCTGTTTTCACAAAATCCTGTTCTCATGATGGTAAGAGACTTTCAAACCAACTCAAATCAAGAAAATAAAAAAGAGGCAAACTCCAAAAGTTCTGATTCCTAAGTAAGAAACCTTCTGTTTCTGGCTTCATGTCATCGTGGAAAATGGGCCATTGGGAGTTAATCTAGAAGAGCTTTTGTATTTAGAAGGAGTTTCTCACCAGAAATGCAAGGGGGGAATACAGAATTCCCAGGCCTGGCTCCCATGGCTCTGAACAGTGCTCCCTTCCAGTGCCAGTTCTTTTCCATGGTGCTAATGACAGGGTAGGGGAGCTCATCTAAAGCTTTCTCTCCTTGCCTCTAGGAACCAGGGAAGACAAAAGCATTCCTACAAGAGCCTAAAAAAATTGCCCAGAGAAATGGCCTCCTTTCTGACAGGAGAGCTCCGGAGTTGTCCCAGCACAGCTGTTGGGTACAGCGAAGGGTGTGATTCCTGAAATGGCACTGAGGAGCATTGACTCCTGGGTTAGAAACCGAAGGAGCTGGAGCATCCCAGCTGGGAACTGATCCACTTGGAGAGCACAAGTTAACATCCCTTGCAGCAGCCAAGAGGTGTCTTCTGCCTGTCCTTAGTGGGGACTTCTTGGGCTTTGACACCACTCCTCAGGGAGGGCAGGAGTGTTGTTGGGAAGAGAGAGAGTAGATCAAAATCCCTGCTCTAGAATAAGATCTCTTTCTCGTTGAAATCCTTTAATGTTTAAGCAGTCCAAGAAGACAGAGATGTTTATTTTTGAATGTAATGACAACAACAAACTTGACATTAGGGTATTCAAAGGACAATAGCAATGATGTGGAAAAATGTACAGTATTTTGCTTTGTAAACCCTAGAAGTATATTTTTGTAGCTCTAAGTCTCTGATGAACAAAGGGTTATGTGTGTGCACATTCTCACAGCCAGCCCATTTTTCCCCTTTGCAGCAAATGCTGATGTCTTGTTAACAGCATACCAAAAAGGAATTGATTATAAGTTTCCTGGTTCCCCTATTACTCACTGCATTGCCTGTGGTTTTGGGAGGTGTTGTGAGGTGCCAAGTCAAGCTGTTGAATTTGTAAGTAGCGTGATAAGTAAATGTGGGAAGTCTGGAGCTCTTTGACAACTCAGATTTTCTGTTTTCAGGTATGTGTGGTTTTGTAAGGCCTCTCTGCCATTGGTGAAGTTTTTTGCTCTCACATTGTCTCTCTGTAGACATCTCTCATTCCACCTAGTTTGTAATATTTGTTTTGAGCACCCTCCAGAATTTCTGAGGTCAGATAATTTCCTGTTTGAAAGTAATAATGTAAACTTCTTTGGTCTTCATTACTGGTAACCCCTTTAATGTAGTCAGTGGCACCGTTGAGGAGAGGCGTCTGTTTTCTTCTGCTGGAACCTCCTCATCTCTGTGACCGAAGCAGTGCTGCAGAACAAGCTGAGAAGTTTGAGAAGCATCATCCTGTTTGCTAAATCCAGGGTTAAAAATCCTTGTGATCTTCTTCAGGAAATCACATGCCTTCCAGGGAATTGCCCTGGTGCTAAATGTATGGGTATAAAATCCAACTGAAAAAAACCCCGTTTAGGAGACAATTTAAAAAACCTTTTCTTTCTCTGACTTACTAAGATTGCCTTGAGAATTAGAACTATAAAATATCCCAAAGCTTGACAAATATTTGTTTTATCTCTACTGGATAAGCAAAATGATGGATTTAGGAGACATGATGACTTTGTAGTAGCTGGAAGTTGTAGCCACACCACAGGTCTTGCTCAGGTGTTGTGTATTTTGTAGGCACTGTACCTGAAGGAGTCCCAGCCTTACTCCTGACTAAACTCCGGGGTGCTTCATGGATGCTCCCTAATTAGTTTCAATTAGGGCCAAAAGGGAAAGCTAATGAGTTGGTGAGGTGGTGTTTCCAGGTATGTGTGGTTGGTATTTCGGGAGTGCTTTGGAAACCCTTGTCCTTTTCCTTGAGCTCGGTTCCCAGAAGAGGCCCCTGGGTCAGCAGTGGGCTCTGTCCCTGGGGAGGGGACACAATCTGTGTGTCACAGCAGCTGGAATGGCTGGGGATCGCCCTTTGTTTGGGAGCTCTGCTCTCTGTTATGCTTTCATGGATCATTTCATAACACAACAGGGAAGTGGCTGGAGCTTGCTGGGCCATTTTGGGAATGCTCCTCGTGGTGGAGCTGCCCTGGAGCACAGCCTGCTGAAACGCTGTGCTCAGGCTGAATTTGGCTTTCTCTGGACCTCCTAGTCATGGTGTGTGCTAGGCAATTAACTCTTTCCCACACAGTTCCTTATATTGAAAATGATCTTGACAAAATTAAGATCTCTTGGGGATTGCAAACTGCCCTTTTTTCTTGGACAGTTTTGGTATTTTGGCAAATTCTGCATGTCACGGATGAGCAGATATCACTGTAGATGGGGAGTGCTGGACTTGTCTAGTTGTCTGTTATTGTGACCAGTATTTTTAAGGTACCAATTAGTAACCTAGATGTGTTTAACTCACGTAATCTCCAAAAGGATCAAAAATAATGCTGTGGTAGCTCTGCAACTGAGTGAGTTTAAACTGCTGAGGAGGCAACTGCGTGAATGTTGGCTTTTCTTTTGTGACAAATAAATCGAACATTTGCAATCATATTTTGTTTCTTTAAAATATTTGTCCTGAGTGAAATGACTGTGGTGTTTGTCTGTTAAGCAGCTAAAGTGCTGTGCTGTTTGTTTGGCTTTTAGTCAACACACTTTCCAGGAAAAGGTGAAAGGACACAAACACCACAGACAAGTTTCAGTTGTAGCTCAGTGCATGTGAAGTGCATGGCTTAATCTAAAGTGAAGGCTCTTTTTAAAAAACTTAATTGAGGCTTAGTAGGAAGAGTGGAACTCAAATACCCGGGGCTGGTTGCTTTCAGACTCACTTGTGATATTATTCATCGAGCCCACAGAACTTGTTCTGTGTTTGCATGCTCCTTCTAATTGCAGTAGTGTGGCACAGTTCATTAGATGAGCATGTTAATGCTCTTCCCAACTGATTTAGGGGACCTTAAACTGTGACAGTAGATCCAGTACTAAACAACTGCCTGGCATCTCTTCAGGCAGAAGGTGACAATGTCCTTTTCTGCTTGTACAATACCTAGTTCTGCACTGGCCTTTCAGATTCCTCCTTAGCTGAAGGTAAGGCCAGATATTCTGCAAATTTGTGTTCTTGCAGTGGGCAGTGTGCCAGCATGCCCAAGTGAACAGAGGAGCAGGAAGTCTTCAGAGCCAAGAGTCTTGGAGCAGAGGCACACACTGGGATCAAAAATGGGAGAAAAGGAAAAAGAATCTATTAAGATCTGTTCAGCTTTTGACTGGTAAGACCTTGACTGTGTTATCTGGTGAGGGAGCAAGACTTATATTTGGTTATCTTATTTACTTATTAATCAAATTAGTTCATTTTTTGTAAGATTAAATGGTGATAATGGATTATGCAAGATTTGGGGGAATGATGATAATGGATTATGCAAGGTTTTGGGGAGATAGTACAGTCTTGCTTTCTTAACATTAACTGAGGTTATCAGCACAGTATCTCTGAAAGAGAGTAGAGGATTCTCAGTGAGTATAGATATCCATGGTTCCTGTTTCATGAAGCCAGAGATCCCCTTGAGAAACTATAAGCTCTCTGCAGTTGGAGGGCGTCTCTTGTCCTTTATTTCCAATTTGGAACATGTAATTTGCAGCTTGTCTAAATTCTAGAAAGTACCTTGGTTATGCAGCACATGGAGAGGTGTGAGAAGCATTTCTCATACCTCCCTTACGTTCTAGCATTTGCAGGGTTTATGTCTTTTTTTCCTCTCTGAAGCCTACAAAGCCTTGGGTTTTGTTTGTGGTTTTTTGGTGATGGTAGCTCTGTAAAAGCTATAATGCTCTTAGATGGTTTGTGAGATGTCAGAATGAAAATATTAGGTAACTAGGAAGGCAGGACTCTGTTTATAACCACAGTTGTCCGTCTGCGCAGCCTGGAATACCCTCCAGGCCAGCAATGATACATTTTTAAACTCTCACAAAACCCATACTGCAAACAAATTAAGGTCTGGATTTGCCATGCAGACTAAATTCCTTTAGGAGTTATGTGGATAGCTGGTCTGTCAGATGCACCAGTCTGTTTGAGATGAGGTTAAACCAAAACTCTTTATGTAGAGACCCCTAATGTTTGGGCAGATCAAGATCTGGATCTCATCTCCATGGTTATTTTTCTTAGAGAAGAGCAACTGAGTTAGAACCTCTTGACACTTTAATGAGAGTGTGGTTTATTTCCTGGCACTGACTTTCTTTGATGATACAGATAGCAAAGCTTTGCTTTTGCACAACGGCTGTCAAGAAAAAGCCATTTCGCATTCTCAAAAGTCTCTATCTTTCCAATAATGTCCAAGATGCACTTCTAGAGCAGAGTGTCTGGGAGGAAACATAGAGATGGATGTGAAGAAGAAGGGAACTGGAGTTGTTTTCTTACACTGACGCTCCATTCAGTTGTTTCCTGTTTTGGCGGTGAGTGCATGGCTACAAAACAGCAGAAGTTGAGTGTTCCTGCCAGCAGCTCTGAACGTCTTCTGTTATGGGTCATAAATTTCAAGGACAAACTATATTTTGAACTTACTGAAATTTGAGAAGTCTCATGTAATTCTTTAACCTGATACTAAAGTTTAGCTCTTCGATTTCGCTGGCTCTGCTGCAACATTCAAAAGAACCAGAATTGAAAAATCAGCTTTTACCCATTGCAGATAACATTGAAGCAATACGAGAATCTGAGCAGCTGAGTTGTGCAGTATTGCTGTGGTTTATTGACAGCAGTGCCTTCCTTCTGGGAACACTCAGAATAATCACACTGTTGAAGTTTGGGAGTGACACAAGTCCGTGGCTTTCTCCCTTCTGGAGGTACCCAGCCTAGCCCTGACAGGCATTCAGGTGCAGGTGTTTAAGGGAGCATTTGCAGTGCTCGGTTATCTGCCGTGATAAAGTGGGTGCAATAAAGCTCTGCGGGGTTTGCTTTCAGAGGCCTCTCCAGTGAGGCACGTTGGAACGAGTCCGTGGTGAGAGACAATCTGTAATACCTGCGAGCTGCGATAAACACGGGACTGGGAAAGTGAGCCCGCTTTGCCACGTGTTGATATGATTTAATATGGCCATCATGCCCAGTTTACATTCTCCTGGGGTTATTTCCGTGCTCCCAGCAGCTGCCTGGTGTCACAAACCCTCTGAGGCTGCTGTGCCATGGCCTCTTCAGAGTGCCCAGGCAGTGCTGAATTAGCAGGGGGCTTTCTAGGAAAACCATGCAGCAAGTGTGTGATTTCTTATTTATTTATTTACTTTAACCTCATGTAATAGTGGTGTTGAACTTTAAACAAGCCTGTCCTTTCTTCTCCGTGCTGCTTGACCTCAGGAAGAAGCTTGACATACCAGGCAACCGGGTTCTTTGTTTTGAGGGAGATTAATAAGCAAATCAATACTACCATATCTTACTTGAAAGCAAAACTAGGAGACTACATAAAATGTTTTTAAAGGGTATTAAAATCCATATTTATTTCACTTATCTGGCTAAAATTCTGTAGCTGCTTGTTAAGATTTATGTTGTGTGATGCAGTTGTCTGTTCATTTATCTGATCTTTAGATGACCTTTCTCTTATCTACAAGTTACATCCTCATTTCTTGTATTTGCCCAAATATCCTGATGTAAAGCTTAATGTAGGATAAGTAATCAAATCTTGTTGGTCGAAGTGGGTTACATGGGGAGTTGTGTGCTTTGTATCTTCCTGAGGTTCTTTTGTTGGGGAGTCAGTTCAGGGCCTCAGTTTGCTCCCTCACATGCTAAATCTGAAGACCTTTTCCCATTTGTGTAAAGGAGGTGTTTATTGTGGATCCTTTGGTGCTTGCTGGTTTTCTTGTGCTTTTCTACAGGTCTTTGAAACCTCATTGAATTGTTGGGGTATTTCCATTCTGAAATCAACCTATAGTGACATCTTGGGAAAAGAGCACCTTCTACTTGACTTTATTGTAGTTTTTTTACTCTTCTTCCTTTTCCAGCAGTATCAGGTGTCATCATTTTTTTCAGTGCCAGCTTTTAAGAGGAAACCTTTTTTTAAGCTAAGATTACTTTTTAATGTAAGTATTTGTATAGTTTTTGTGAATTGCTTTCCTTAGTGTGAGTGCCTCAGTGGATGGATTGCAAGCACTTCTGTAGCCCCTGATAAGATCTTGGCATTTGCTGCTTCCCGTAGGAGCAGAACTGTTAAAATGACAGTAAATCGTTATCTCTGAGTCTGAGCTGCTCCAGAGTTTATGGTGTAATTAAACAGCGTGGTCAAATTGAGCCCTGCTGCAAGGCTGCCCGGGAGCCTGTCTGGTGGAGCTGCAGTCGTTGAGTTTCCCTTCTAAATACTGATCCTCAAATCTCCACAGGGTGCTGGAATGGCTGATGGCATGGCCAGCCCTTCCCGTGGTGTGTCTTCTCCTGAATCTCCTGCTGGTGCCTGAACGAGATGGGGAGAGTGTTAGCCCCATGTGCTGTTGTGCTCAGAGCTGCAGGGACTTCCCATTTGAAGAGCAGGGCTTCAGCAGAGTTCCTCTTTCCACCCTGAGGTATTTGGGGTGCTTGCACAGAGGACAGGACTAAAAACCGGGAGATGAGTGACATGAAGTGACTCATCCTCCAAACCCAAAGCTTTGACTTTGGAAAACTGACTTCAGTTCTAGCCCTTCCTCTTTAAAGTTTTATATTGCACGACCTTTTAAACGAAATGTCGAGCTTCCTTTTTAACAGGCAGGATCTCTGCAGTGTGACTGAGTGTGATTCAAGAAGGTGTTTTGTAGCTTCATAAATCCCTGCCTTCATCTGCTACCTTCAGTGCTCATGGCATCAGTGGCTTCAAGTTCCTCACAGCACAATAATTCCATGCTGTGAATGAGGCTGATTTCTCCAGCATGGAGATCTTGTGGTACTGTTGTGATTATATTCTGAACCTACCTCACCAGCAGTGGGTATCAGCAGTTACGTGACTCCAGCAGTAACCAGGACCAGAAGTTTTTGCCAAGGCCCACATGTGGCCACATGGCCATTGTGGGTAACTTGGCACTGGGTTATTTCTCTCCAGTCATTTTCTCTCTTGAAGGCACATGCATTTCCACTAAAGTCAACTTCATATCCTGGAAGTGACCTTAGATGATAAATTTTCTTTGGTCACTTTAGATGTTCTAGCAACTTCTTTATCCAAAAAAAAAAAACCCCAACCAAAACTCCAAACCACTTTTGTCCCGTGTTGCTGAGGAGAGTATGCCCCATCTGAGGTCCAGGAATGCCTAAACCTCCAGGATTTTCAATTTTACCATGTTCATGACACTCCGCCATGAAGTGCTGGCTGCTCTGGGTTTTCATAGGAGGCAGCAGCTTGCCTGTTGCCATATCTCGATCCCTCTTTTGTTACCATCCCACCCCCACCCCGTGTTTTTTCCTGTTTGTTGAAACATGCTCCAGAAATACTCTGCTGTTTTTAAATAGTCTGCTGAAGGCACATGAGTGACTTCTTTCTTCCCATTTTCTCTGTGCCTGTGGGAGTTCAGCATCTCCTAGAACTCCATTATTCTCTAAGTACCTTTAGGCACTGCAGCATCTTGAAAAAGATCTGATATTTGCTGGTGAGGTAATATCCTTTTTCCCTGCATAATAAATTGCCATTTTCAATTCCTGAAATATTCGATGTTGGTATTTGAATCTGTGGAACTCCTGGAGACTGGCAGTAGTTTGTGTGTGCACATACATGTGTATGCCTAAGTGTAATATTTTAGTATTAGAATGCCTCTGTATAGTTCCATTTCTGTAAAGATCCATTTCCTTTTTTAAAGGAGGGGACAGTTTTTTTCAAATTTATTAATGCTGTGAAATGAAACTGTGTTAGTGCTGCTGCTAAATTAGCCTGGTATTTACAGAAAAATTCCTATGGGATCTTGGTTTGGTTTGCATTTTAATGTTTTTATAATACGAATCCTAAGTGGTGGGGAGTCGTGTTGGTTTGGGTGTTAGGAATTTTTAACACACATTTGGGAAATGTGGTTAGTGATCTAGAAAAGCATTTTTCCTAGTTCCCTGATTTTTTTCTCTTGTTAATTCTGTACAGGCAGTACAGAAGAATAAATCCCTGTACAGTACAAAGTCACCAACCTAGTGTCAGAGGCAAATTTCTGAAAACACCCATTTTAGCTGCTTCATGTTTGAGATATTAGACTGTGGCAGTCCAGATCATATTCTCCAGACTGCATTCTTCATAAGCAGAAATACTGGCAGCCATGTGTTCAGTTATAAAAAGCTGGCAGCTGATGTCAGGCCTTATTTCAGTGAGGAGCCGTTTCAGAATACTGTGCTAATTTTGGGCAGGTTTATGTAAATCAGAACGCTTCTCCTGACATGTAGCATTCAGTGTAAATTGGTACATACCTGAATAATGCAGTAGAAGAGATAAACAGGTGATGTGCTGCAGTAGATGGCCCACTTGAAATATTTTTAGTATTTTACGTGATTCTTTATATGCAGAACTGTGTTTACAGAGTATTTATTTACAGTGGGAAATTCTGCTTCAACAAATTGTGACTAATGTCCAAGGGCAGCAGAATTCTTTTTAACTTCTTGAATTGTCTCAGATAGCAGAGCTATTGTATGCATCTGAACAAAACCTAACTGGGAGAACCCTAGATAACTTTGAGATGCTACATATGTTTTAGTTGAGCGTGTGGATTGGGCACAACTGACTTTTATCATTGCAGCTTTGTGACATCTTGTTTAATTTAAGGCCCGAAGTGCTTTCTGTCCAGAATTCCCACACGTGAAGATGTGAAGTCAAATGGGTATTTGTCTTAAATTAGCTAATGGTATGAAATCAGATAGATTCATATCTAACAGAGGTTTTTTTTTGGTTTTTTTTTTGTTTCAGGACATCAGGCATGAAGCCAGTGATTTTCCATGTAAAGTGGCCAAACATCCCAGAAACAAAAATAGAAATAGGTACAGAGATGTCAGCCCCTGTAAGTACACTTTCTTTTCCATTGTTTGTAAGACTATTGACCTCTAATGACATTCTAACAGTTAAATGTTCTTTGTGAGGACAAGATTCTGTTAGGTGGATAAGCATCTAAGTAAATTCTCTTTGTTAATATATTTATTTATTTATGAGATTGTACAGGATGCCATTATATCCATCGGATTTTACTAGAGCAGCATACATTGGGGTCTGTAGTTGTGGGCAGAGGTCTGAAGAAAGAAACTTGCTTTACCTTTGAGTTCTTCTGCCAGAGAAGAATGGTGGCTGAAGCAGCATTTCTGCGATTGCAGGGGTGGTTTCTCCGCAGTGTTCTCACCTGGCAGGACACGCTGCCAGTCAGCCCAGGTGGCAGCAGTGCCTTTCTGGGAGGTGGGGAGCAGTCTGGCACAGAGCACGGGGCTGCCACAGATAAATCTAAGCTCATAAGCTAATTGGAACAGAGAAGGAGCAAAGGTGATGCTCCTGGGCCTGAGCTGGCTTTTGGAAATGGCAGTGTCACGTGGAAATGGCAGTGTCACGTGCTGCTGGGGAGTGCATCTCTGAGCACAGGTCTGTAGCAGCACAGCTCACTGCTGGTGCAGCCTGGCCTTCCTTCTGTGAGCCCAGGGACAGCCACACTGCCACCTGCCCACACCTGGCATGCTGTGCCTTTGGGCTGCAGCAGAGCGCAGGGGAGGACAGGACTGCATCATATGGGCACAGCTGATGCTTGCTGTGTCTGTCAGAAATAATACTTACTGTATCTGTCAGAAATAATACTTACTGTGTCTGGCACTGCAGGGAGCTCCCAGGAGGTCTCAGAAGAGCCTTCTCTGCACAGAAGGACAGTGCCAGTCCTGGGCCATGTGTCCCCTCAGGTGCAGCCCTGCCCCATGTTCAGCCAGCTCTCACAGGGCCCATGCCCAGCAGCTGTCCCAGGCCAGTGCTGCTCTGTGGTGGAGAACTTCTGGCTTGGTGCTTAAGAGTTACTGAAGCCTTTGGGGCAGTCAACCAGAACAGTAATGTTGCACACAGTTTGCTTTACTAAGCAGTTTTAATATTTGAGGTTGTGAGTAACAAATTCCTTCTTGCCTTTAGATAATCCTGCTTCCTGTCTGTTTGCTTTCTTGCAAAATGTGAGAACCCTTGTGTGTGTTGAGTTTTTTTGGTTGGTGGTTTGGTTGTTTCAGTCCCAAGTCAAGCAAGTGACTAACAAAAGAGCAAATAATTTATATTTGCTGTATTTCTTGAATTTTGATCATTTTTTCTGTACGTTAAAGGGTGTTGGGTTGGGAACAGTAGCTAAATGTCTGTAAGAGTAAAAGGTCTCTGTCCTGTTTGCCCAATATATGTTTAGACAAACTTTTAACAACCTTGAACAAGCTGGATTTGAATGTTTAAGCTGCAAAAGATAAGCAGTTGTGTAATTAGATTTATTTAAACCAGCAACTCGATAACTGTATAAATAGGTCAGTGTGATCTGGTTTGCAAATTGCAGTGGGGATTATTTCAGATGCAGATGCTTCACTCTTGCAGTGTGTTGTTGGAAGGTGAAGCACAACCCGTGTTCACTGCCCTGCTGTGTGCTGTTCTTGCAGTACCTGTGCTGCATTCCAGAGTCCCCAGCCCCAGTGAGCACCTGCCCTGTCTGGGATTAAGCTCTTTTCATTCTTCAGGACAGCTCAGCTTTCTGACCCTAACATCTGATGAGGTTGTGCATGGATTGTGCTGTGTTGCATATACATTAACCAGTGTTTTCTAATTATGCTGCAGTTGATCACAGTCGAATTAAGCTAAACCAAGGTGACAATGACTATATCAATGCTAGTTTGATAAAAATGGAAGAGGCCCAAAGGAGCTACATCCTTACCCAGGTAATTGCTGGCAGTGGATAATAAAAATCATATGGTGGCTGGAGTTGTTTTTCATGGGTTTTCTGTTTGTTTTCTTTACTGTAAAGCTACTTAAGTGCATATAAACATCTGTGTGTGTATAGAAGTCACTGCTTTTCCCTGAATCTGTGAATCCCACACCTATCTGTATAACAAATTTAAAAGTACCCAGATACCCTTGTCTTACTCTGAGAGCCAGCAACTGTGCCAGGGTTCTTGTTTGTCCTAAATGTTCACTTCCCTGGAGACTGTCCTGATCTCTAATCTTGGCTTTTTTTTTTTTACCCCTTCCTCCCACGCTTTAGATAAAGGTAGACTGGGACTAATATTTTCAAGTGACAGCTCTTCCTTCCTGTTTCTAGAGAATAAAGATAAATCTTCTCAGGAA
The DNA here is from genome assembly GCA_013397895.1 of Origma solitaria. NCBI lineage: Eukaryota > Metazoa > Chordata > Aves > Passeriformes > Acanthizidae > Origma > Origma solitaria. Next base: position 885,303 of record VZRL01002076.1, read on the forward strand.
GAAATGGGCTGTGCAGTGTGTAAATGGTTCTTTGAGCGCAGCTCTTACTCCCCTTACTCAGGACAAGGGGGGGCGATCACAGGGGTGAGCTGGGTGTGGAATAGGCAAATGTGCAGCTAACTGGTGCTGGTTACCTGCTCTGATCCAGAATTTAATGGGTTTGAGTGGCTTTATTTAAATCCAGTCATTCTGTCTGAGGATCTGCTGTTCTTGTTTGAGCACAGGAGTGGATGGATGACAAACTCAAAATTCAGAGCAATAGCTTTGGAGTAGAAAATAGCAGAGGAACATAGCAGAAATAGGAAGTTATAAGGAAATCTACTTTGGAAATAGGTAGTCTTTAAAAGGAGTTACCATTTCATTCAGTCTGAAAATCTGTGAAGATTCCGGAAAACCATTTAATTTGTTACTGATCCAGCATCATTTCAGTCTTTTGAATGTTTATCATTTAGTCAAGTAATTTTCAAGTATCATGAATAGGGATGGGGTGTTGCAGGGTAGTTACTGCAATTATTACAGATCTTATTTCTGCTTTTAGTCAGTGGGGTTTATTTGCCCATGACCTTTGTATACTTTTCCTGAGAAAATGCAGCATTTTTCACTCCCAGTTCTGTTCTCACAAATGAGACTATGTCTCTCTTCCTCTTATATATGGGAGGAAAAGATTACCCATACTTTCCTGGGTAAATTCATAACATGGAACTTAAAGCTGTCTCACTGCATTTCTTTACTGTTTTAAATGAGAAATTGCTTGTTACTTGTCTAAATCTATTGCCTTGTGCAGGGACTGTTACTGGGGAAGAGTGCACTGGCATTTACAAAAAACAATACTTATTTCTGGGGATTCTGTCTCTGCAGGGACCTTTGCCAAATACTTGTGGTCACTTTTGGGAGATGGTTTGGGAACAGAAAAGCCGTGGTGTTGTCATGTTGAACAGAGTGATGGAAAAGGGATCTGTAAGTATTCGTCCAGTTCATCACATTTATGGTTTTCTGTAATAAAAATCCCAAGTAAAACCAGCCCAATGAATGGGATGGGATGACTGTGAGTAGTTCTGTCTAAGAAATTATGCCTGGAATTAAATACCTGGTGAACTGATCTTAGTGTAGGTCCTAATTTGTTGTGAATTTGGCTAAGCCAGAGCACAAACACAATATGACTCCACACAAATGGAAGTCTCTGCTGCTAACCAGGGGTCTGGAGTTGTTCTCGGGCACAGAGATTGCACTGCTCTGCAGTGTGAAGTGGCTTTGCACTAGAGCAGCACTGGGGCTCCATCAGGCACTGTGGGCTCTGATTCCACAATGGCCCCCAAGGCACACTCCTCCAGTGTTATTGGAATTCCTTGGAGCTCTGAGGAGCATGGAGCTGAGGCTGGAGGTATTTCTTCCCCTGGTGACTGTGATGGTGTGGGTGAGGTGAGCTGCCAGGACAGGAGGGCTGAGTTCAGAGCTGTCTGCTCAGGAAGTTTGCATCAGGCAACGCAAGCAGAAGATGGAGGGGAACAATGGATGAACGAAGAGCTGGGGTTTAGTAATTTACCGTCAGATAAGGAAAAGGTTTTGGTTGCTCTGGCAGTGGAGCAGCTGCTGCCTTGAGAGGAAATGCGATGGTGAGAAGATGGGAACCATCGGGATTGGTTTCCCTCCCTGGGTTTCTGCCTCAGTGCTGCATCCATAGCTGCCATCCTCAAAGTGGATTGGCAGCTGTGCAGATTTGGGATAAAAGCAGTTTTAAAGAGTGGTGGAAATGCACAATTTAAAGTTGAACACTACACTGCAATCAGCATAAAGACATTTTGGAGGAGGGGTAGTGAGTGTATTGCATATCCACCAGTGATAACTGGGTGGCACCTGCTTTTACATCATGAGGAAAACATTCCCAATAATCAGGACAATTCTTGGGCAATGAGCAGTTTTAATAAACTGCAGTCTTGATTTTTCAGGGTTTTGCTGGGTTTTTTACTGCAAGTGAAATTTAATCTTCAAAAGAGATGCAGTAACCATACTTTCCAATAGTTTCTTCCTTTCCAACCATTCCTGCTCACTTGCAGCACTGCTGTAGTTTTGGGCAAAACAAATTACTGTGATCCCTTAGGGCAGTGCTTACACTTCTTAGCAAACGGCAGTGGGAGACTTACAGTGGAGCACAACAAAATATTGTTTGCAGACGCATTTGTGGAGAAATTAGACACAAAGGTAATTGCTATAACTTTAAATTAATACTAATCCAAACACTGCAGAGTATTTTAACTGTATTCTACACCCTCATAAATGAGAGGATGTATTTTCAAAATGAGCTAGAATTAGTCTTAGCAGAACCAGTGTTAGTCTACCTATGAAGAAAATGCTGAAGGGGTTTTCTGTTCGTTAAAATGCTGTCAGAAATCATCTTAGACTTGAGCCTGCTGTTGGTTTAGCATCATTCTTCCACTTTTGTTTGGGCCACATGTTTGTCCTTTAACAAAAGAGGCCTGAGCCATGTGCAGAGCCCCAGTGTGGGTCATCCCCAGCCCAGGGCGGAGCAGTGGCACAGTGGCAGCAGGAGGAGGCCAATTCTCCCAGTCACAGGATCCCCACATTTCACTGTCAGAAACTTGGGTGCAGACTCCTTGTTGTGCTGCTGATGAGTATTTTAGTTTCAGGTTTTTCCTGCACACTTCAAAATGTGCTACTTTCCTGTTTGGTGGGCTCATTAAGGTCCTGGCGTGCAGCAGTCTTTGCAGAACTCATCTCTCTGGGGGACTTTAATAAGAAAATTGCAATGTAGTCAGTAGTAGGTAATGACATATATGTTTCCTGCTTGGTTTTAGATAAAATGTGCACAGTACTGGCCACGGAAAGAGGAGAAAGAGATGTTTTTTGAAGATACAAACTTGAAACTAACATTGATATCTGAGGATATAAAATCCTACTACACAGTACGACAGCTGGAATTGGAAAACCTCACTGTGAGTATAGGATTTCATCCAGTCCCAGTCCTTGTTCTCCTTGGGGTGAAATTCATCTCCTCATGAACAAGGGCTTGACATAGGTGGTCATAAATTGTTCTGGATTTAGTGATTCTGCATGAGATGTTGTGGACATGGAACTCTCGGGTATTTATGAGATATACCTGGGGACACTGCAGGCAGTTTCATGTCTCAGCTGTACCCAGAGTGACACAAATGTTTGAACTGCACTGAAATAACTCAACCATAAATAAGTAAATTTACCTACACAATTCCCATTGCTCCTGATGGAGACCTTCACAACAAGAGGTAATTACTTGTAATTAGTTTCTTGGCTGTACAGCTATAAAAGCTCCCTCAGACTGGTGGAACTTCATCCTTGGAATTTAAGTAATTGTTCTCAGTCCTCCTGTCTGGTGTACCCAAACTAAAAGAGCTCCCAAACGCTGTTTTTGCAGAGCCAGGAAACTCGGGAGATTCTGCACTTTCACTACACCACCTGGCCCGACTTTGGCGTCCCGGAGTCGCCGGCGTCGTTCCTGAATTTCCTGTTCAAGGTGCGGGAGTCGGGCTCGCTGAGCCCCGGGCACGGCCCGGTCGTGGTGCACTGCAGCGCTGGCATCGGGAGGTCGGGCACCTTCTGCCTGGTGGACACCTGCCTGCTGCTGGTAAGGGCTGCTCCAGAGGGCACCTGCTCCTGCACAGGGACCTTCAGGGGTGCGTTGTGTGGCCTGCAAGGAGCTGGGGCAGGGCTGGGAAGGGTTCCCTGTCATTTCCCACTGTTCTATTCCTGCTCCTTTGGGAGTGTATTCTTGTTCCTGAGTGCCCATTTTGAGTCTGGGGTACAGAAGTCTCCAGTTTTCAGTGATTCACAAAGATAGGCTTTGCCTTCAGGGAAAAGAGGCAACATTTTCAAGGCCCAATATTTTCCCCTGTATGTTTTGGAGACCCAGCAATGAGCTGCTGGCACCTGTTGTGTGTGAGTTCATTCGTTCTGTAATATGGAGGGTGGTGTGAAGGCCCAGCCACAGAACGAGTCATTGTAGTGAACCTCATGAGAGCATAAAACCTATTTCACATTTTTATCTGCAGATGGACAAACGGAAAGATCCTTCTTCTGTGGACGTGAAGCAGGTTCTTCTGGAAATGAGGAAGTACAGGATGGGGCTCATCCAGACTGCAGATCAGCTGCGGTTCTCCTACTTAGCTGTCATTGAAGGGGCAAAATTCATCATGGGAGATGCTTCAGTGCAAGTGAGTGCTCCTGGCAGCTCCCAGGAGCTGCAGCAAGTGGGTGGGAGGAACAGGATAGAAAGAAGCTTCAAATTCGGTACTTGTTTCAGCTTCAGTACGTGTTTATATTATGGGATTTTTAGATACAGTGCTTTACAATCTGTCACGACCTAAGGTGCTGTATTTTATTTATTTTCAAAAGTAACTCTTATGTAGTGGGGGCCTCCTGTGCTTTCCTGCACAGTGACCAGGGTGGAGCTGCTGCTTCGGCCTCCTCTGGCATTTCAGACAGGACAAGTTTTCTAATACGCCTCAAGTTTTAAGTGTCATGATTAAATTCATCAGATTTTTTTATGGTAAGAAGAATTCTAGTAAAATAGATTTTATTTTGTGCTGTTTAAAATTTCAGAAGCAGATTGGAATTTCTTGGATTTATGGCTGATAGGTTTTGTGTAGCTCGGGCTTGGAGTTCTTGAGTCTGGTTTTGCTGCTTTTTTTTCAATGCAAAGGAAGAGTCACTCTAAGAATTAATTGAAAGGTAGAGTGCAAAGATTCTGGCATGGTAAAGTTTAAAGTTAGAGCAGCTTACATAAAAGAGAAAAGCTTAACAGGGCTTGTCCTTCCCTGAAGGAGCAGTGGAAAGAGCTCTCCAATGAAGACCTGGAGCCACCCCCTGAACACACCCCCCCACCTCCCAGGCCCCCAAAGAGAACCTCAGAGATGCACAATGGGAAGATGCACGAGCACCCGGAATTCTTCCTGAAGCAGCAGGCGGTGGAGGAGGAGATCAGGAGCTCAGTCAGCAGCGTGGAGGAGACGGTTCCAGATGGCAGAGCCTGTTCAGCTGCGGCCCCGAGCACAGACAGGTAAAGTGTCACTGCCCCTCAGCACTGGGGCTGAGACCAAGCCATGGCCAGGGAGTGAGAAAGGGGAGCAGGTGCTCAGTTCCACCGTGGGATGCTCTTTGGGAGTTGGGGCTGAACGGGCAGCCACATCCCATCCCTTCCTGACTTTCTGGGCAGGTGCTCAGTTTTAGAACTCTGATGTTCCCCTGACCCGGATGTGGGTGCGAGTTGGGTTCAGTCACTGCCTGTCCTGTGTGCAGGTGGTGATTAAAGCTTATTCTTTAAAGGGCACGGAATCCCTGCCAAGCTCTCTCCTACACCTCTGTTGAGCAGCCAGGTGTGCCCTAACTAGAGCCAGGCTGTGCTTTGGTGGCTGCTGCAGCTCCAGGGGATTTCAGCTCTGTGGTGGTCCCTGCCCTGGGAGCACCTGCATGGCTTCTCTCCTCCATGGCCATGCAGCGTGGAATATCTGTTCCTGCCCAGTCCTGAGTGTCCCTTCCTGTGTCCCCAGCACTAGTCACGACACTGAAATCCGGAGGAGAACTGTTGGCGAGAACCCACGGCTCTCACCCCACAAGGAAGAGTCTGTGAAGTCGGAAAACGCGGAGGAGGAGGATGAGAACGTGGTGACGACTTGGAAGCCCTTCCTAGTGAATATCTGCATGTTCACTTTCCTCACGGCAGGAGCTTATCTCTGCTACAGGGTGTGTTTCCATTGACCCGAGCTCGTGGGACGCCCGCTCCCGGTTTGTGCTCAGCTCCTCGGAGCCACTCGAGGCAGGGCAGCCTTGGCTCACAGCAGGTAGATTTAGGGGGAAAGGCCAGAACTTTGGGTAGGGCTTAATGAGAGATTTGATGCACTAGGGTTTTATCCAACCCTGTGGTCCCAAGAACATAATATTGCAATCTCAGGGCCTTGAAATATTCAGGAGTAAGCAGAGAAAATGCCAAATAGTCTGTTTTCCTTTTTGGTTTTCTTTTTTTTTTTTTTAACTAAATAATAGAATTACAACACATTGTTGTTTTTAGCCTTTTTTAAAAAGCCAGTTCATTTTCTTTTGTTTCAGAAAAACTAGGCACAAGTGAAACTTGCTTGTACTCTCCAAGTGTTATAACCAAATACATGACTTATATTGACAAGTTCCCAAAAAAAGAAAAAGAAACCCACATACCTGAAGAATGTAAACTTTTGGAAGGGGAGGTGTGTTTGTGGTTGGTTTTTGGTTTGTTGTTGTTGTTTTGGTTTTTTTTAAACTTGCTTCATCTTTAAAGACTGAGTTGTGGGCAGTGCCTGTGGTATTGATATATTTAATCTTGGCATAACTGTTCTTAAAGAGCTGATTGTTTTACTTGTGTTGATAGAACCAGGCTTCTGCATTTGCTCAGGGTATCCCAACATGTTCAGCTCTTTGATTTTTTTTTTTTTTTTTTCTTTTACTAAGTGTATCTCCTCATTGACTTTTGTTGCACTCTACTTGCACATATGCCTCTTGACATTGCACCATCCTTTCTAAAGCTGTTTTTACTTTTGTATTCTGGGTTAGGAGAGGTTGAGGGGAGGGAGAGAAACAGGAAGGGAAATTCAACCAAACCATGTCCACCAGCAGTGGGGCTATGCCCGTGGCCTGCAGAAGGACCAGTCCTTAAAGCTCAGCATTTGGAATGTAAAATGCAGTTTCATTCTGCAGCTGCTCCCTCAGGCCCAGCGTGGCCCCAGCCAGGGAATTGTTGGGGAAATCCAGAGCAATCCCTGCTGGGCCAGCGTCCCTGAGCCAGGGACAGTCCAGAGGAGCTGTCTTGGGCTCTGAACAAATCCCTTGGCTTATGATGCAAGCGGTGGGGTGTCCTGCTTTGTTCAAAGCAAAATGCAAGTCCTGTCCTTGGGGTGGGGGCACCAGCCAGGGCTTCAGGGGTGAAGTGCTGGGAAAGGAGGATTGGGGTGCGTGGGGAGGACTGGGACTGGAAGGCAGCATTGCACTAAGCAGCCAATGCTGTCCCTCTGGATAGTACCAAATTATTAATAGTTTAAACAATAATAGCAAAGATTCTTTTGCTTGTGTCGTGGTGCAGAGGACAGGAGCAAACTCACTCCTGGGAGCTCCTGGGACAGGAGCAAACTCACTGCCCCATGACAGCTCCTCTGCAGCAGTGTTACTGATTTGTTTTATCTGTAAAGTCTTTCTAGATTTATAGCACTTAAGCAGCCCTCAGTGCAGCCCTCGCTGTGGAGGAGCCCAGGGGAGTCCCTCCACTCCGTATTTATTTTTGCCAAGCTGGCTGTAGGTGTGGCTCTTCCGTCAGTGGATGAGGAGGTGAAGGGCTGGGTAGGGGTGGGAGTTATTTCTATGTTGTGTTTTGTTAAGCTTGCATCAAGGGCTTTTCAACAGTACAATAATAAATCCTCAGGTAGTACTGGGAATCAATCCTTTACCTGTGAGACTGTTGGTTAGACCAGTACTTGAAAGGAGGAATGTTGTAATCAGTCAATATTTAGTTATATTATTGGAAACAGGAAAAATGAGTATAGAAAAATGGTAATATATAATGGCTCATCTGTGTATTTAAGATACATTCTGTGATTGCTTTGTCCTCACTGTTCACTGCAGCGTGGGCAGGACCCTGCCCTGAGGCACCATTTGTACCCTTTGTATTAAAGTGCATGTGAAGTCTGCGGTGTCCCAATGAAACACCATGTGCTTGAAAGGTGACAGAACTTATATTCCTGCTTCCTGATGTGCCCAAATGATATTTGCATGACCTGATCCTTAGTGGCTGTGGTTCAGAGGGTGTTGCTGAGTCTCTCTGTTCAGCACTGGACTGATTGGTGTTTATCAGAGCCCATGTACTCGCCTAATCCTTGGCATGACTTCCCGTGGGATCCCGTGTGCTCCATGTGCCCGGTGGTAGCATGTTCCTTTCAGCTGAGTGAGTGTAGTACAGACATTCCAGAAAGTTCAGGCAGCCCTTCCACCCCTCCCCTGGCACTGGGACACCTTGGGAAAGAAACAACCAAACCCACCTCTGGCCACGTTCCCAAAAGGGAACATTTTAAATCTTCGGTACAGGAAAACAAAGGCTCCTTCCTTTGAATACGGAGTTATTCAATTGCGAGTGATTCGACCAAGATAAAGTTCCTGCAGATGACAGAAGAGCTTTGAGCATCCTCTTCCTGCCTGTTTCTTTCCTGTGTTCCAGGCCCAGCTCTGAGCCTGTCCTGGGACACAGTGACTGTGCCCCGAGCCAGGGAGGTGTGGGCAGGGCTGGCAATCCTGAGCTGTGCCCATTTTGTTTGCTGTCCTGTACTGTCTGTGGTAGTTGGGGGGTGTATATACCGTAGCACAGTGGGGTGTTGGGTAACCTGTTCTTGGAAATGGACAAACATCCATGTTAGACTCGTTAGAAAGTTAGTGAGCTGCTCTGCTATCTGCCTTAAGCAAATATTTACTCATCAGGTCTTTCTTTTTTACAGATTGCCATAGAATAAACTTTTATAAAAAAAATGTAAAAACTCAACAAAAAAGCTAGATGTTTTGGTATAATACAGTTTCAGGTATCTTGTCTTTTGTGTAAGCCGCTGCTGGGCCTCCCAGGTTAGAGTACAACTGTACAGTTTTTCAATCTCCCATACAAGTTTTCAGTTCTCATTTTAGTTGTAACAATAAAACTCTTTTTTAAAGAACTCACATGAGTGTGTTCTTGCTTCTGGGCTGGAACCATGGGCTCCTGCTTGACCCACGTGCACAGGGGGCTGGTGTGGGGACAAGGGAGGGGTTTGTAGAGGAAAACGTTACTGTCAGGACTTCCTGGAGTCAGAGCTCCGGTAAAAGACTGACCTGAGGACCCATCTCTCCCTCCCACCTCCATTTCCTTCTTCTGGTCTTTCACATTGAACAGTTAAATTTTAAGGGTAAGAAGTGCAGAACTCGAGCACCAGGGTTGGTTTCTGCAGGAGCTGTGGAGGGGCAGGAGGTGGTGCTGACCCTGGTTGCAGCTGCAGCCAGCACCTCCCTGGTGTTTCAGTTCCAGCACTTACCTTTGCTTTATGTTTGAAGGAAAGCTACAACTGGAGGAGAGAGTTCACCAAAGTAGAACAGGACAGGGCAGATCAAGCCCTTGTCTTTTGGGGAGCTTAGTGCTCTTACCTGTCCCGAGGGCTGCAGACACAGCAGGAGGAAACGCTCCTTGTCTCGAATGGTTTATTAGAACTTTAGAAAACAGTATGAAATCCAACAAATAAATACCAAATAGAAAAGTTTTATGTATATATATATAAATATGTACACACAAGCCCAACCCTTTCAAGTACTGCACCTGAAGCCAGGCTGCTCCCCGTGGGCACCCTGCCCTGTGGGCCAGGGCTGGGGCACGAGCCTGGCACTGGGTGGATGAGGAGGAGAGGTCTTGGTCTATCACTAAATTCAGAACTTTAAGAAAGACAAACCTGTCCCTCTGTCAATCAGAGGTGTACATGGCAAATCCCCTCCAGCCCCTGCACTGTGTACTTCATCATGTGCTGAGAGACAGTGACAAAATACATTCCAGGCTGCAGCATGGAGACCACAAACTGTCCCCTTGGGAAATAAACCTGTCCTGGGGCAGGAGGCAGAACAGAAGGAAACCAGACAACAAAACCAAACCCTCAGGTACCCGTGTGGCTGTGAGGACAATGGGATCCAGCTCCTCATATTCCACTACTAAAACACGGTGATTTCAATCTCAGCCTCTTGTGCTGGTTCCCTCAGTTCACAGCAGATCCTGTCCATCTTCTCAAAGGCTTGTCGGCCCCTTTCCCCTGTGGAGAGAGAGAACAGGAGCTGAGGGAGAGCAGGAGCACCCTGAGGAGCATGGCCTTCTGGGGACACTCCTGGCCTGGCCTTGCTTGGAAGAAGGACTCAATAGTGACAAACACATCCCTCAGAGAAAACTTTTCCAAAACCTGCTAGAAGCCACCGTGGAAAATCAGGCCTCCTGCAACTGTTTGCATGAGTAACAGTCTGGAGCACGACAGCTGGAAAACTTGTCATGCATGTGAGCCTGAGTGTTTCTGTGGGCAAGGCTGGAGATCCCCAGAACCAAGCGTGGATGAAGGAGGGGTTTGGAAGAACAGAGCAGGGAAATCATTGTCTCCTCCATGACCCTCCTCTGGCAGCATTCCAGCCCTTGAGGCCTCAGGAGAAGCACAAATACAGGGCAGTAATGGGGAGCACTGGCATTTTATCAGGTCACCTCCACTGTCAATGTACTGGATTCTAGTGAAGTAACAGGTAATGAACCAGCATAACACCTGCAGTCCTTATCTACGACCTTCTCAAAAGGTTCAGCGGTTCCTAAAGCACGTAATCCTTCAGGATCTCCTTGGTCTGGTTGTATAAACTTCAACGGGGGGCCCTTGGCTGTTATATGTGATACGAAACTTATCTTCATGGTATGAAACAGCTGCTCATGAAATATTTCCGCTGTCCTAGATGTGTTCAGGCTGAACTTGAGGCCTCTCCTGGTCCTGCACTATTTCACATGACACAGGCTATTTTGAAGCTGTACAAAAGCCTTACCAAAGGACAGTGTGGTTTCCCTGGCTGCATTCCTGACTTCCTCTATTTCAGACTGGCACAGGTGGGCAACCTGCTCAATGCTCTCCACAGCCTGTTGGAAAAAAAAAGAAAAATTTGCCTCAGCAGCTTTTTGGCAGTTCCAGGGCACAGGTCACTGTTGGGGGACCATTAAATCAGTACCACCCAACCAGGACCTTCACTGAAAGGGTTAATCCCGGTTGGTGCTTTGCAACTCGCCTTTAAGAGTAAGAGTCTGATTTGGTGTTTTGCGAGTACCTGTTCGTAGCCATTAGTTCACTATTTGTGTGCAAACTCATCAGAGCTTAGGGCTGTTGGGAAGGTTTGACTCTGTGCTGGCAGATCACACACTCCCAGCGCCCACAGCTCCCTCTCCTGCCGCCCCGGGAATAATGGCATTAATAGTCTGGAGCCTTGGCAGCCAAAGGATTCGGTAATTGCCAGCCTTGACCCCTGCCAGCGCAGGTGGACACACTTAGCATCGCTGCCCGAGGGAGCAGCAGAGCTGGGAGCGCTTACCCTGAGGTTCTTCAGAGCCAGACACGCAGCTTGCTGCAGCCTTGCATCGCGGTCAGATAAAACATCCGTGTAGAACAAGACAGCCTGAATGAAAACAGAGGGAAAGAAAAAAAGTCTGAAGTGCAATCAAGCAAACCAAGTGACAGGAGCAGTTCCACGCCGTGACACGGACGGGGCAGAGAGCCCTGCTGTAGCCCAGGAGCTCTCCCAGCCCGCTCGGGGCTGCAGGGAGAGCAGCGCCGCTCTCGGGAGGTGTCCCGGGCCGAGCCGCACTCACCCGCGCCCGGAGGCTCCTGCCGCCGCCGCGGCTCAGGCACGCCGTGGCTGCTTTGCTCACGCGGTGGTTCTCGTCCAGCTGCAGCAGCCCCAGCAGCCGCAGCGTCTGCGGCAGCGGCTGCAGCCTCGTCAGCCTCTTCCCCTTCAGCTTCTTCAGCGTCTTCAGCCTGCCGGGGCACTGCAGCTCCTCGATCAGCATCACTGCGGGAAAGGAACCAGTGTCACTCACCCGCCAAGGAAACACCTTGGCAGGGAGCACAGCCCCCAGCCGAGTCCCCTCGGCCACACGCCGTTATCCCAACCTGTGACAATCCCGGAGCGGCAGGAGGCACAGCAGGACAGCTTTGCCTGCCCTGCCTTCTCCCCAGGCCCCGTGGCCAGGCTGGCACAGCAGACATGCAAGCTCTTGCTGCCCCTCCACAGGAGTCACTGCATCGACACAAGCCTGAAGATGCAGCCAGTATCAGGACTACTTTAAAAATAATTCTTTGCTAATAACAGAGAAAGTTTTGAAGTACTTTCACATGTTGGACAGGACTCCAGTGAGGCATCAGCTACCTCAGGCTACAAAATGCACGTTAGGAACCTCTGAAATTTTATTGCTATTTTCTGTGTCTGATTCTAGCTGCAATAGTGAACCAAAGCCACAGACTGCAGTCAGTCCTTGGATCCAGCAGGAGATTGCTCCTGACTGTGTCTGCTTTAACTTCAGAATATCCCCGAGTCCACTTTTCAGGGCACTTCAGATAAGCCCATCCTTCACATGGGGTTTGTTTGCACATGGTCAGATATGGGAGTCAAGCATGGTTTTCCTGTTCTGATTAAAACTACATGGTCATAAGGGGAATTGAAATGGAAACAAGTTGTCAGTGCAAGGGTTGGGCTGTTTCCTGCTCCGGCATTCTATCTTGAGTGGGAACCTGGAGGGCACCAGCCCTGCAAGGAGGAGCCAAGCACTGCCATTACCTTCCTTGGCGAGTTTTGCCAAGTGTTTCTCCAGGCTGGCAATGTGGTGTCTCTCCAGGTAATGGAAAAACTGGAACAAAGTAACCGGTTCCGTCTGGAAATGTGAGGAGGGGAGCAAGCCATCACAGGTGAGGATCTGCTCCAGCAGCCTCTGCAGCACTGAGGGAACAGGGACAAGGACAAAGAGAAAACAGCAGGTTGGTTATATGGAAGCTGCTGGAAACAAGTGAAAGTTTGGTTTTGGGGTTTTTTAATGCACAAGGACAATTTTCAGCACTGCACTGAAGTGAAATCAGTGGTACCTGTCTCCAGATGGCTGGGGTATTTCTCCTTCACTCTGAGCATCATTGTGTACTTCAGTGCATGACGGAACCTTTCTGCTGAGGTCACCAAGATGCTGCTGCCAGGCTCTGCAAGGTCACTCCAGATTTTCAGATACTGCTTCTTCTTTTTAGTCTTCTGAATAACTGAAACCCAACATTTAAAAAAGTCAGTGAGCTCTAGCAGATTTGGGATTTTACATGAGAAATTAGGCAGCAGAAGGCCCAGGTGGACATGGGGCAGCATTAACTTGTATTTGCATTACAGACGGTTTTGTTCAAAATGGGACATTTGCTGCCAAAATGTTCACACCTGCAACCACTGATCTCACCAAGCTTGGGCTGAGCTCCTCAGCTGCCATCAGCAGCTCTTCTGCCTCTTATTGTTCACTTTATCCCAGCAGCTGAGCCAGTGCCAGAGAACTTTCTGGGAGTTTAAGGGGTTGCCCTTCTGTCAGCCAAAGAGGTGCCACTGCTGAGTGATTTAGGGATTGTGCCTCATGTTCCTTGCCCAGGGCAGAGCTCTGACCTCAGGGCTCTCTCAAACCCAAACAAGAGCTCTTGAAGCAGCAATACCCTCTGGGTGCTTATTTGGACCCTTCATCCCTCACTCTTACCTCCAGAGATGGAGCTCCTGTGTTTCAGACTCCCACACTTCCCCTGCCACACTGTACACACCCTCTGCAGCTCTGCTCCAGGAAACAGTTTATTCTCACATCCTACAGGATAAAATCTGGCAGCAAATGCTTCAAACTAAAATTTGCATTCTTGCTGCTGTATTTACCAAGATGAGAACAAAAGCCTTCCAAGCCTCCCATTCTGCTTTATCATTTTGTCATGTCCAACAGCCAATGGAAGAACTTAGTAGTGGAAAGGCCTGGGATGGGAAAAATTGCCCAAACTGTTCTTGCAAGTGGGCACAGAATTTGGGCTGTTTGCTTACCACAGAACAGCACAGACATAAAAGAAGATTTTATTAAGGCTGCTCTGATGCTCTTTGACTGTAAACTCCACCATCTACAAGATCCCTGTTCAGGACATACCAGTTCAGCTACTCTTTCTTTGAGGAAAACTTCTGCAAATCTTTTCCTTCTGTGCAGAAGAAAAAATGAACCAAAGAATGAGCCCTGTTTTCTCCAAGAATCAAGATATAAGAGCTGCTTTAATGATGTAAATGTTTGCAGGGAATTTCAAATGAAACCCTGCTGGGTCTGGGGCAGCTTGAGCAGACACATCAGGGGTGCAGCTCTCCCATCTCTGCATGCCTTTGAGTAATGCAGGAACTCACTTTTCTCAACAGACATATCCAGGACATCGCCCAGGACTCGCGTCTGCTCCGAGACTTCTTCCAAAATGCTCTCCTGGACAACCTGGGCTACGTTTGGTGTTCTCAGTTTCTGAAATGCAAGAGACATAACTCAGGAGCTGAAACAAGGACAGGATCAAGCCCCAGATAAATCAGGATTTGTTTCTTAGAATCCAACTTTTCAGACCAGAGAGAAAACCCCAGCGGCTCTCAAAGGCCCCTTACCCATCACAGCACCTGCTCCCTGTAGCAGCAGCTTTGCACTCATTAAAATATTGATCACCTGTGACCCAAGCCAAGCCAAGCCTGTGCATTTGGGCACAAAGGCATTGCTTAGAGCTTCAGCAAAACCCAGAGGCTGAAAAGAGGCAGCAGAGTTTTGTATGACATGTTCTGTGTGGACATGTGTGTACACTGCATGTTTTGTAGCCGATTTCCATTCTGAGTCTTTCTGCTTTCATAAAACAAACATATTAATTTCTTCTGTAATCAGAATCAACAATGACAGCCCTGGAAACCCCCAGGCTGCTCTGTACCTGCAGGAGACCTTTGCACAGCCTCAGGTGTGTTATCAACAGCATGTCTAGGTTGTCATCCCCGGTAGTTACATCTCGTGCTTCTGGTCTCGTGTCACAGCTCAGGGACTGGAGCACATTGTCATTGTATGTGCTGGTGAGATGAGGGGAAAAAAGAGTTAGAAATCTCATCACTAAATAGAATTGAAGATGTACTGTCTCAACAGGATTTTGCAAAGGAAACCATGTGGCATTGAACAGAAAATGCCATTTTCTTTAATTGCATTTATAATGCTCTTTAAAAGCATGGGGACGCATTTCTGTGCTGGATTTGGCAGCACAGCTGTTTCCAGCCAAGCGTGGGTGTTCTGGGCTCCCCTGTGCCATCCCCCCGAGGTGCTGCAGCACATACCTGACACTGCCTGTCCTTACGCTCCCAAACAAGGACAGCTCGTCAGCACTGCAGTCAGCGTTCAGGAAGTCAAAACTCTCCAGCACTGTCTCCACCATTAAACTCTCCATAGAGGAATGTTTGTGAAGTGTCTTTAGCTGTTGATGAAATGGAAGCAGAAATGCTGTTAATTGTACTTAGCAAGCCAATTTTGCAGGAGTTCTTTGCTGGTCTTGAAATAATTCCTAATAATAAATCACTTTGCTTTTCTGATTTCATTCTTAACACATCAGGAAAGTCTGCTCTTGGTACAGCAGCCTGACCCCAAAATAATGTTGCTAGTTAAATTCAAAATATGTTTTAATATTTTAATCTCTGTGGATTCCCCTTTATCTCCCTGCGTGGTGAAGGAGCTGATATTCTCTGTATCTTCTGTCACTAACAGAGTTTTCACTCATTCTCTGTTTCAGTGTTCAAAGCACCGATCTTGAGGGGCTGCTGCTTTCCAGCACAGCCCCCCAAGAGCTTCATATCAATAGTGGATTTCATGGGGCCACTACCTTTCTCCCCCTTGGAAAGGCTGCTTTGAGAGCACTTGGTTTGGTTTTTAAATTCTGTTTTTCCAGGAGTCTCACTGGAGCAGGAGGTCAGGGCCGTTGCGTTACCATCAGTTCTCACTCCAGCCTGGATTCCCTCCCCAGCCCTTGTGCTCCTGCTCCCCAAGCTGCAGTACAGCCCCTGCCTGCTCTTCCCCAGGACCTTTCCTCTGAGGAAAGAAATGGCTCCAGAGCACAGAGATGTCAGTCAGCCTGAGCTGCCTGCGGGAGCAGGGCAGACACGGGCTTTGATGAGCTGCTGCAGTCACCGCGAGCTGTACCAAGTTTGAAAAACATCAAAAACTTCGAAGCAAACTTAAATGCTGAGGCGCTGACACACAGCCCAGGCTCTGCTCAGCCCAGGGTTTGCACTCAGACTGCAGTTCCTCGCTGATTCCTTCCCCCATCGCCGCTCCGTGCCCGGCACTGGGAGGCTCCTGCGCTCCGAGGCTCGAGCTGCCTTTCCCGAGTCCTGCCTGACCTCTGGTGGCCAAACTCCCTTTTTGGGGACCTGCCACCGCCGCAGAATTGAATCAAACCAACCTCAGGGCAGGAACTCATTCAGGAGTAGCAGAGAAAGCTACACCACCTCCCAAAGTACAACACAACCATACCTTTAATTTATCCCTCAGAGACGAAACCTGGTACTCCAACTTCTCCAGCTGGGCTTGCCCTCCATCACGTGGCTTCAGCAGATTTAACACTTCTTGCAGAGTCTTGTCAATCGACTTTGCACGTCCATCTGGTTTTAGGTCATTTGCAGCATTCCAGCTTCTCTGGCTGACGTTTTCCTGCTCTGCCAGACGGATATTCCGGGCCTGGCTGAAAGAGTCTCTCCTGCCTCTGTGACGGTTGGGAAAACTGGAGGGGTTACTTGGAAATCCATCCACACACGGAGTCTTCTTCAGGATGTCCAGAGTGGTGTGATCTGGGAAAGGATGCTGCAGCTCTTCTGCCCCAGTCTCTTGAATAATCACCAGTGGCAACATCCTGTGGTCCAGGGCTGGAGTTGTACTTCTGGATTCTGCCCCTTTCTGATCCTCGGAGCTGAACGAGTCTCCCTCGCTCGTCTCTGCAGGATTGTGGGGCTTGTTCCTCCCATGGACATCAAAATCACAGGCAGCCAAGTAGCTCAGGATGCTGGGAGGCTGAGCTTCCTCACCTCCATCCCCGGGGCTCTGCCTCTGCTGCAAAACAGACTGCAGCAAAGAGATCCCCAAGTGAGCCTGGAGGCAACTGGGAGGGCTGAGACCCCACCTAAGAGAGGGGACCCTGGTTCCCAGTTTGATTCCCACCACAGACTGCTGGAGCAGACACCCACACCCCTGCCATTGTAGCTGCTGAGCAGGGCTTTGTTGTTTTGAGAGGGTTTTTTAATATTTTACAAAATCTAAAATAGAACTCAAAAGGCTAGAGATTAAAAGAAAAATTTAACAAAGCCCCAAAATAAACTACAAAGGCCCCAGAGTGCTGTTTTCACATTTCTGAGTGTGCTCCTGAACAGCCTAATCTAGCCCAAGAATCAAGCCCTAGTATTTGCATTTTGCTCTCCTCCATTACTCACCAGGTAATACCTCTCTCTGAAGCTGGGTGTGTTTGGGGGGGTCCAGTTGTACAACGAGCTCTTCCTGCTACCCACAGAAAACTTGGCAGTGCTTCCAGGTGACAGGAAAAGGTTCTCTGTGTCAAAGGGGCTGCAGCAGAAAACAAAGGCCCAAGTGTCAGTGAGAGCAGAGAGCACAGAGATGTTCAGCTGCTGCTAGGATTTGAACTGGGACATTTAGTCAGCAACACAAAATCAAAGGAAACAGAAACTGCCTCTCTGAGCAGTATCTTTGATTGCTCCAGCAGAGAAAGACACAGAAAAGAAGGCTGTGGTTTTTACACAGCATTCTCAACACCCTTCAGACAGAAACCTGTGCCAGAGTCTTTGGAAGAAGAGTCAATGGTCCCAAAGGCTGAAGTGCTCTGTCCCCCTGACACCCATGCTGGCCCAGGCACTGGGCACAGTGACACAGGCACAAAACCACAGAGGAAGGAAATACAACACATGTAATAAAGCAAAGCTGCCAATTTCCCTCCTGCAGAGTGCACAGCACCTGAAAAAACCAATAAAAAACCTTCATTATCCTTCACCTATTAATAAACAGTTCCTTTGGCTGGCAGAGGAAGCTTATGCAGTGCTACTTGGCAAGTGCTGTGGTTCATACAGGCACAGATGAGCCAGTTCCAGCCCCAGAGGACACCGGCTGCAGTCTGCAAGAGTTTGTCAAGTGCTGCTCCAAAGACTTCCTAATTACCTACTACATCACAGCCATTACTTTCAGTCTAAGGAAACTCGGATGAATGATCCCCTGGGATGCAACTCAGCTAACCAGGAGAGGGAAAACGCATTTCAAGTTAAGTAAAGCAAGTTTGGGTTTCATGTCTTACTTTTTGTTCCCTACTGACATGCCTTGTGGCATAAAAGAAAGTTTGTTTTTCCACTCGAGTACTGACATTTTGAAAAGAGTGAACTGTTGACAACAAATCTGCAACATCAGTGATATGAATGCAACAGCCAAAGGGCAGGTTACAGTCAGCTGAATTCAGCTGTACATTTCAGGAGATCCAAGTGATAACAAGGGCTAATCAATTGCAGGGAAATGAATTTCTGCTCCCTGGCAAAAGTTGAAAAGCAGAGTCCCAACTCTCTCTGGCTTCTTGTGTTGCACAGGGACAATTCTCCAGACCATCCTGCAGTGCAACTCTGCATTGTTCCTGAGCAGGGAGTGAATGCTCTGGGAGCTCCCTAGCCCAGGTTAATGGGCTGGATGAGCCAGTGTCACCCAGCTGGGCTCCATCACACAGCCCAGCCCCTCGGAGCCACAGGAACACCATCTGCACTGACTCACTGGGCAGAAATAAATCGGCTTTCTGACAGCAAGAGCCTTTTAGCCAAAGCCTGCTGTGTTTACTGATGAAAGCAAATTACTCCTACCCATGGCATTTCTTAACAAAAGTCACAGAGATCCATTCTTCAGATTTTTCCCTGTTAGCTTTTAGTACAGTGATGCAGTAATGCAAAAAGACACTTCTAGGAAAGGAACAAGAACAAATAAAAATCTGCTTCACCCCTTTGACAATTCCTAAAAGCCCCCAACAAAATGCAGCCCTTCAGCTGGCTCCAGAAAAGCACATGCTCCTGGTCCCTGCAAGGAATAACTGAGACATTAGAGCAGAGAGGGAAAGAAAGAACAGAGTCTGCTCTGGAGTTTCTATTATCTCTTGGCTCTAAGCTCCTTGGGCATGATCCATCATCTCCCTCCACATTTCCCCAGCAAACAAACCATCACACTGGGACAGCTCCATGAATCCATCTCTCCCAGCATTCTGACACAGACAGAACCCAGTAGGGGATATTCCAGGGAAAAACAGAGGAAGTCAGTCAAAGAGAGTGGGCTCTCCCCAGACACAGGCTGGAGTTTGAGGCAATCCATAGCTGGGAGCTGTCACGCACCAGACTTTGCAACCAGACTACTGCCTTTAATTGTCAGTGCTTTTCCTTAGTTTGTTTAGTCACTTCCTGAAATCACTGACATAAAACCTCTGCATAGGTAAAAAGTCTGCAGGAAGGTCATTGTTTAACCTTAAATTGTGGAGCAAGTATTTTGATGAGGGGGTGGGGGTGGGGGTGGCTGTGCTGAGAGAAATGGTGGCTCCACATTTCCTGCCCACATTCCCCAGCCAACATCCACACGTCTGCACAGCATTATCCTATCCAGCAACAGCCTTTCAGGACTGAAAAACTCTATTTAAAAAAAAAAAAAAAAAAAATCTAAAGTGACCCACACGTCTGATCATCTTTGCTGTCCACATTTTGTGCCCTAATCACTCCCCTTCTGCCCAGCCACTCCATGGATTCAATACCCCCAGAGCTGAATCCCACTGTTCAGCTTATATTAATACAAAAAAGGCTTATATTAATACAAAAAAAGTGCCAGTTCTAGTCAGGTGGGCTGGACTGGCTGATAATCATGAGATGTTTCCTTCCCCCATTAAAGCAGGGGAAAAGCCCATGCAGTTCAGCAGAGGTGGCTGTTGGGTTTCACCCCCCCTTTCCAGCCCAACAAGCACCAGGTTATCCAGCTCAGCTCAGCACCAGCCACGGTGCAGAGATGCACCAATGGATCACAGAATGAAGAGCCTGCAGGACGAATTGCATATTCACCTAAGTTTGCATCTGTAAGAGCAAGACTGGCAGGAGGTATGCATCCAAAAATAAAAGCCAGAATTCCCTTTTTTACTCTCCCCTTGAGGTTTTGTCCTCCTGTTCCAGAAACCCTTGTGAGCCAGGCCAGCACTGCTCAAAGCAGAGTCACCAGAGCGGTTCTGACTGGATGGTGCCCTTGGATCCCAGTGCAGGGTGCTACAGGAGCTCTGAAAGAGCATACAGCTCTCTCCTTATCCTGCATGTGAGACACAGAATTCAGACTGCTGTTTAGGTTGGCAAAAAACCGAAAGCCTTTTGCCAAACTGGCCAACAAAGCCGTCCTGCAACGGCCCCAAGCTCATTCACACTCCTGATGGCACAATCTATAAAGGAGCTGAAGGCACTTTTGTTTGAGCCCAGAAGACCAGAGGCTTATTTAAAGAAAATATACATTTAGAAGGAGCAAAGAGATCTGCATTTGGATTTCTCACAAAGCAGGTCTAGACTGAAAGCTTGCCTCTCAGGGAACTTTGGGTAAATCAGAGAAAAAAGCAGCTGTTATTTTGAGTGCTCTATCTTTGAAAACTGAAACACCCTGAGTTATCACCACAAAACTTCTCTTTTCTGTAAACAACCTCAGTGAGCAGACGGTCGGAGAGGAGAGGCCAGCTCCGCACAGAAGTGCTCTGGACAATCCACTTGGTGGGACCCCAACGCGTCTCACAAAACTTAAACACAGCAGAGACACAGAGCCGGAGCTCTCATGTGCTGAAAAATTCCAAGGGGGGATTAACTCCCAAAGAAAATGAGTCACCATGAGCTCCCGGCTCAGCCTTGCCAGCTCCAAGAGCTGTGTGATGCTGTCCCAAATACCACGGACACACTCCTCTTGCCAGCCCAAAGCTGCACTCTGAGCTGGAGACTGCAGCCAGAAACTGTCACAGCATTGGGATGGGACTTTCTAGAAAGTTTCACCCCAAATAGAACTTGCTTTGGAGATTCAGGTTATGAGGAACTTTGCAATATCCCGGAATAGGAGGGGGTTTTCCTCATCCAATTCTTTTGTAAGAACAACTTATGTGCATGATTAATCCTGGAAGTTACTGACAGTGAGGACAGGAAGTGAATAGGTCCAGCAGCAGTGAATGGAGGGCTCTGTCTGTCAGTGCCATGGCTGTGGGACAACAAGAAGAGAGCAGAAGTGATTTCTTCCAGACTCTATACTCCATATGCTGGTGGAAAAAGCATCACAATCAGGGGCAGACAAAACTCTGCCAGGTGAGTTTATTTCTTATTGACTTAAAGAAATTTGTGTTTGAAAATAATTTTCAGGTGCTGTGGCCGAGACATATTTTTCAGCACAGCTGCAGGTACAAGTGTCAAGGACCACAGCACACACAAGAGACACTCAGAAAACGGTAAGGTGATCAATAAAGCTTTTCTTTCCCCGGCCCCAGAAATGGAACCCCAGAGCTGTTTCTGATTTTCCTGCTGATGCACAGGTCACAGTGGCCTTTCCAGGAGGTCCTGACACCCGAGCTGTGCTCAGAGGCCTCTGGGCCATGCAGGGCTGGGGAGAGCCAAGGCTGCAGAGCCACATGCAGAGGGACATGTGGACAGTGTCCCCTGTTTAACTGGACACCTCACTAAGGGACTGATGTAATCCCTGGACAACAGCAAATGGAAACAGGTTAAAAAGCCTTGATGTGCTGCAGATGGATCTGCCAACGGGGAACAACAGTGCCATAAAGCAAAAATAACAGAACTACCTCAAAACCCTGTGCTGCTTTGTCTGGAGTGAGGAAAAAGTGCCAGTGCACCATCCACAACAGTGAGAATTTACTTTTAATAACAGCAGTAATTCACTACAAAAATCAAATTACAGATTTAAAATATAAAGATTTAACAAATCACAGGCACAGGACAATGCTCAGCTATTTAAAAGTACATCCGTAAACAGCTTCCCTGGAGTGCACAAACAGGTCTTGTATCCACAGCTATTCACAGTGCAAATACAAAGGTGCCAAGTCTTTGGGAAAGCTGCTTTTTTAACCAATCATGCCTTGGTAATAATGACTGTCCTAAAACTTTAGCTGTGTTTTTTGTTCATTGTGTCCAGAAACTGTTACTTTCAGTTTCATCACCTTTAAGACTATTCTCCATGTTTCATGGACAAAATACATTGTTTGGCGTTAGATTGAATGCTCATTGTGAGGAGCAGAGGGCTAAGTAAGGCTACTGGTCATGTCCCATGGCCATGGTGACACCAAAGGAAGAGCTGAAGGGTCACAGGAACAGCTCCTGTCCCTTGCCCTGCCCTTCCTGAGGCTGGTCCCACCATCAGCTCAGGCCCAGGGGTTGCTGTGAGGCAGCGCAGGGCTGTTCTCTATCCTGCACCTGCTCTTGGATAGAAAGAGGACCACGATGTTGGACCAACTCAGTGACACACTTCGGAGCCTTTAATTATTTCAAACACTTTCTAGCTCTTTCTGTTTAAGGCTGTACTTACTTCCAGAGGACCTCCAGCCGCAGCTTGATGGTGCCCAGCTCAGTTATATCCACAATGATTGCCTGGGGCTTGGTGGTGAAGAAGTTGATGCTGTCACACGTCACCACCCCAACCAGGATGGTGGCCAGGCCTCGCAGCTCTGTCACCTGCAGAGACAGACACACACATCCAATTCATCTTACCAGACACCCCTGAGGCACCTGCATGGAAAGGAGAACAGCCCAGGGCACATCTGCTCTGAAGCCCACTGCAAACCAAACTTTGACACTCAGCTCTGCCCTCCCAAACTGCTGTGAGCCACTGTCCCCAGAAGGAACACCTCACAGGAGGCTGGCAACGAGGGCAGGGGTTCCAGGAGCTGGGGAAAAACAGAGCTGTACAGCATTTATTATTTTTAACTTGCTATACATTTGTACTGGGCAAAGATTATTAAGCACAAAGTAGAAAGAGCAGGAGCTGTGGAGGACATTTGTCAGTAGACTTTCACAAGGTGACATAAAGAGTGAAACTATCATTGTCACACGAAGTAATACCAGGTTTTACAGCAATTATGGTAAAACAGGGATCTGAATTAGCTTCTCACCTGATTCTCATTGTGCAGTGACAGTGAAAAACCACCTTATAAACCCATTTCCAAAGGCAGTGCTGGCAAGATGCCAAGGAGTGTCTCCTGTGTAACCCAGTTCCTGCTGCCAGGGGAGGGGAGCCTGCGAGAGCTTTAACAGGCTGCCAGAGCCCAGCGGCCTGCACTGGCACAGTTCCCCAGTAGGACAGAATCCAGCACAGCCTTCAGTCTCAGCTCCTTTCAGGCTGACAGGAGTCATGCTGCAGAGTCCAACCCATGAGCGATGCCAGACTGCAGTGGAAATGCTGCTCAAGGATTAACCCCACCTGCCACGGCACTGTTGGAGCCAGTGGTGGCTTTTCCATAGAGGAATTGCTCTCCTTCAATAGAGAGCAGCACTACAGGTACTTAACGTCCACATGGGTGACAAGAATAATATCTACATACATCTATGTGTCTCCATATCCAGGCATCATCCTAGAAAGTCCCAGATATTCATCTAGGACTTTTTTTTAAAAACCAAATAAAACCCAAAACATAACTACATATCCCAGGCCCCAGAATATGGGAAATTGATGCATTAATAGAGTTATAAGTGCCCGGAGCAAAGGACAAAGAGAAGTAATGTCGCTTTACTAGGCAGAACATGGATTAACTGCCATTTTTTACACAGCTAGAAAAAGAAAACTATTTAAGAATTTTGAGAAACCCTTGGCAGCCTAAGAGGGAAGTAGCAGAAGACCTGTTAACCCAGTGATTCCAATCCAACCATTATACACCACACCTTGATTTCAAACTTCTCATGGAGATTGGGTATAAAAATCTTTTCTTCCTCATCCCATGTTTGGCTGTCATCAGTCTCAATTTTGCCTTTCAGCCTCCATTTTTGGCGCCCCAGTCGCATAAACACCTGGAAAGCACAAAGAAAAGAGGATGTTGGGCCAGCATTTCCCAGGCTATTCCCTTCAGTCCACATGTCCCACACTGTTCCTGTTCCACAGGAGCAAAGCCACCCCCTGACCATTGTACACTGGGAATTTGGATACAGCCAGAAAACTGGAGACAGGAATTGGGTTGCAGGTTTAACCCCTGAAGTCAGCACCAAATGCCACGTCCCACCCACTGCAGAAGAGCTGCAAAGCACACTGCACTGCAGGAGGGGTGCTGCTGGAGCACCAGGCACACTGGAATTCACTGGGAAAGGTTAGCAGCAGGAGAGCACCCCGTGAGACACTGAGATGCATTCAAATCACACCAAGGGCAGACTTCCAAGCAACAGGCAGCCACTGCTCCTCGATTCCAGGGCCACTCTGCAGGGAAAGCCCTGGCAGTTGGGTTTGATAGGCAATTACTGGCATTATTTAACCTCTCCCATAACACCCAAATCAATCCAATCCACTCTGTCCCTCCCCAACCTCCGAGGGCACAGAGGATGTGCCAATGCACTGTTCTCACAACAGAGGGGTTTTATCACAGTCTGGCTCCTGCTCTGCATGCTCCACCCCTGCCTCCTGTGCTGCTCATGCACACTCACTCCAGGAAAATAAAGAACAAAATACATAAATATGCTGTATACTGCACCTCATACTGGTCCCCTGGGCAAAGACGTGCAAAGCCCACCAGCCCTGAAAAGAGAAAAAACCTCCCAATTATCTGTAGAGTTTTACAAAGCCCCCCAACACCTCAGCTTGCAATAAATAAAGTGACTGTCTGGGGATCACCCCCTCTTGTCCTCAGCTCTGTGAAGAAGTTACACCACCAGCCCAGCACACTCTTAAGAGGACAACATTTAACTGAGCTGAGGAAAGAAAGCTTGTCTGCTTTGTATTCAAATATCAAATACCACAGCAGGTCTGTTTTATAATACTGAAGCAAAAATAAATTTACCAAAATTCTATTCAAGGTCTCCTTGAATAACTGGACTCTCAGTGGATCAGATTGCTACACAGAAACCCCAAATCAATAAAACAGTCTTGAAGGAAAGGAGAAGGAACCTACCTTTCATCTTCACGTGAAACTCTCCCAAATGGACCTCCAATGCCCCCTCTATAAAGCACATGTCCTGAAACAAAGACCACAGTCACCAGCACTGCAAGTAGTGCAGGGTAGCTGCTTTCCCACACATGCTATTTATTTTAAAGGACCTCATCTCTTATCTTTTTTTAAAGGGGACACAAATATTTTCACCAGTAAAAGCAGATAAAAGTAATGTGAAAGGATTTGCTACGATAGGAAATCTTTCACAGAAGAGTAGAACTCCTTGAGCTCCTCACTGTCAGCTGCCTTCCATTACTGCTTTTGTAAAAATAACAAAGCTTATTCCTTCTTCACCTCTCACTCCACGCTTCCAGTGGAATTCATAAGAGACCCCAGTAATAAGGATTTTTCATAGAATGAACCTGTATTTTATTCATACGTTAGGTTTTTAATGTACCCCATTAAAAAAAAAGAAAAGCCAGCAGCAACTCCCAGTACATTTTTTGGGAAGCCTGGTTACAAGTGTGCAGAATTTCCTACCTCTGTGCACTCCTGGACGTTCTTGTAAAGCTCCACCAGGCTCTCCCTGGAGGCCTTGGTGGCAGGAGACAGGGAGAAGGCCTGTTTCATGTTCGTGGCCCCATCCCGCAGTCTGCACTGGATGCAATAAGCTTCATAGAGTTCTTCTACCTTTGGAACATAGGAAAGAAGGAACTGGAATTACCCTGGCATCATTTTAAGGAGTTTTGGAAAGGAACATCAACAGTGTTTCCTGGCAGAAAAAAACCAACAACCAAACCAAATCCCTCAGTCAGAGCACTGCAGAATGCTGCAACTCCTGCACTTTACAGAGTGCAATAATTCACTCCTCAATATCTATGATTTTTTCAGGAATACAATCAGCTGTGCTTTTACCGGACTAGAAGACAAGGAGAGCAAAACTTTGCTCACAAAAATTGCAGAGCAGGAAACCAATTCCCCCAACACAGACTCAAACCCCTGCAGTGTTAGCTCTGCCAGAAGAGAGGTTCCAGCCCTTTGGAAGCCCTGGCAGACAGCAGACACACATCCCCACAACTCCCCTCGTGGGAAGGGGAGAACACATCAGGCTTCCCAGAGCAGCATTTTCTGAATAAGCTGACAGAGTATGCAAACTGGTTTCACAGGAAAACTCAGGCTGGGTCGTGCCCAACATTCAGCCTGAATAGAACCATTCAGGAAAATAAATAAATAAAAATCCCCTCTGTCTGTAAAAGGAGTGGCTCCAGCTTTCAGCAAGTCCCAGCATTCTCCCTTTCAGATGAATTATAATCCAAGTGTTTTCCATGTAGATAGATCACTTACAAAGCACTGTGAACCTTACAGGTACAAGGTATAAACCCCTTACCTTGCTTATGTGAAACTCCAATTTTCTGATGTATCTCTCCACAGAGCGGATTTGCTTTTGAAGAGGGCAAAGAGAGAGAAAGAGATGTAAGAAATTATTTCCTAAATGTGTCATTAAGTAACACAGGAGACACATCATCCATTTTCCTCTATTTGCCACATTCCATCTCATCCCCAACGGCCTTACCTTATCCAGGTCATAGTAGAAAGCCTGAAAGAGAAAAAGCACAAGCTGAAGAGGAGAGCACCTGTATTTGTACATATTAATGACACTTTCATTTGCACTGCAAGACTCACTAGGAACATCTTAATTTACACTAAATTAATATTACAAACACTGATCACTGAGCAGATGCAAGGAGATCTTGTACAATATACATCCCAGTAAATAAACATGATCTGAAGAACACCGCTGCATATTGAAAATGAGAAATCCAAAGTTAAATTCTCACATCTAGGGCTACCTTGCTTGGGGAGTTTCTGATTGCGATGCTGTGCTGGATCCCACCTCAGCCTTTTAACTGGACACCCCTGGGAGTCCCAGATGGGAGAAAGCACCTACTTTTGTGACTGTATCTAAGTATTTGACATTAAAAACACCTTACCAGTCTAGAGTTCCTTTTTGTGTCTTTGTGTCGACCAGAGAGATAATCCAACTCAGCCTGATGTGCTTCCAGGTATTCACTGGAGAGAAAGAAAGCCCACTGTTAAATTCTCCTGGTACATTCATCAGAGATTATTTGGAGAAGGTTTTTCAGCAGAATGTTACAAGGGATTTAGGAGGACAATATCAAGTCCTAACACACACATAAATCACAGATCTCCTCCTCAGATTTCTCTAACTATTCCTCCCTGACCCTTCCCTGTAAGGCAGGAGAGTGGTTCATTTGTTGAGGAAGCATCTCCTTACAGTTACTGAGGGGGAAGAACTCACCAACCAACTCCATCTTAGAGAGTCAGAGACTCGAAATGCTTGCACTACAAAACCAAGCTCACAGGAGCGCTGCACGGGTAAGGGAGGGCAGATGCCACTCAGGGTTTTAGCAAACAGAGCTGAAGACCATATTAAGGCCATTTCTTAATGCAACTATTCCTTTTTCCAGAATGAGCACCATTTTGCAAGGTGTGAAGCACTTGGTGCCAGCTGGCTTCTCTAGAGTTGCTTGCATGCATGGGCTGTGCCTTACAAGTTTCCAAAAGGCCTTAAACATTTTCAGCTGAGACCATCTTCTTCCAACTTTGCTTTTAATACAGAGCAGACTTAGGTAAATTTTTCCTCTAATGCTTAAAAGGGAACCAGAATCACCTGGTAAACACTACATTATTAAACACAGTCTCTGAGCAGTCAAAATAACTTCATTTTAGACAGCTACCCTTCTTGAAATTTGCCCTGATGCATTTCATTTTCTTACTGTTCCAAAACCAAGTCCCCCAAGACATCCCACGTCTCCAGCCTTCAGCTGTCTGCTCTTAACACCGGCCCAGTAACAGTTCAGTGCAGAAGCAGCCAAGGCTAGAGGCAGGAAAGCATTCATTTACCTTTTAGAAAAGCTTCATCACTGTTAGATTTACATGTGTTAGAATTATCAGCTTAATGGAGTGGCACCCAGATGGTTAACAGAATAAAGAATTACTTTTTATAGCTATAAAGACGCAGGCACGTAAAATATGTTCTGTACTACAAATTCAAGTCACTCCAGCACCAAGTGGACTTAGTCTGCATTTACTTAAAATTTGGCCTTTGCCTTGCTATTTGATACAGTTGTTTTCTGTAGGTTACTTCAGTCAATTAGGCACTCACTTTTGGCAGGAGGCTGATCATGCAGCACTCACTGCAAAACTGGGAACAAATTCTGAGCCACTTTATAGATTCTCCTCCCCAAGCTCAGATAAATTCTCAGCTCTGCAAAAACATTTGGTTTCATTGTTTCTTTTAAATCTAAATCCTCTAATAAGATATTGGTGGATATTTTTAGGGCTAAGACTTCATAGTCTTTTATTGGACTAAAAACGTGACACGTCTGACTTTATAAAGTGTTATTACAGTGCATTTTATGTTCTTTGCTTAAGAAAGCAAACTATGAGCAAAATGAATTCAGTAGCAAAATGTGGAGGACAGCAGTAACACACATGCAGGAACTGCTAGTAGGATGCCAGCAGAAAGAGCTACAGGGTTTACAAACCCAGGGAATGGTATTCTGTCTTCTGAGAGCAGCTGCAGGGTCTAAACGGAGTTCCTGTGATAACAGACTCGGGATATTCTGGGAAATCAAAAAGCTGAAGTTTTCAGGGGTACCTGCTTAGACCTTTCCCTTACAAGACACCCACAGATCACAGGGTACCTTTGAACTCCAGAGCTCAATTCTATTAAAAGAAGGGAGGGAAGCATCCTGACACACACTCCTAGAACAGCTCACTCCGTAAGTGTTCAGTAATTAGCACAGGGAAAAGTGGTTGATGAACCAGCCTTCCCACTCCGTCTTTGCAGGGCACACCCTCATTTCACACTCAATTTTAAGTCAGCTTTTTGAGTCAAAGCAAACTCCACGCAGTTCCCTCTCCAGAAACTTTTTGTCAATCACTCCCCAGGTCTAGCTGTCCCCTCCCTGCACTGCCACCCTGTCCTGAAAGCCTCCCTTCCCCACAGGAGCTCAGCTGCTCCCCAGGACAATCTCTCCGAGTCGCTGCCAATCTCTCCCTGTCACTGACCTTTTACAGTGTAATAAACCAGGAACAAACAAAAACATCAGAGCACTTTGTTTGCAAACACACTGTCTGAGAGGGAATAAAACTTGTTTTACAAGGTCCCAGGTCTGGGGAAGTCACCACACATGTTCAGAGATGCCAGATGCAGAGAGAGCACAGTGACACACAGACTTAAGCAGCATGACTAGGTAAGATAAATTATAATATTGAAAAAGTCCTTACTTAAGTCCTTTCTTCAAAGCTTCAAAAATTTTCTTCACCTGCAGTGGCTTTGGATCCCAGATGAGTGCCCCCTTCTGCAAGGAATTGTAGGCCTTGGGGGGTTTCAGTGACATCCTTGATCTCACTGAACTTCTGCTGAGGGACTTGCTGCAGAAAGAGAAAAGAAACACAGGAAAGATGCAAACCTCATCAATTGGGAGAAGAGAGAGGCCTGAGCCCCAGAACTCCAGGCTACAAGCTCTACCCAATCCCATATACAAAATTACTCAAAATCACCCAGCTCTTGGACACAGGAGAAGCCTGTGGCAGACACCCAAAGCTGCCAGGGCTGGCTCTGTGTGCCCAGCAGGGCAGAGCCCAGAGCTCGGGCACAGCCTGGGCACAGCCTGCCTCACCCACAGAGCCACCGAGGGAGCAGCTGCAGGGCCAGGGCAGGACCCTCTGACTCCCACCTGCAACTCAGGCAAACAAACTCTTCATCTGCTCAGGGCCTAACTGCTAAAGCTCACATAAGGAGCCTTTAGAAATTGCTGTTTCTTGGTCTGCACTCACCATTCACTTAAACCATGGCTCAGAGTCCTACCTGGTTTTGAAAAGCCAACTGCCAGGCCCAGATTGCATAAAATATATAATTATCAAGGGTTTTTTCGGCATCGAACACCTCAGTTAATTACTTTTAAAAGAAACTGCAAAATCAAAATTAAATATTGTTTCTAACAGAAGTCCCCCACAGAGAATTTTTTGTGCCAACCTAACGAGTTAGAACCACCAGTTACAGACACCTTTAAAGCAGAAAATGAGCTCTCTGCAAATAACTCCTGCCTGGCTTACCTCTACCTACATACTCGTCTAAGTCTTGGCTATTTTTATATAGGTTTGCTAATAATCCCTCTAAGTAAAGCCTCTAAAATAACATTACCCAAAGAAGTTTCCCATTCTACCAAAGCAAGCCAAGCCAGCCAGTTGCTCTCTGAAAAGCTTCCTACCTTATCTACCATTTCCATCCCAAATTCAACTCACCTGCAGAAATTACGAACTCCAGTTAAGCACTGACTGGTTTCAGTTCCAGGCATGTAACTGGAGGCCTAAGGAGATTATCGTGCTGGGCGATTAAAGCCCAGACCCAACACACCTGAGACTGTCCCTAGTCCTATTAGAGAAGCCCTCGAGTAACTACTTTAATTATCCTTGTTTTAAATTCCACTTAACTCCATTTTTTAACACCTGTTCTGCAAAAAAATCTGATAAACTAGGTGCTGCCAAACATTACTGGACACTTTACTTCATCCCAGCATTGGTTATCGTAGTTTTTTATGATACCTTAATGTAAAGTATTAATTAACCAAACCATTTGGAGCTCAGGTTACCTGTAACAAGGAACACAACTGTTAAATTAGAAACTTACATTAATATTACTTTTCTTTATTATGATAATGTATCTTTGAGTATTCCATGCAAAGTGAGAGAGTTTCAACAGGAAAAACACTGGAAGGAACAGTCTAGCCAATAGCAGCATTTGAAAGAGTCTCCTAGAGGGCTCATCACTTAAAATTCTTTCATGCTAAGAAGAAATAGCATTTAATTCCATGCTCTAGAGTACTCTAATTAGCAAGATACCATATAGAAAAGACAAGATAATTCTATTTTGAAATTAAAAAGCCCAAATTACTCCTGGATTTTGTTTCATTTAGGAATTTACCTTCAGATTTTTGGAGTGCAGATCCTAAATTCTGGAAATGACTTCCCTTCAGCTGAAAATACAGTATCTAAGTGCTGCACATGGACAGGCTGGGATTTCCCATTCCCCCCTTCCCTCAGCATCTCCCACTGACTGCTGTGGCCCACATGAGCACTGGTGTTTAGAATCTCATTTTCATACACTTCATACAAAAGTTAAGTAGCTGACATGGCCTGTAGGGCCAGTAGCTAAAAGCTGAATGCTCTGTTGCTGCTTTCCCTTGTGAACCTGATAATTTAAGTATCAAATTTCCCACTTTATAGATAACAATAATAATATTTACTTCCTGTGGAGACCATTGTGGGGAAACATGAAATCGTGTGTCTGACTGAGAGACTCAAGGGGAAGTTGCTAAAGAAAAGCAAAACTATATTTAGCATCTGCTCAAGAATGTCCATGTGGGCCTGATTTGTGTGTCATCCTTTGGACAGACCTTGCACAGGGCCCCTGCAAGCTCCTGCTGAGTTTTGCAACAGTGCCTGAGGGAGAGATAAGTTGAGAAAGGGTGATTAAAAAACTTCTTGTCTATGCCAGGGCAGGCTCTCATGTTCCCTGGGCTGTGACTGAGAGTCTAAGTACAGAAATCTTCCTTATTGCAGTGATTCCTGAACAAAACTATCTGTCTAAACACTTAAACAATGAAAAACAACATCATAAAAACACATAAAGGGAGGCGCTTGGTCAGGAAACCCTTGCAGCTAGAGGTAAGAGGAGACCCTTAAGGGACAGATGAACTCTTCTGTCTGGTGCACTGGGACCCTGCTGGATTGCGCCTCTTGGAGAAACAAGAGCTCACCACTGCTCCTGGTGGAGCCTTTCCCTGCTAGAACTCCCACTCTGGACTGGAGCTAAGCCTGTTTATATAACAAGACAGAGTTTTTCCCCAGATCTTGGCAGTTGGTGTGATTTTAGATGTCTGGTCTCTGCTAGGGGTAATATTAATTTTCACTTTCACCAACAAATTAGTTTATTCAAATCGAAGAGTTCTTGATTGCATCACAATCATACAGGGATTTCATTTTTTGCTCATACTTTACCATGCTGTGTTTAACTAAAAGTTCAATTCAGTCATCTGGCTCTTTGAAAAGGCATTTCATGACATGAGTCAGGTATTTTACTGACAGACAGCAGGATTTTTTGAGTACGATACTCCTGGAGGCACACTTCACAATACTTCTATATGGTGCTGCTAAATGATTCACTTTGTTACTGCTCTAGCACGCACTGGCAGTCAGAGATCATATTAATTTTCCATTTAAAGGTCATATCTTCTAAAAGCACTCAAGATTTACAGGGATTTACAGGGATTGGTAAATTCAGAAAAAGCACAAGAGCATTTCTAGTGGAAAAGCCACAGTTACTACACAGAGCAATGCTGCCCAAAAAATTATGAAAAACAAAATAGGGAAATCAGTGCAGGATGGCTCTGCAATTACAGATCCCAGCTGAAGACTGAATTCGGGGCTGCAGCCTTGGCTGGGCTGTGGGCTGGTAACGAGCAGGGAATTCGCAGTAGCCTCTTGGCCTCTTTGATTCCTCCCTTTCCCTCCCTTGTGGCACTGCCAGAAGGCAGCCCTTCCTCCCACGGAGTGCTGCTCTGCCTCTATAACTCTGGGAGGATCTGACCTGGATTTGGTTACAGATTTTGCCAGGATTCGCCATTAACATCCCCAGGTCTAGGAGATTTTTAATTACCATCGCTATTGTGCAGGTTCAGTCAGAACTCAGCAGTTCCTACTTGGCTGTCAGCAGGAAGGGCTGCAGCCCTTCCTTTTTCTGTTTTTCCATCAGAAATGGGGACTATTAAGAGCCTGGAAGATCACCTCTGTGCCCTGCTGTCCCTGCAGTGCAGAGTGCCCAGCACGGGACAGTCTCAGGGGAAGCAGAGCTATTCATCAGTGCAGTGACAGCACTCAGCAGCTTTAGGTGGAAGCTAAGGAACAACATCTCCACGAAGCTGCCCGGGGTCGATGCATTCCCAGCCTGCTGCCCAAGGACCAGGTGCTTTGGGTTTGGTGTTACTTACGCCAGTTTTCTGCTCTGCACGGTGCTGAACCCAGTGAAGGAGCAGCTCCTGCTGATCCCACCCCCATCCCCGGGGGACACAAATGTGAGCTTGACCGACATGGCTCCCACTCAGAGAGGCTGCTGGCTCCTGGAATAAAACACAATAACAGATGAGGCCAAACCTTCTTGGCAGTTCTTGTGCTGCTGCAAGTGGTGAGCTGCATGGAAGTGGAAAGTCAAAACAACACACAGCAGAATAAATTGAAAAAAAAGACTTGTCTGCAATTCACGTTTCCTTTGTTGCCATCCACTGTACAATTAATAAGGGATTGAATAGTCTAAAATGAAATCTCTCATGCCCTCTTCAATTTCTGATTGATTTTACAAACTCACTATGCAAAAGCCAGAATAGCCTCAATTCAGAGGCTCTCTACATTTCTGACTTTTAAAAAACCCTGTAATTGTCCCACTGCTTCAGGAGTCCAGGCCAACCTGTGTATTTCCAAATCAGTGTGGATGCCAGAACGATACTTAAGCTCCAGATTTAGTCAGGTCCAAAAAGCAGCTCCTTGCATCTGTGCAGAGCCATACTGCAGTCAATGGCAGAATTGGCGGTGTGGTGCTTAAGCCCAAGGCAGAAGTCTGGTTTCAACAGCAAATTTCAGGTTCATGCTCCTCCTCTGGCAGGGTTTCTCTTGGATTGCTCTCTTGTTTTCCATCAGTCAAACTCTTTTGCTTTTTGGAGAGTTGTGTTGTCTGCCATATGTCTATAGAATCCAAGTCCCAATATAAGTAACAGACATATCCTTCAAAGCAGCTGTAGAAAATCACCCAGACAGTTCATATACAGAAAAA
Organism: Origma solitaria; assembly: GCA_013397895.1. Lineage (NCBI taxonomy): Eukaryota > Metazoa > Chordata > Aves > Passeriformes > Acanthizidae > Origma > Origma solitaria. The sequence continues at coordinate 918,948 of VZRL01002076.1, forward strand.
TTCCCTTCCTTCCCCCCTCAAGCTGGTGTAATGTAAACACCACAAGTGAGTAAATCTGAGTATAACAAAAAGCTGGAGGATGTGTTTGGAGAGAGAAGTACAAACTCCAAGAAGGAGCTGCGCATGCTCCATGCAGAAGTTTGTCCCACATTACAGAATGCGCTTTGAAGAGCACTCTTAATCCATCAGAGTCGAAGCTGGAAAGGAGCTCTGCACTCAGTCCTTGTGCCCGACATTATCCCTCCAGCATGGCTACCATTAGTCAGACTACGAGCCCAGAAATGTCAATGTAAGACTCTTTCCCTGGCTCTGCCACCAGCTTGGAGAGCAACCTCCTCCCTGCCTGTAAAGAATTGAATGGTTCAATACACGTCCCAAGAGGAAGGGGATTCAAGGGATTTTGCTAATTCTGGGCAAGTCTACAAGTACAGGGAATGACTGCCAGTGGCTACAGTTTAGGTACCATCACCTATCAAAGCAGGAGCAAAAACTGTCCCGGATTTCCAGGAGCAGAGATCCTGCAGTGAGCCTGCTCAGGAGAGGCTGCTCAGCCACTCCCTGGGCTGAGGTCTGAACTGCCATTTCCTTGCCTGTTCCATGGGCTGTGCCAAGCTCAGGAATACTCCTGGGAAAAACAGGCAGAACATTGTAGAACAAGATGTGACAATGACGAATCTGACCCAACAGACACCTGCTGCTTTGCAAGCTCACCAGTGTGAGGAGAGGTGCTGAGCATGGCCAGGTACTTTACTGTTCAGAGGAGCAAACTCCACATGACTCCACTGCCTCAGGAGAATCCATAGAAATCTATGGATTTACATGGAAAATTCAGGTGCGCCTTCACCACCTTTTAATCAAACAGTACAGCACTTATATTGTCTCGCTTTGAAAAGATCCTCCTTAACACCCTGAATCGGACCTTGGACTTGCATCATATCACAGCTTAAGTCTCAAAATATTTTCCATTCTTCCCTCTAGTTTTGAGATATTTGTAAATCTGTGAACTGTCACCCCATCAAAAGGATCATTAGCCTGAAAAAAGCATGCAACTTACTGAAAAATGTAATTGCATAACAAGCTGTTAAAGGAAGAAATAAAAGGAATAGCCTCGTGGTTATTGACCACATCCACCATCAAGGCTAAGCCAGATTCCCAGGATCTATTTTTCAGCTCTTTAACCTGGGAAACTTCATTCATGGGTATACGGGAGAGGGAAGTCCAAGGGCAGCTGCTCTAAAGCCTGCATAGCATGAGACTGAAAGCCTCTGGAGCACACAGATATGGAACAAACAAAACCAGGCAGACCCTTGGCAGGGAACAGAAAGTGGAAAATTATGAGAAGACTCCTGAAGTAAAATCTGTGGCACTGACCTCTAGACGTGAAGGACTATTTTGGAAATGTACAGACCCCCAAAACTCAATTAATGAAAGAACTAAATTGCCCAAATTTCCTAGACCTGACCTGTGTGTTTATAAATCAAATATAATCTTGGATGTCCAGAAAATAGCCAGAGACGCCTTGGGCCTCATATGGGCATGGCCAAAAGCACTGCAGCTCCTCGGGGTCATTTGCTTCCTGTAACGTCCCAAAGCTCAGTCCTCAAGGCCACCGACCCTGTCCTGGTCTGCTCTAATGTGCTGCTCCTCTCCAAAGCAACTCACAAGCACATCTTCCCAACTCCCTGAGAATGAAGAGAATTTAAATAAAGTGCCATTAAAGGGCTTATCTTTCTTGATTCAAAACAATGCCAACAAAGTCAATGCCTCTTGGTACACACTTGCATATGTATTTTCTGTAGTGGCCTAGAAATCTTATGGCTCATTTCACACTTCTGAGCAGAAGACCATAAGTTGGATGTCAAGAAAACATTTTATTTGTAAGAAAGACTCTGTTGTTTAAACAGAGGGGTTTGCTAGCTGGGGTGTCTGTATAAAAGGGCTGAGCTATGTTACAAGTGCCCCTGAAAAAAAGCATCTGGACACATCTCAAATTCTACCCTCCCCTTAGGGTGGAAATGAAGCAGATAAGGACCCCCACACAGCTCAGCTCAAATTTGCCTTCCAACCTGTAACCTCTGCTGTGCAGGCCAGTGTGACTAAATCTCATAAAAACAGGGATTATGCCCTGGGGAGCAGAGGAACTTCTTCTCTTTTACTCTGCCCCCAAAGCAGAGAACGTGAATACAGCTGTTAGCCAGGGGCTGCAAACGCAGAGCACAAAAATAGCAGGCCAAAACACAGGAGTCTATTGCCAGGGGCAACTGGAACACCAAACTACTGAAAAAACCATGGAGTCTTGACAAAGTCTTATAAAGGTTTTGAGTCTTGAGAACACCTCCCAACTGCCAGGGACTCACTGACTTTTTAATACGTGCGATTTGTATGATTGAGACTTCAGGTCTCAGAAATCTAAGTCAAAACAGAACTTCTTTCAGATGAAAGGAGTAGGTTTGTTTGGTCCTGTTTCCATGGTTCATTTGCCATAACAGCCTATCGGTGTTTAACCTTTGGTGTCCCCAGGTGTCCAGGCACGCTGGGGCTCCTTTGCAGCAGGGAGGACACATGAACTGCATCTTCTGTTCCCTCTCTCTGAGGCTGAGGATGTTCCTCAAGCCAAATGACCTTCACCTTCTACAAACAAAATAACGGTGTCTGTTTGTGTTTATGGCTAAACTTTTCCAGCCCTACTCACATCTTTAATTGTTTCTGGGCACAATGGTTTCAACAATTTTATGAGGAAAATATGACTCACTGACTTCTCACAAAATATTTCTGCTCGTGTTTTGTGCTTTAAATTAGTAGCCATGTTTTTGTGTTAGCATCTCAAAGAGGTCCACTTGGCAAACCCTTGCTGAAGTATCCCTGTTTCCCTAAAGTTTGTAATGCTCCAACTGTGAATGAGCAGTGGGGTAGAAGACACTTTCTCCTGGGGGTGTTTCTGCAAAAACTGTACGAGCTTCTGCTTCCCTCAGCTGTCTGTGGGCTCTGGCAGCCTGGACAGGGCTCCAGATCTCACCAGTGGGACAGTTCTGCCCTTCAATGGCCTCACACAAATAAAGCCAGTCTGAAATCAAGCAAATTATTGTCACTAAAGAAAATAAACACAATTTCTGACAGACATCCGTTGTTGAAAACTTCAGTGTCTGAGGGTCACGTTTGTGATTGTGGATACATTATGTGATCATGACAATTTGCCTTACACTGTCTGGTGCAAACCTTCTCGTTACACTTTTAGACCCTCGTTATTTTTAGACATAATTTTATTTGTAACTATTACACTCACTTTACTTGGAAAGACAAGAGAGCCATTTTATCCTCTAACTGTGGGAAACAGAGTTGATTTCATCCTGTATTATCACAACATAATACTTAATTCAGTATCTGGTGAGCTCAACAGTTTATTGGAGGGACTGCAGCCTTCAATCTAAAATCTGGGGCTTAGATTTGTACCTATCAGGAGATTCCCTCGGTGGATTTGTGCATAACAGAGTCCCTAAGTTTATTGCAGAGTTGCCACTTGGAATCTACATCTTTTACAACATGGCTTTATAAAATTCACTTCATGACAGCTGAACAAATGTACTGGTTCTGTACCATCTCTGCTGAAACTCAGCTTTCACTGTACAGAACCAAAATCAGCAGTGATTCAGTACATGAACATTCAGGGTCTTCAAAGACCTTCTCTGGACTTTAGAAGTGAGCAGTGATTCCAACTAATTCCAGCTGTTTTAAAAAAACCCTTCAGCCTAAGGTGCTGTCTTCACTCTGCTTCACTATAAATTCCAGACTGTTTTTGCAAACTGGGCTGTGTTTCCCTACCATCACATCGATGCAATCGCAATTATTTTTCTTCCTGCTTATTTCAAAACTTAGGGACAATGGGATTAACTGACCCTTCTGAACGCTGCTGATGGGTAGTATCCAAAAACACTTGCAGCAGACAATGGCATTTGTCTGCCATGATAAAGAAATCAGATTGTCACACTGTATTACAGTCCTGCCAAACATTTTGAACGAGGTCTCAGGACTGCTCTAGGCCTGAACCACTGAAGTTTTTGTGATTTCAATGCACTGTGGAATGGGTGGAAATGTCTGGGCCTTGGCACTCACTTTGCAGTGCTGGACATGTAAAGAATCCAGACCATGAAATGAATGAGAGGTGACAAGGCCCTGCCTCAGCCCTCATTCCCCTGAAGGTGGCTGAGTGAAGCAGGAGTGAAGTGACCGTCTGGGCACAGCCCCGGGTTGAATCCACTGGGAAAATACACACTGTATTTAATCTTTGCTCTCCAGCATTCCTCAGGAAAACCATTGACCTCAGTAGCAATGTCTACTGTGCTACATAAACACTCCACATTTATCATTCAAACCCCTTACATTTTAAGCGTTTTTGTTCAATTGTTTGGCAAACATTCTATTTATGCAGTTATTGGTGGAACTAAGAAAAATGTATCTGATTATTTTCAAGAGAAGAAAAATCATTTGAATTAGGGAGACACAGATCTCAGAATGCATCTCAAAATAGCAATTTTAACAAAATTTAAACAAAATTTTAACAAAACATTACACCCAAATAGGGATCCTTTCTTCACACAAGTCCGGTCTGTGAGCTCCCAAGACAAGGATTCCCAGCAGAATCTGAACAGGTTTGATGTAATTCACTCAAACACAGGGATTCTGACCTGTGGGTATCACTCTGTAAAGCTGCTGCCCACACCAACATGTGTAAGCTCTAAGTGCCCACCACAGACAGGGGGGAGCCCTGCAGATACAGATGGGGGAAATGTGGGCTTGATACTGAGTTTTTATCTGGGAAAACAGATTTGTGAAAAGGGAGAGAAGGGACACAAACAGCTTCCACCCATTCATCAGACATTTCTGCTGGGTTAAGATTGAGCAATATGAGCAATTACATCACAGTTTTGCTACAGATGGAAGCTTTTTCTCCCCTGTGTAGCTGCACATGTTCCACAGAACTTCTTGACCTAAGCCTGTCTAACTCTGATTATGAGATGGGCCCTTTACTCTGCACCAAACTTACATCTGTCAGGTCATATTTTGAAAATGTCAAATGATTCATAAATATATACCCATTCCCATAGCTACTTTAGGCTCTTAGGAGCTACTTCAATTGATTTTTAAAAGGTATTATATTCAGAGCTTACATTCTTTAGAAAGGCAGGACTTCAGTGTGTAACTAGTTTTGGTACTTTTGCAAATTTCATCTATGCAGATTCAACTCTTGAATATATATTTAAATACTGCAGATCTGCCATACTTACCTCCTAGCCATACTCAAGCCATTACAAGAAAATCAGATAAACAGCTTTGATCCAAGTTCTTGCTTTAGTCATTAGGCCCTCCCATAGCTTCATGCCAGCTTCTGGAAATGGTATTCTGGAGTCCAGGCTTCCTAGGCAGCAATCCATTTAAATATCACAGGCAGTGCTCTCAGACAGCTTGTCCCGTGCTGGAGGTCAGGTCTGATGGCCCCATTTCCAGGGGGCTCTTTGAACACAGGACTCAACTTTCAAGTCCACGATGAGCTGTTTTTCAAGCCTGCACCCCAAATATTCCTGTATTTCCAATCACTTTCCATCTCAGGACGCAGCTCCAAGTTCTGCTCTCAGTGACAGTGTGCACATCCAGAGGAAATTAATCAGCCATTTTTTCCAGATTCCCAGTAGAATCCGGCAGCAGAAGTTGGCCTGACCTAGTTAATGACCTGGAAATTACTTTCCAAGACATGATGCTGTGGCTGCCTGGTGCCTCCCACCAGCAGCAGCTGCCAGGGAGCTCAGGGGGAGCTCAGCATCGGTCACCCCACGGGCTGTGCCCCTTTCCCTCATGGAAATGTGTTTCTTGGAATCACAGCTGGCTCTAAATCCCACTGTGGTGTTTTGGCAATGTTGTACCAAGAAAAGAAGCAGTGACTGCACATAACCAAACGCTGGTTTCCATGCTTTGCCGGCCCATGGCACATCCCTTGGCCATGCTCCCATGCCTGCTGGTGTCACAGCCCTCCGAGGTGCTGGGAGCTCCTTCATGGACTCTGGCTTTCCTCCTGGGGGAGGCACAGGACAATTCACCCATTACCAGCTGCATTACGAGCACAGGCCTCGCTGTGCTGTTCTGGTTTCAATTTCCAGCCTGCTGACAAACTCGCAAGGCTGAATCAGGGATTCAGGAATGTGGCAGCTCCACAGGCTGGCCTGTCTCGCAGCTCTTCCAGCGCTGGCAGAACTGGAGTGTGCACTCAGCCTCACTGCAAGAACACTGCAGCCCAAATTCCCAACAAGCAGAAGCAGATGGCGCTGAGGGAGAGCCGTTTACAAGTGATGAACAGGCTCCTCCATTTGGGACAAAGGGAAATTTGGCTGGCAGCAAGGCACTGAATCCCACCAGTTCTGGCCTTGAGAGGTTCCTTCCTCATTATGAACCCCAAGGATCATTCCTCTGTACTACAGACCTCATTCTCCTTGTTTTCCCCAACCTATGCCTGAATGTAGTTACAAACAGATTTATCAGGTGTGATCACGTCTCCATCCATGGAGGCTTCTCATGCAGGAGTCCATCTCTAGGTTAATTATAACATAAGGAAGGTCCTTTATCTCAGCCTTAGGGTTGTAGAAAGTCCCAAGGCTAAGTTTCAATAGCAGCCACCATGATGGGCAGACAAATGTTTTGATTATTACACTGGGAAGGATTTATTAACCAAATCAGATGACAAACTTCCAGCAAGTGCGAAATCTGACGTCCAACAGCATGTGGGGTGTAATTTGTTATCTTCAAAAACTGAACTCCGGGAATCACAGTATCCTGGTGCTTCTGAAGTGGGACAAACTGTCATTTACCTGTCTGACCAGGAAACCTGTCCCTTTAGTAAGAACTGAACCATCCTATGGCAACCTTGATTTATTCCCATAAATGTCACCAAAATAATCTTGTGCCACAGAGTTAATGAAGTTGCTAAGATAGGATCAGTATCCCAAAGAACACTGGAAGAAGAGGAAAAGTATATAAAATCTCATAGAAGAGGGAAATAGAAGAGAGACAAGGTTTATGCCTTAAAGCCAAATATTTGCTTGTGGAAAAAACCAAGAACTTTGAATGTATGTGGGTATATCTGTACTTTTCCCTTCACTTCTTACCAGTTCCTAATACACATGCTCTGACATTCATGGCCCACATTTTTTATGTTGTTATTCTCTGCTTTTATTTGGTTTGGGCTTGTTTTTAATGAGGTGAACTTTGCACAGCCCAGCTCTGGTTCCTATAAAATCTGTGTCTTAAATGGCCAGATTTACTGATTTTTCTGTGGAGAGAAAAAGCCCTCCATCCTAACCACACAGCTGTACTTGGAACCAGATGTCTCACCCCCTTTAAACTAAGCTAATGAGGACAGGAATATGGTCAGGAAAACTCCTGTCTAGATCTTGCCTTTGGAATTACGGAAAGAGGGCTGCAAAGCCTGATGCCTCCACATTAAGGATGGGGAGGAGGGTGGCAATTCCTCCAGGAGGAAAATGTGTTGTGCTGCACTTGCCTGAGGGCTCTGTCATCCCACAGCTCTGCTCATCCCAAATCACTTCTACCCCCTTGGCTCACCCAGGGATCCCTCAGGTGATGGGACCTGCTCTAGCTCATCAAACCAACCCATTTACAGAATCCCAGGCGTTGGCTGTGTGTCACCTGTGCATTTGACACCTCTGAAGGGACTCTGAATTACTTCTCTCAGGATTTGTGTAAAACATAAAGCAGACCAATCACTGAGGATCAGACACTGTGAAAATCGTAACTTCTGATATAAATCTGACTAAACAAGAACATTTTTTTAACTAACTTTGCCCATCAGTGTGTTTTTAAAATATTAAGAGTCCTCTGCTTGTAGTTCAGAAAGAGAGATTTTTAGGACCTTCGCTTCTCTGCCCAGTCTTGCACCCATCAAAGTCACTGGGAGCATTGCCATCACTTCAGAGATGATGAACAAGGCCTTGGAGGTCATGATTTGGCACTGAAACTGGAAAAAAATACATTAGTGTGACTTTTTTTTCATTTTTAGAAAAGATGCATCAGATTTTCCTTCTGCTTCCTAGCCTAAGCTTCTTTAAAATAATGATTCTTGATTTGTCTTTGTGTGCTCTTCATCAGTCCTTTCCCTGCAGCATGGAGCAGGTCCCTTGCACTGAGCCACAGCAGCAAAAAGGAATCTTCTGCTGAATAAAGTCTGTGAGACACAGTCATTACATGCAGAGGAAGCTCGGTTTAGTGGGGCCCTAGTTCCCCTGGGGACTCCCATAATATAAATTATTAATAATAAAAATAAACATTGGCTAGCTTGAACTTCTCTTCATTCCCTTAGAGCTTATTTTTGTGATGGAATTAGCTAAATAAAGCCCACTTGAAAGAATGTTTAATTGCAAACTATCCAAAGAAAACAAAATGGAACTAATTGGTTCTTAGATATTAAACATTCAAAAGGAGATGGCTTTGGAAGCAGCTGAAAGAATAATGTGCATGAGGATACAAATGGTGCAGTGAGCAGCTGAGGAAAAGGCAGCCTAAACTGGACTACATTTACTTTTAAACCAGATATTCAAGTTTTGTTAGTCTGGTGCTGCCCAGAAGACAGCTTTGGATGTTTCAAACTCAAACAGAATTACAGCAATACTCTCTGGAAAATTATAAAATCAGAGGAGGCAAACTTGTGTACTGACTCCTGGGCATCATTTGCCCAGGAAACACTACAAAACCTACAGTGATTGCTACTTCCTGGACTGCCCCTTAAATCTCTTGCAGCCTAAAACAGTCATCCTAGCAAGGACTGTTTCAAGTGGTTTTTCTAAAGCAGTTGTTTTGCTGCAAGTCGGGTAGGGAGTGCTCACAAAACCAGCTCTGACAGCACACATCCAAAGGAGAGCGGCTGTGCCTTCCATCAGAATAACTGAGATCTGCCCTGGCCTCTACAAACGCCCTTTCTTCAGCCCCGTGTTTTTGTTATATTGCTATTTAATTCAAGTATGTCACAGTCAGCAAATAGAAAGAATCTGTTTGGTCATGTGAAAACTCCCTTTTCATATTCATTAAAAGTTAAATAGTTGCCACACTTATTTCAGAAGCATTTCTAGCAAGACTAGGAAGTGACGGCTCTAATGTGACTGAAATTTGCAAACAAGAAAAAACCCTCTAGATTAGAAGGGACCAGGAAGTAGATAAGTTATAACCAAAATCACACAGTAAAGACAATTTTAAAAATTAATGAGTGGTAGAAGAATTTTTCTCTGGAGGACCACTGCGTGCAGTGCAATCAGACTAGTGCTCAGCCATTGGAGGGGCACTGTCTCATCAGCAACATGTTTACTTTCCCACTTATCAATAACTGACAGGAACGAGGCTTCTGCCAGAGATAACAAATTCCTGGAAATGTCAGGCCCCCCTACAACCCAGCCCAAGCACATGAGGGCTACTCACTGGAAAGAAAAAGGCAGACACTACTGGAAGTGCTAAGCAGAAGTTGCTCAGCAGGATCAGTCGAGATCAAACCACTTCAACATTTAGGCCAAAAGCTAATGTAATTTAAGGTCCCTTGAAATGTTATGAATACCATCAACAAACACGGCAAGAGTCACTCATGAAAATGCATTTCAGCTTTGTGCACAAAAAAAAAATCAACCAGCTCTCTGTCTCAGACTTCTTCAAAGACTGTGAACCCAATTGTTTGTTCCCTGAGGACCCGAAGCTTTTACTGCAACTAACACATCTGCTTAGTGTTTCCTATTTTTCAGCATCATAAGGAGTTTTTCTTAGACCTTGCATTGGTTTACTCAGCATCTATGTGTAAGTACCAAACAAAACTCCAGCAGAAGAAATAACTGAGCTCTTCTGCCAGTTTATTTCTACCTCTCTCCCCAAAAGACACAGGCAATCCTGGCAACTGGAGTGTTCTTACAGGAGTGTTTTGCCAGCATAGCTGTATCTTTATGGGTTTCATTATTCAACATTCCTCACAGCTATGCCAGAAAATCCGTAACAAGATCTATACAACTACGCAAGAAAGCTTTGTTGGTTTAAGACATCGAGTCCAGTTTTGAAAGGTAGTCTGCAGGTAATGTAAAAAGTCCTTCCACATGAACACTGCCTGTGTGTCTGTACTACCAGCACCTCACTGCTGTCCAAAATTGCCATCATTTGCTACAAAACTTCTCCCAGAATTAATTGCTTTATCAGAGACTCACGGAATATCCTGAGTTAGAAGGGATCCACAAGGACCATTAAGTCCAACTTCTGCTTGACTGTTAAGTTAAGGAGTCCTGGTAACGGCTGGGAACCCCAGCAGAGAACATGAAATTTCAGGAAAACACGTAGGCGAAACAGTTAAATATCTCAGAATTGTGATGACTCCAGTGATACCAAAGGCACTACATGTGTGCAGATCTGTGAAAGATGGAATCCCCAGCATCCTGCCAGACAGCCTGAGATGATGGCAGCAGTATCCCTAACGCTGGAAGGTGCTGCAAGCACACCAGCGATGAGCCTGCCCTGTAACGAGGAGCCAGGCCTGGCAGGAGAGGCAGGAGGAGGAACACCCTGTCCCTGGGATGCTCTCTGCGCCTGGCAGTCCTCCCACACGTGCAATCTGACCCTCCACCCAGCAGCAAATGGACCAGCCATCTCCTGAACTCGCACTGGTGATCCTCTGCAGAATGGCCATGGAGAAGGCACAGACCAGAGACCTTCCTGGCAGGAAGTCACCCTCGGGTGATCTTCAAAGCTCAGAAATGGCCATTCAGATACAAAACATATTGACAAGTGATTCCAGCAACACACTAATTCAGATCCAGGATTAAATGCAGATTCTGATACAATTGCAGCAGCAATGGCAGGCAGTGCATTCAGTGCTCTAACAGAAAGTGGAGTTTTGCTCTATATGACTTGGCTTGCTCAAGAGAGACATTTTACAAGAAGATACAGTTTTACTGCATTGTAAACATAATTTGACAATTACAGGTCAAAGTATCCTCACTTCTTGCTTTAAATGAAAATAAAAGCAGTCAGACTTATACACACACACATGGGGAAAAGATTCATCATGTGTTACTACAGCTGTGGAGAAAACAGACACAGAAATTATGTCTGAACTGGAGACCTTACCAGAAGATGCAGTGTGTGTTCTCATCCAAAGCCTTCTCCTGCAGAGCACATACTCCTTACAATTGTGGTTTTGTTCTTGAAGAACCTGAGCTCAAGCAAATTTGAGACACTTTGCATTGCTACTTAAATGTTTTGCACTTCTGCTGCTTGTTTGCAGGCAGCTGGGATGCCCACACTGATTTTCTAAGGTTATTTAAATTCTTCTTTATTTGTTAACAAATGATGTTGTTGCACAACACATTGGCATGTGAACCCTTCAAAAAAGGGAGAGGCACAACAGGGCCTCAGTGGAATTAGGAAGGAGCTCCAATGACCTCAGCAGAGTTACACAAAGGACAGCTCTATTGTCTCAGTGCTGTTGTGCATAATTGAAGGAGTATTTCTATATGCCAGGGCTCTTCAGAGGTGGCACCACCTTCCAGATCAGTGGCTGGGGCTCCATTTCAGACAAAGCACAACAAAAGCCTGGTGACAGATTCCCAGAAAGTCTGAGCATTTGGGGCTGTACTAAAAGCACTGAGATGGCCCACAGAAATGTGCAGTTACATGGATCCATACAAAAAACATACATGACACTGCGTGTTACTGATGGACTCAGAGGCATTTTCACACATGATCCAGCCAGCGCAACTGCTCTGCTTTTGTCTTCCACTGTAGAAAACAGAGCACTAATTTGCTACAAGCCAGCTACCTTCAGAACTTTAGAAAAGCCTCTGAACTTGCGGTATAGATCAAGTCTCAGCCACGTCCATGCACTGGATTGCAATGATTACTCAAACAGCTGCATTTGGAATATCCCTGGGTGTCAATTCTTCTGGAAAACCCTGGCCTACTATTTTAGCTTTACAGATCTCATTGAACAAAATCCTTCCTTATAATCTGGAGAAAGCTTCTGAACTCTTTCTGTAAAATTTGAGTGACGTAATGGAAACATTTCAGAAATCCAGTGCACAGGGAAACCGAAGGTTATTGAGGTGGTGTTTTTTCTTCACTAGTAGAAGTACAAACCTATTCATGCCAACACTAAAGCAGCAAACATTCAGATTTTAAAGCACACTGAGGCCTTGGAATTGCCTCCCTGTTTATCTGTTCAGGCCCAATATTGGAAAATTATATTTCCCTCTTCAAGTCTGTAGCAATTTCAATAATAAAACAGAGGTTATGTAAGTGCAGAGAATTATGGAAAAATATAACTGGAAAGTACATAGTTTTAAAATTCATTTGAATAACTCAAATACAGCTGAACTGACATTATTCACACTTTCCAGTCGTAGTCAATACTGGATTGAAACCAAGCACAAGACTTTTCAGGCCCAAAGGAGGTTTTTAAGAAAATTACAAGCACCTATATTTCTAGTTTACAACGTCTGTCTGGGAAAGCTCTACTGCCTAAGGAAACACCAAGCTGCCTTCTCATGGGATCAAACAGGAGAGATGTGAACTAATTAAGGGACTTTTGGATCAGCTTGTAAATGTAAGGAGTGATTCCACCCCAAAGAGCACCCAAACCAGAAACCTGGATGCAAATACCTGCGGTCTCCCAGCAAAACAGGGATGCAGATTCAGAGCCACGTTTCACACTGGAAGTTCATTTCTAACCTGTGCAGACACAAGCTCTAGGCCCAGCTCTGCATTCCTTCCACACCCAGGGCTGGAGTTGTGCCTGAAGAAGGAATGCAAGAGAGAAACGAGTTTCTTATCGGCCTGGCAGATCTTGTTGGGTGATGTAGATGCATGTGGAGCTGCCAGAACTCCAATGTGGGACACGGCATGCAGCCTAGTTCCAGAGCTCAGAGATTTCAGCCCAGTACTCTGGCAGGACACTTGAAATAAGGTAAAACTTTTCAAAAGCATAAGTAACTGCTCCTAACTCTGGATAGGGTTACCTATTGGGATACCTCTGATATTTCTGTTATAAATAATTTTCATCAAAGGAAAAGTGAAGATCCCAGATTTGTACAACAATGATTAACAAAGGGAATAAATTGTGTATTTCCAAACCCAGGGGCATTTAAAAGTATGGCTATAAGAAGAAATATTTAATAACCATAAATCTAACAGTGGGAAATACTAAACAAACAAATAAGGATGGGAGGTTTCTTGGGATAACTCTGGGTGTCCCTTCCCTCCCAAACCACAGGGCAGCATTGTGTAGACAAATGCTTATGGCAAAATCTTTCCATCACCCCAAAGAGACACAAACTTCACCTAGGCTTTTGGAAAACCAGTTATGGCTCTTTCAGTTCCACAGCCAGCAGCATTTCAAAATGTGCAGGGACAAAGACCTCCCAAATGCATGAAGGACAAAGAACTGTGGAAGCAAGGCTCTTTATGTGTGGATCATGGCCTTTTTTGAATGTTGCTGGGGCTGGGGCCTTCCTGGATGTTTCTCTCATGACCCTCCCCAAACAGAATGCAAAACTGCAGGGTAAAGATGCTGTGCTGTGGCCAAAAAAGTCAAAAGGACATATTAAGGTAATTCACATTGCATTTTGTTCAGACAAATATTTTCACAATAGTTGAGAAGAGAGTTTGTTGAATAGAGTATCTACTGTTTTGAGCAAAAGAACTGCTAGCTAAAATCAAGGGCTTTGGCTACTTTAAGGCTTCCTAGGCAAGATTAAATCAAAATATTTCCTGCAAACATTCCCTCTTTTCATCAGCATGTCAATTGTAGTAAGGAGAATGTGATCCTAATTCTCAGCATCAAAATCTGGGATAACTTTATAAAGTCAAATGTTTTCTTACTTTCACAGAAACAACTGTTACTGGAAATACTTTCCAAAGCATGTTACAAGTGGAGGTAAGTAAATCAGCTAGCACACTGCACATTTTTAAAGGAAAAATGTTTCTAAAAATGAATCAGGATTTAATAAAAAATGTCTCTGAGGTACGGAAGTCATGCCCATAATAGAATATTTTTCAATTTTCAACCCTGTATAGAGAATTTCAAACCACTAACAGATGTATGAAACAAAAGCAAAATTGTCCCTTATTCTCTGCTGTGCACACACATAGATAGAAACAGGGAAACCAAGGAGAGGCTCTCAAACATTTTCCACAAGAAAGACAATTTGCTCACAATTCCTTCTCCCTTTAAATTGTTTCTGTGGCAACACATCTGGTGCTGTAATTCTGGGCCAGAGCATTAACTATCCTGAAAGAAGAAAGTTATGTTGTTGTTCTGTCTACAAGAATGTGAAGCAGAGAGAGATCTGTGAACACACGTAATCAGGTCACTCTTTCTGCCTTCCCAGGCACACACAACATCAGCTATGGATATTTATGCATAGCTTAAAACTGCAAGTTTTAAAACATTTCAACAATGGCTAGAGAAAACTCTCATGGCAAACACAGTCTATAAGCCAGGGGTTTTTTAAATACAATGATGAGTGCTTTGCTACTGCTGTTCCTACCGTGTGAAATAAATAAATTATTCATGTAGGAGGAGCAAGGTTCATTCCCTAATCATAAACATAACTCTCCCTATGTAATGGAGCAAGATTGATGTTGATTCCTTATCTCCCAGCACTACACAAACATTGCTGCATTATCACCATTTTACACGTGAGATATGTCAGGAGCACGTGAGGCCAAACCATGAAGTGCCTGTTAAACTCAGCTGCCCCAGGATGAGTTACCCCTCCCAGAATCCCAGAATCATCAAAGCTAGAAAAGGCCTCCCAGACCATCGAGTCCAAGCTGTGCCCCATCCCCACCTTGTCCCCAGCCCAGAGCTCTGAGTGCCATATCCAGGCCTTCCTCAGACAGCTCCAGGGATGGGACTCCAAACCTCCCTGGGCAGCCCCTGCCCAGCGAAGAAATTCTTCCCAAAACATGCAGTCCTGGGCTCTTCAAGCTCTTGAGAACTAATAGATTTTATGTTATGGAAATAATAGTAGATTTTTGCTACTTCATCAAGTGGATCAGGGATGAATTCATGGAAAGAACATGTTTGATGAGCAATAAAGTATCACTGACACAGTTACTGTCTCAATAATAATTGCACATGTTCTCCATAAAATAGTTTCTATTATTTAATTTGAAACAGCTAAACTCACATCTTGAGCAGTTACATGTAAATCTTTGTTTGCTAACTACACTTACGGTATTTCTTTCATAATGACAAGATCATCTTAGTGTTCTGATCTTCTAAATTATTAGTGACTAAATGTCTTGATTGTCTGAAAACCAAGTTTTTGCCCTAAAAAGTTGAATGGAACAAAAATGATAGTTTTTAGGCATTCTGTCTTTGAAGACATACTGGTTTTATGCAGTCTGACTTCAGGGAGAATAAACTGGCAGCAGAAATGGAAAAGTTGAAAAAAGTGGATAAAACCTGGTATTTCATAAATATGTATATCCCTTTTGTGCTTCCGGAGGCAGCATCTGAGGATGGGAATTAAAGCCAGGACCCTGAGCACCTGTAGCCATTAAAGCCTGGCTGATGTCCTTCGCACGACTCGCTGTCTATAATTTTGGATTGTCACCAGCCAATCACCTTCCAAAATGCAGTTCTGGCCAACAAGTCTGGATAATTCAACTCTGTCTGTTCCCTCTTTTTCAGCCTTTTGGCTAAGATCAAGTATGCAGATTTAACTAATATTAAACCTACTATTTTACACAAATTATCTCTTTCACTTCCAATCTTTCTATTTATTTCATCCAAATTGAACAAATTAATAACCCTTCTGAGACAGTTCCCCCTCCCTTATCTTGGACAACTTTCTACACCCAGAACCTCTGTTTTGTCCTGGTGCTCTGTAACCCCACATTGCCACTCATCAGACCCCTGAGAGAGAGACACATGAGGATCATGACATTCCCCTCCGCACAGACTGAGTCTGGTTTCCCTTTCTAGCCAGATCGGTTCTGTTCCACTTCTCAGACTCTTTATGAGGATATGGCAATGGAGTATTTGTGAAGGAATTAGCTGAGGAAGGGAATATTGGGGGCTGTGGTATTACAGGACCCCAACTCCCTGCCTGGATGGCTCCTAAGGAGCCCAGGGCTAGGGAGAACACTGTAGAGCAGCTGCACAGCTGCTCTGTGTCCTGACAGAAGGAAACCATCCTGTCCTTACCCTGCCCCTCGGGGAACACATTACATAACTCCCTGCTTGGCCTCCAGCTCCAGGCTCTTGGCTCCCTGCTGCTGACAGAACACCACTGCCCCCCTGCAGCTCCTGCCTGACTCCAGGATGGAGCACTGGGTCGGGGTGCAGGACCCATCTTCTCAGGGAAGCCCTTCCATTCCTCTGAAGGGTATCCAGACCCTAACTGAAGGAGAATGTTGCCAAGGTAATCGTTCACTACCAGATCACCCATGCTGCATCAGACGTTTGTCTCTAGAGCGGGGGCATACAGAGGCTGGAGCTGCCATGGAGTGACCTGCCATTCTGGCAGGTTTTGTGCAGCTTTTCCTGCACTGCTACACGTGGTCCTTACGGCATTCACTGCACAGAATTCAGAGCAGCAGCAGGGAAGGGATCAACTGCAACATAAGAATACAACTGAGGAGGAGTTTCTCATTGCACACCCCTTTAGCCACTGCATCTCTCTCAGATGTGCCTCTCCAGTCAACATGCAGTATTCCCTCAGACATATTTTGCACTGCTTACTACCCTTGCAAATGATCTTCCTCTGCTTTTTTTAAATTAAGGGCATTAAAAAAAAATACGTAAAGCACCTCATCAATAGGTATAGCTCCCATTTTACAGCTGTGAAAACACAGGTATAGATGGATTAAGTCTTGATCCCAACAAAGGAAATTACTGAATCAGGAGTTTGAGTACTGGTGCTTGTTCAATACTCAAGAAATGGCTCCAGAAATATGTAACCTTATTTTTCAAATTCCTTCAAGTTTCTTTGGTTGATGAACAACTCTATTCCATATGGCCCAACTTATTTAAAACACTTTTTTAAAGGGGAAATTAAACTCTGTCTGAATGAAAACGCAACTGGGCTGTGACCCAAAACCTCAACTTGTACTTATATGAATAAGCAATTAAAAAAAAATTTTTAAAAACCCAAAAAACAACAAATCAAATGTAATATTTGCACAGACAAAACGAGTTAACTAAAATATAACCAGCCCATGCAATGACACCTCCAAAAGGCAAACTCTATGGGATGGCATAAACCTTGCCCTGTTCCTCTTACTGTTCCACCTGCTCCAGCCAGGTGCTCCCCTGCCAGGGGGTTCCGGGGTGTTTCCTGCCGGGAATGCCTTTCCCTCGGATAGAGAGCTACGGAGCCTCTTAGCGCGGCTGCAGCCTCTGCAGGAATGCTGGCATCCTTTGAAGCTTGCCCGCGTAGAGATGCCCGCAGCTCCTCAGGAGACCACCCGCCCCAGAGGTGACTGCATCCCCCCAGGT
>VZRL01002076.1:946145-1006892 GCA_013397895.1 Origma solitaria
GGCCCTGTGGGGCCGTGGGGCTGCGGTGTCGCTGCGGGGACACGGACGGGGCCAGCTGCTGACTCACCTGCCCGAGGGGCCGCGGGCACGGCCCCGCCGGGGCCTGAGCGCTCCGCAGGCCACCGGGCTCGGGCGGGCCCCGGCGCTCCGTCCCCACCAGTCCCTGCGCCTCCCGAGCCCTCTGCCCGCCGGGCCACGGCTGCGGAACGTGCTGGGGTCGCTTGCTGGGTGCGCTGTCTGCGGGGAGAAAATGTAAGTGGTTTTGAAGTGGTTTGAAAAAACAGGTAAGTGGAGTTGGCCCATAAGTTTCTGCAAAGACTAAAAGACGTACAGAGAAATACGTGTTTAGGGAAAAGTGTGGGATCACTGGGCCAAAAGAGGTGTTTAGAGACATATTTGTGGAGTGGACTACATGGTCTCCAGAGGTCCCTTCCAACCCTAACAATTCTGTGATAATTCGCAAGCGTCAAAACCCACTCTTTGTCCGAATTGCAAGGAGCCTGTTTGTTTAACTTAGTGACTGTTTCTGTAGTTACCTTTTTTCCTTAATGATTGTGTGTTTCTGTAGTTTTTTGTGAGGTACAGCATAGGCTTACGTTAGAAGTAGAGGTAAGCCTTGGCTAGCTTATTCGAAAGTGGAGTTTGCCTTCTCTTAGAGGCCCTGAGAGACTTTTACCCTGGCAGTGTTTCAGGAGCGAGTGTACCTGTGTGTTCTCGCATAGATCACCAGTGGCTTGTGCTCAGGTCTTTGCATGATTCTGTAAATTCTCCCATTCATGTATCCACATCTCTTCTATTTTTAATTTTCATTTGCTGGTTAGGCAAGGTTTTGCTGACAAAACTTTGATACTCTGAAAGAAATTAGATTTTTTTTGTTCTGCATTGTATTGGTAATAATTTCCAATTGTAGAACTGTTAGATGTACAATATTAGGTGGAGCGTCAAGCTATTAGTTAAATAAATGTTGAGTTAAAACTCCTTTTTTATTGCTTAGGTAAATTGTAAATGCATGCACATGGGAATACGTTTTCCATTGGTGGAAACATGGATCTCTTGGGGATTTTTTAAACTGGGGAGCAGCCTGTGTTCTCTCCCCTCCTTTCCTATTAATGAAGCATTACAGCAGCAGTGCAGGTGAAGCAGTCAGGCAGGACTTGTGCTGTGTGGATTTTTAAGGGTAGAGGCTCATAGTGTTGGAACTTCTGGAAAATGTGTGGTTGGTCTCCACAGCTTGAATGAGGATGTTTTCTTTAAAGTGTCCATTTTTCATGTGGCCAAAACCAGAAAGCACAGGAATACCTGGTAGCTGTTATTTCAAATGCCAGTTAAGCACAGTTGGTACTCTGATGGTAGAGTCTTTTATTTCTGCTCTTATAAGGTTGAAAATAATCAGTATGATGTTCTTACAAACCCAAATCACTTATTTCCTCAGCCCAAAACTCTAGGTTTGCTGTTTCCCTACTGTGTGTTTTCCTTGATTTAAGATATATCTAGGGAATCAGCCATGTGATGTGTTCCTGATGTTTGTACAGAGAAGTGTAGCTCAAATGAATAGGGATTGTCCCTAAAGTGCACATTATGGAGCAGGATTCAAGGCATTCCTAGAACTACTTGTTGCTAATGCATTATTTAACAGCACCTCAATTTAATATCACACAGGAGTCATCTTCCTTCTATGAAAATGAGCAATTCTACAGAGAAAGAAGGAAGGGCTGTGTAGGAGGTGGAGGGAGCAATTCCTGTGGAGTGGCCTGGGCTTTGAAGGCTGCTCAGTGATGTTCAGCTCTTTATTTAGATACTCCAAATCAGTAATTGTGCCCCAGCTGACAATGCTGGGCCAGCACAGCCCAACTGTGGTTGCAGTTATATGAGCACAATCCTTTTGTTAGTTTAGTATTTTCAGTTTGGGTAACTGCTCTGAACTTGTCCCAGGTATTCCCCATAGTACTTGAATTCCAGTCAGCCCATTTTCTTGTCATGGAAAATAGAATTTTATACCCCAAACTAGAGTTCCTAGTGATGGTATGGAAACACCAAAATGAGCTTCTGGCTCTCTAGATAGTACAATTCAGGTTTTCCCCCTTTTTTCTTCTTATGACTTAGAATAATATTTTTTTCTGATTGAAGTCTAATGACTGGTAAGCCAGAGAAGGTCACTGCAGCTCACGTTCTGTTAGTGCTGGAGACTTGTATAGAGCAGCTTTATGCTGTGTTTTAGAGGACTTAAAAATGTGTCACGTAAGTTGAGTGTTAAGTATGAGTATCCTGGGTGCCTTCCTGGTGTGCTGCCATGGCTCTCCTGCCTTTTCCCAGGGGAGTTAGCAGGGGAACAGCGCCTGTTTGTAGAGAGCTCAGGTGGCAAGGAGCCTTCTCTGCTTAAGTTACTCTTCCAGTCTCTATCTCCTCTAGAACATCAAGTGCAGGCCTGTTTCATGGGATGCCGTGTAGCATCTGATAGAAAATCCAGACTCTTCAGGAGTTAAAATAATGGAATTGCACAGTTGGACTTTTGTCTTTCACCTGCTTTCTAATAGTATTGAGCATGTGGCAAACTCTGTTAGGGAATAAGCTGGTTATGAGTAGTCTCTTGGTATTTGCACCAAATACGTATAAAATAGCATGGAAAAAATAAAAATCACATTTGAGTTCCTGTGGGGTTCATACCTCCCACAGCTGGGGAAGGATCTGAGGGAGAGGATGAAGTCCTTCACTGACGTCATCATTAAGCTGTGCAGCCTCTGACGTGATGGGAGTTCCTCCTGTGGGCTGGGCGCAGCTTTTTTTAGTATGCACGTGTGAATCCTCCCTTCTGCTGTAATGTTACTGTAATTGCAGGTTTTTGGAGGGGAATGTTCCAAGATAATTCCTTTATTTGAAACTTTTGGAGGAAGATGGGGTGTTGAAGTTGTAGCATGTTTTGAGTTAGGGTGGTGTTAACATGCTAACAATGGGGTCCTTGTCTGGTGATTTTCAGTCCTTTGTTTGTGTGTGAGAACTCCTAAACTTTTATTCTCCAAAAGATTGTAATCAGCTGTGAGGTGCAGTGCACCTGCATATCTCCTGTGTGTAACATACACCAAAGTATGTGATACTGAGGCTCGAACATGTGCTCAGAGAGCATTTTGTTCCATGTGCGCTTCTGCACTGCTTAAAACTAAAACTTGATGAAGAAATTATTTAAAGCCTTTATTTTCATTGTGGGTCAGCAATAGAATTCACCAAAAAAAAAAAAGCCCACCAACTGAGGTTTTTTTAATTATTAGCTTATTATCCTTTTAACTCGTATACAATCTGTTCTGGTTTTTGTAACCCCTCTCCTGCTATCTCTGAATTCCTTTTAACATCTCTGGTATGTTGTGTATGCACCTGATATGGAGGGTTTGGAGTAATTTTTATCCAATATTCTCTTTGCTTTGGGTCCTGCCCTTGTTAGGCAGAAC
The DNA here is from genome assembly GCA_013397895.1 of Origma solitaria. NCBI lineage: Eukaryota > Metazoa > Chordata > Aves > Passeriformes > Acanthizidae > Origma > Origma solitaria. Next base: position 949,586 of record VZRL01002076.1, read on the forward strand.
ACCAACATTTTCCTAGTTATGTGTGGTAAAATCACAATTTGTCGAGTCTACATCAAATGCTCATCCTTGTCTTGGCACCCAGTTGGGTCTTGTGCCTGCCCCCACTGCCTTGTTGCCTTAATAAGCAATGTGTTTTAATAAGTGTTTACTTTAGAGATGATTTAAGAGACTGAGCTTGAGTGGATTTGTGGGCTGGGTTTTTTGTTGAATAATTGTATTGACTTACAAGCAAATCCTACCCCTGAAAGCAGTGTCAGTTACTAATTTCTTTTTTTTTTTTTTNCTGAATCTTGTCAGATTTAGAAAATGTAGGTTCTATGCCCTGGATAGAACCACAATTTAAAAGACTGTTGCAATCAAGATTTGAGCCTTGCTCGTGCAAGCGAATTTTCGGAGTGCTCTTAGAGGTGGTGGCTGGTGCCTCTGTTGTGTCTGGGTTTAGGCAGGAGCAGAACTGAGCTGGGATCAGCTCCCTAAAGCTGGGCTGCACGTGGGCTGGACTGAACAGCAGCAACGCTTCTTTGTGGTCTTCGCATCCGAGCGGCATTTTCATTTCCCGGCCAAACAACTGTGGGTGTGAAGGGTGCTCAGCCTTGCGTGGGTGAACCGTGGTTGTGTAACCATCTCCACACGCTGTTCTCAAGGGTAGTTCTTGGAACAAAATTCCAGGTAGTCACATACCACGGGAGGTTAATCACAGGCCTGGTTTGAGCCACCACAGCAGTGCTGCCTATGAATTCTGTCCCTCCCCGAGGCTGCTTCATGAGCACGTGAGAATCTGCAGTTATCCTTGCGCCAGTTTGCCACCTTAATGCTGATGAGCTCCCGTTAAATGGAACAATGGAACAGCCTTTGCATGCTCTAAAGTACATGTTCTGTCACGTGCAAAAATAGTTATAACTTAGGGGAAAAACCTGACTGTTTTAAATGACTTTTTTATACCACTTCAAAATTATTGGTTGTAGTTTTTAGTGTACCTTTAATTCCATTCCAAAATGGAACTTTGACTTCAATGGAATTAATATTAATTCTGTTGCTTCCGTATTAATGATGTAAGATATATTTTGTTGTAGTTTGGAGCAGAATTTCGACGATTTTCTCTGGAGAGATCCAAACCTGGAAAGTTTGAGGAGTTCTATGGATTATTGCAGCATGTGCATAAGATCCCAAATGTTGATGTTCTGGTGGGATACACGGACATTCATGGAGACCTGCTGCCTATCAATAATGACGACAATTATCACAAAGCAGTTTCTACAGCCAATCCTCTACTCAGGATTTTCATTCAGAGAAAAGGTAAGTGCATTTGAAGAATGTGAATCATCTGTTTATCCAGTTACTGTGTGATACATGGAGGAAAAAACCCTTCAGTCCTATTTCATCATGTCAAATTCCGTAATAATTATGGGTCATGAAAAGTATTCACAACTTGTCTGTCTTGCAAGAGCTTCCTCAGGCAATCTGTTTATACTTTGTGATTTTTTGCTTGTGTTTGGTTGAGTTAAAGTCAAGTTAAATCTCCAGCAAATGCTTCTTTCTGGTTTTATGTAAGCAAATGAAAATAAATTTTAAATCTCTAAGGTTTTCTGCTGTGTATATTGGATACTTTTCACTTAAAATTCCAATCTTGATGAGGCAAGAAGAGAGACCATTACAAGTTCACAACAGCCTGACACAAACCCAATATTCACAACCAGTGTGGCTGCTTGGCAGCTGCTGTGTGCTGGCAAAATGCTTGTTTTGTTTGTGTTGATAGTATAGACTGGTAAGGCCTGTGTTTTCAGTGCTGAAATGCCAAAGGCATGAGCCATTTGCTTTAGCAGAACCTGGAGGTAGACAAGGTCTATGATTCCATTTAATCCCCTACAGTAGCCATATGACAGGAAGGGATAAGCCACTTTGTCAGACTGGGATTATTGAGTTGATATTTTAACACCATATGTTTTTAGATTGTTCCTAGTGTGACAGGTCTAACATGGTGTGTTCCTAGTGTTACATTTGTAATGCTTTTTTAGTTCATGCCATCATTTACCTTGATTTAATCCAGGACGATTATTTGTTACTACTCTGGTGCCGGGGTTGATATAATGCACAGAAATAGATTAATCCATTTTAGGATCAGAAGAAGAATTGATGAGCAGGAAAAGCTGTGTAGAAAGTATCAGGTGTCTCTGCCTTCTCTTGGACACAAGAGCCTTCTGCCTATGGAGTTTTAGGGAATGAGGAACCCAGGCTGGCACCAGAGTCCCCCACTGCACTTTGTTGTGAATTAGTTGTGACCACACTGATTACGTCTGTTGATTAAATTGAGGCTTTGCCTTCATTGGCATCTTTGCCTTATAGAGTAGGTGTTTGTTTGATGGAAAATACAGGAGTAACTTTATTCTGTATTTTATTTCTGATGATTGGCCTATAACTGAAGCTGAATTGCTGGAGTTAGAAGTGGTTCATATTTTGTGCAGCATGATTTAAGTGTGCTTAATTCATAGATTGCAGCAACTTTACTGGCTCTGCCTCTGAAATGGAAAAGAAATGTCTGAACAAATACCTGCTATTGATGGGGCTGCTTTGATCTGTGCTGGTTTGGAACTATAAGAGTGACACAAGTTACTTTTCCACCTGCAAGGCTACTTGTGGCTTTCATGCATTCTCTTAAATCAGCCGAAAAATTTTTGTGGGTTTTGCAATGGAACTTTGACTTCTTGTATATTTCCAGCAGCAGTAGTTGGGAATTTAAGATCTTTGACAAAAAGCCACTGTGGGGAAGAGAGAAAGTGTTTTGCTGTCTTATATGAAATTTTTGTCATACTGTCTTAACTATTTAGAAACTTCGTATAATTTGTGCAAAGCTAACTTAAGGTATGAGCAGACTGCAATGAAATCTAATGTAAATAATATTAACTTCTTAGTATATTGCATCCAAGGAACACCTTGAGGCATTGAAACGGGACCTGCAAGATGGTTTTGCTTTTATTAGTAATTGATGGTTGTGATAATGGGACTCCAAAATTTGGGAAATGTTATGCCAGAGTAAGAACTCTTTTCTTTCGTGTTTGATTTTGACTCCTTGTTTCTGAAAGCTCTCAGTTTGTCCTGAGCATTTATGTGACTTACTTAACACGGTAAGAAACCTAGAGATCCTGTAATGAAATCACATTATTTCCCTTAGACTCCTCCAATTGTATTTCACTAAATTCCTTTAAAATACTTGAACTGCTCCAGTGCTAAGTCTGAACTGAGGCTTGACGTTGCACAAGTCAAGATTGGCTCTCAGCTTGCAGAAAACATTCCTCGCTGGAATTTTGTTCTGCAGTTTAACAGATTAACAGGTACTGTTGACATCTGGTATTTAAAGGTTAAACTGATGTATTGTGATTAAATCCAGATGTATGGGAGTCACTCTGTCTGTGAGAAAACCCTCCAGAAGAGAAAATGGAGAGGAACAGTCTGCATAGGCTGAAGGGCAGCTTGATGTGGGGAACTTTGCATTGTAAATGCAGAACAATAGAGATAACAGAAGATACATTTCATTATAATATCCTTAACAGTCCCTCGCAGGATATTAAATTACAATATCCAGCTCCTGCAAGTTCTGCATGTATTTAGTGAAAAGTGGATTCTTTGGTTAATCCACTTGTGCCTCTTGAGAGAGACTTTGTCACTGAGAAGCTTTACTTTGGTGAGAAGTAAGAGGAGTTGGCTTTTTAAACAGCTCTTTATAGACTAGCCTAGCTCTTCTGAGGCCTCATCCTAAAAACAGAGGCTCATTTCCTAAAACCACATTTTGTTATATCTTGTGACTAAATAAGAGGAGATTTATTGGGTCTTATTTAAAAAACACTAAATTGCATCTCTATTCAAATGTACTAACTACCTGAGGGCTTTGAAAATTTAATTCTCAAGGGGTAACTGTACATTAATTTGCAATAGATCAGACAAAAAAAAATAGATCAGAAAAATATTTTTTTAATCTGTCTTGAATAACGTTAAATTGAAACCAGATTTGGCATTTGTGGGCTTTTATTTTCAATTTAATGTAATAAGTCTGTACAGATTGGTGCCACCTTGAACTAGAAACTGCTGGGAAGAGAAATCCTTCCTGCACTGTTTGGACGTTCTCCTTCACACTATCTGTAGTTAACACCTTGTCCTTTGGCTTTAGGCCAAAATATTTTTTGCTGGGGCTTTAAACTGATTAGTGAGGTGCCTGAACAAAGATGCCTTTGTACTTGAAAGTATTGCTTTAGAAAACTTGTTCAGCAGTGGAAGAGAGGTTACCCAGAGTATGCTGTTCTGCTGAGATCTGGGGAGATGAGTTTATCAACCTTTCTTACTGTCTATCTTAAGGTTCATGCTAGTTCTGAATTATTAAATTATTTAGAACAGTTATAATGCAAAAAACTTACCCTCTGGTGTGTCAGAGTTTCTTAAATGCTTTGACATCTGGCTTGCAGTTTTGGGATGCTTTTATTTCGGCAATGTGTCCTGTAACTTAAGAAAGTTACTAAAAACAAAAGCATCAGCTCAATTCAAGATTTCTGATTTGTCTTCTGAAAGAGACTTTTAAAGTTCTTCTCTTTTCTAAGAAATGTTTTTCTGCTCTTAGTTTTTGTTTTAAAAGTCCTTTTGAATATGTTATTTTGCAGACAGACATGTTTACATAATATTTCTTTCAAAGTCAGTCCTGTTGCAGCTGATCTTCGTGTTTCTCGACTAACTGGAAAAATTGGATTTGGACAGAAGTTAGCAGCTGATAGTGCTTGATTGGCCCCAGTCTGTTGGGACCTGTGTTCTGGAGCTCTCATCAGCAACATTCGCTCTAGCAGGAATGAGTGCAAGTCTTACTTTGTATTTAAAATAGTAAAAGGTATTTAAAGATCCTGTCTAGGATCTGATTTCACAATTGTCCTTTCCAGGTTGTTTTGTAAACAACTGTATTTCTAAGTAAAAGAAAGAGAAGTTATTGCACCTCATTGAATTGCAAAAATCCTTTCAATGAAACACCAGATGTGTAACTGGAAACTGGTTGGATGGGTTTTCAGGAGAGATAAGGGCAAAACTCCTCTCCTTTTTTTTCTTTGATGATAAATTTTCAGCAAACATTAAAAGAATTGCTCCATGTTGTGTGAAAAGTCAGCATGTTAGTTGTCAGCAATGGAGTACAGGGTTTAACCAGCTGATCTCGAGCAGGTAGAAATCCCACAGGGCCTTTTACAGAGAAAAGCCTAGGTTTGCATTTTGGTAGGTGTTTTACTTCGGCTGTAGTTCACCTGTTAATATGCTTTGCTTTGGGAGGTTGAATTGCTTCCTAATGCACCCACTCTTGCACACAACTGACTTAACACTCCTAGACACGTGAAGATCAGATTTTAGGCTATTTCTAAGGCCTTGCTTGATGGTAAGATCTAATGTAATATTAATTAAACCTTAAATTACAAAGTAACTGAGATTGCTACGGAAGTGACTTCAGGCTATAGCAGGGCTGTGTCTATCAAGTTATCTTCAGAAATAACTCCTGTTTGTGTCAATTAAATTGTTGAGCAACTTAGCTGTAAACATCAATGCAAAAGATGCTCTGACTTCAGCAAACAGCTAAGCAAGAGCTTTGCCTTCCTTATGGTGTAATTATTTTTTTTTAAACAAAGGAAATAAAAAAGAAATGTAAATGAGGCCATCATCAGGACACATTTTTCTAAAACATGTTGATGAACTATTGTGTACACACAAGCCAGGAGCTGACAATAAATCCCTTTGAGGTTTTTTGTGGGTGAATTTAAATTTGTTTCTTTTTCTGTTATCCTTTATCTTTTAGAATACCGGGTCCAAGGCTGCCTTCGTAGAGCAGCCAAAGGATTGTTCTTGTTTTCAGCAGCCCTAAAGGCTGGGAAGGGAGGAGTTAGTGTTACATGCTGGAGCAGTGTTAACCTGTTGCTCCAGGAATACTTTCTTTGTTGTGTTTTGCTTAGAGCATCTGAAGAGTCCAATCTAACTGGTACATGTCTGTATATCTCAGCAGCGGAAACAAGTGCACTCATTGATTTCCTCAGCAACTGGCAGCTGTCCTGAAGTGTCACCAGGGCAGCATTGCCATAGTCAGTCCAGTCCACAGATTGAAATGTATAGCCATTCTTCCACTTTCTTGGCTATACCAAGGGCATCGGAACGTGATAATACGAAGAAATGACAACTTCTCTGGGTGCTGGGGTTAGTGCAGTCCAGTTCTGTGTGATTACTGGGGGCTTTTCCACTGCAGAGCAAAGATCTATGCAATGTTGCAAAAGTATGAGTGTAAATCCAAGGAAACTCAGATTTGAATGTATTTAGATTCATTCTTTTAGGTGAGTTATAGCATATTAAAAAGAAAAATGGAACCTTTGGTAAGTAAGCATTTCAGAAATCAGGATTGCTTCCACAGAAAGTATTTTCTTGTCCCTTACAAGTAGTTGTAGGACTAACATGTTTTGTTTTGGTTTTTTTTTTAAAGTTCTAAGCCATTTGTGTATTTCTTCAAGTTGTGGCAGTTGCAGCATTGCTTGCATGAATAGTTTTGCTTGAAGTATTTGTGTGCAAGGTCTCTTTGTTTCTGCTCCACAGCCATTTTACCTACATGGCGTGGGGGCAGGGAAGAGTGCAGAATGGAATAAGCTTTCTGGAGTTTGAATCCAGGTCACTTGGCTGGCTCCCAGCAGCTAGGCAATAATAGGCACACTGGCTGCTTTCCCTTTTTCATTCTTTCTTTTCCAATGATCTGAAACCTGAGGAGAGAAAACTAGCAAGTGGAATTACTCTGAATAAAATTAAAATGTTTCTAGGAATGTACTCACTCTTTCCATTCTACCCTTTCTCTCAAGGAGCTGTAGCTCTTTGTTTCTGCTGCTGCTAACTTGCTTTAATTTTTTTGTGCACTCTTTCCTTTGGTAGAAGAAAACCTAAAGTATTCCAAACTTTGAATCTTGTAACATTAAAGCTTTTGTTTCATGAATAGAGATAAAGGTTTCTGTAGTAAGGCAGACACCTTCTAGATGAGATCTTTGCCTCTGTTGAGATAAAACACGACAGCAATGTGACCTGGCCAGGTCTGGAGGGCTCTAATCCCCATGCCTCTGTCTTACAGAAGATGCAGACTACAGTGCCTTCGGGACGGATACCATGACGAGGAAGAAAAACGTCTTATCCAACGTGTTACGTCCGGATAACCACAAGAAGAAACCCCACATTGTGATCAGCATGCCCCAGGACTTCAGGCCAGTGTCCTCTATCATAGACGTGGATATTCTGCCCGAGACCCACCGCAGGGTGCGGCTCTACAAGTACGGCACTGACAAACCCCTGGGCTTCTACATCCGGGACGGCTCCAGCGTCAGGGTGACCCCGCACGGATTGGAGAAAGTCCCGGGCATTTTCATATCCAGGCTCGTCCCCGGAGGGCTGGCTCAGAGCACGGGCTTGCTGGCTGTCAATGATGAGGTGCTGGAGGTGAATGGGATTGAGGTGTCAGGAAAAAGCCTTGATCAGGTTACGGACATGATGATTGCAAACAGCCGCAACCTGATCATCACGGTCAGACCTGCCAACCAGAGGAACAACGTCGTGAGGAACAGTCGGACTTCGGGCAGCTCCGGCCAGTCCACTGAGTCAAGCCTTCCCAGCAGCACACCAAACATCCTGGGAAATATACTGCAAGGAGAAGAGGAGAGCGATGAGGAGGACATTATTATTGAAGACAGTGGGGAGCCGCAGCAGATCCCAAAAGCTGCACCTACCAGCGAAAGCATAGAATCCTTATCACAAATTGAACTTCTCCATGAGTCCACACAAAATGGATTTCTTCCTTCCAGTGAGCTGAACTTGAATCACTCTGCAGGCAGCATTAGCATGGAGTATGAAGTACCAGAGACAGGCCGTAAGTCATTAGAAGAAGAGGGAACGATAATAACACTATGAAATGACATTGGTGTACTTTGTATAAGTAAAGATGCCATACATGTTTTAATTTGGCTTAATATGTAATACATTTTATACCTCTCCATCTACCAAGCACTGCAGTTAGATTAAAAGGAGGGAGAAAAGTAAACACAAGAAATTCAAAATTACATAAGTTGACTAACTTCATTAATTCTGCACTTCAATGTAAATAATTCACAAAGCTGGAAGATAATTGATAAATGGCTGTAACTAAATGAGGAAAATTTAAATTGAAAATGAAGGATAGCTAAGAGATGGCTGCAAGCTTTCTTTCAAAGGTACTTGATTTTTGTTATTTTTTTAATGCCGTATACTACTGGTTCTATAGAAGTAACCTTCGTAATGTGTGAGGTTGACTATCTCATATACTGTGGTTTCATGTTCCTCTGAAGTGCTGCTTATGTGTGACGGAGCTGCTTTAGCCCCTGCCTCCTATCCTGGGCTGCTGCTCCACTGGCAGAGCTGTTGGTGGGCTCTGTGCAAGAGGAAACTGGGGAAAAGCCAGAGGTGGGCTGGAAGAGATGGGGGTGGCTGGCCTGGTTCCCTGGCTGACACAGGGACAGCTGGGCTCTGGGGGCAGCACCTGCAGTTGGGCTTTGGAGGTGACTGTTCCTTTGTGAGTGAATGTGCAACCACAGGCTCGTTAGTCAGGCGCATTACTGGTTTTAATGGCCAGGTGAGCTTACTTTTAATGACTCTGATTTTGAAATTCAAATGTGAAAGTCTTAACACTAATGCAGCAGAGACCTGTTCTCATTCTAGTTTGCAATATTTAAGGATATCATTGGATGCAATTACTAATCCCAGTAAGTTACAAACAAATCAAATGTAAACTTAAAGCTATGGAAATAGCATAATGTAATCTGTTAAAATTGCAGTCCTAGTAAAAGCTGTAAAGATTTCTACTAACAAAGGTTTGTTGGAATGAGTCTGGATTGTATAAAAGTGACTTTCTTCAAACCTGAACAAGTTAGAACAGTTTAAGTTAAATCCCTGTATTAAAAAAAGTTTTTAATCAGAATGAGGCTTTACTACAACTTGTTTAAGCCATGTGATATTAACTTATTCATTATTAGGAACTGATCTGTAAATGCAGCTCTCTGTGTGCCCCTGGCTGGGTGTTTTGGATATTATAGAGTTGCTCTGTGTAAAAACACTGATGACAAGTCCTGATGCTGCAAGAGCAAAGGTGTGTGTGTGTAACCACTGCACTCACTGGGACAGTTGCAGGGGAGGCTTCTAGCATTGTTCTTATCCTTCCCCTTTTTGTATCTCCTGCTTTACCACTTCGGCACTCGGTTCCCAACCTGACCCTTCTCTGGGAACAGCAGTTGTGGCAGGAAAACGAGATGGGGACTAACAAGATTGGGGAAAAGGATGGCTGAATCTTCCCCCCAGGGATCCTGTGGCCTCTGTCAGCCTGTAAGAAGGAGTAGGGTGCTATGAGTTCTGTCCTGTGGTCCTGTGCTCCCCAGAGCAGGAATCAGGTGCTTGGGAGCGTGTTACACCCTCTGGGAAGATGTGATGACTGGAAGGGAGACTGACCCCTTTCTTTTTTCCCCTCAGTCTGTCTTGAGGAAAGTCTACCTCTGGTAACTTTACAAACAGGAGACCAACTGTAAGTTTAATGTTAAAGCGTCTATGAAAGTTGTCACAGACTATCAGAGGCTAAAACTGTGTTTAAGGTTTTTGTGATTATGCAAACACTGCTGCAGAAATAAATCCCTGCTGCTTATGCACATTTGAAGTTGGTATCTCATGAGCAGTAGTGTTCTCAGACCTCCAATCCACTGGAGAGTCCCAAGAGGCCAAGAGAGGCATTCATAACCCTTAGGATATGGAGCATAGGCACAGCAGGCAGTGGTACTCTGCAAATACAGGTGAGGGGCTCTTTTGTCACACTTATTTATGGTTTCTTCGGTGTGTGTGTGGAGAGCCTGGAATCTTTTGCAAGAGCAAGATCTTCCAAGTGTTTCACTTGTTTTGCTAATAATTATTAAAAAGGAAGCAACTACATCCACTTAGTGTGAAATGAGAAAAAGAAATGTTTGTTCTGCAACATGGAGACTTCACCTGTACATGTTTTCTCTCAGCGCTGCTCTACACTTCCTCTCTTTAGGGAAGATTGTTTACTTTAAAAATATCTTTTTTATTTTCCTTTATTGAAAGACTTTCCTTCCTGTATGAAATCACCAGTGGAGGGTGAGACTCGTTATTTGGCTAGTTTGCACTTCTGTGCCTTTGGTTTACTTGAATGTATTGTGAATTATCAAAAGAATAAAGGCACTTGGATGGGAAGAGAGGCCCACAGGTACAGAGAATGAGCTGGTAGTGCACTTAATGCAGGTGTAACATTTTCATTCCATGGAAATCCACTCTGGGGCTGATGTGGTCCATGAGGATTTTGCAGCTTGGATCACGGCTGGGAGGATGGACTTGCCTGGCAGGGCTGAGCCTGGGAAGGCCCAGCTGGCCAGGAAACTGGGCAGGTCCCAGCCCTGAGGCTGCTGTGCTGCCAGGCACGTGCATGGGTAGTTTGAATAATATATATGCCAGTATTAAGGACTTGTTGAAGTTTAACTGGGGTCCGACTCTAATTTGCATGAGACTTCATCTCTTAGGACCTTTCCTGCAAACTGAGTAATCTAAACGTGAGATAATGTTCTTTTTGACATATATCATGTTCTGTTTCGCAGAAATTTGGTAACATGTAGTAAAACTAAGCATTCAGGACTTGATAAAAACATTAAAGATAAACCTAAAAAATGTGTATTTACAGTTACAATGACAGACTGCACAGCATGTAATTGCTTAATGCTGCAGTTACCATAAAGTTTCTAAAGTTCTTCCATATCTTACTAATGCATACACTGTTAATTACAAAAGATTTTTAAATTGCTACTTCAGGATGATCAATGGTTGATTATGAGTGGCTAAATTTAATTTTATATATAAATGATACTGGGGTTCAGTATAAGGTTTTTTAAAATATGCTGATATTGTTAGCCTTTCATTCACTACCTCCTAAATTTTTAACATCTATACTGTTTTCTCCCTGGAAGACAATACTTAAAGGCTTGACTGTTTTATATAGATTTTATCTTTAGCTAAAAAAAGGAGAAAAAATCCAGAAGTGATAGTGAGGATGCTGCGCATGATTGACAATATTACGCTGCTATTGATGTAATCTTTGTGTATTAAGTATCCTGTGTGTGTAAATTGTATTTTCAATCCAGATTTTATAAATTAATTTATGAAATATCCAAATTATTTCAGAATGGAATGAAAAATCTAAAATTCCTTTGACTAGTGTTATATGTTGTGTACATGCACAGAGAGGGGGCAAGTCATGCCTCCCTTGCAACTGGGAGATCTAAGTGCACCTTAATAGGAAGAAGAACAAATTCTTAATAGAATTAAGATGCATTTACTTTGAAGTTCTGCTATGGTACTGGAGAAGTCAAGCCTAACTGTGAATCATATGTTTTTTTCCACACCTGAATTAAATTTAGGACAATGTTCTCACAAGCTGTCTTTAACATGTGTATTTTTGTGAATATTATGTATTTTCTAATTAAATTTTACTTGCAATGTGATTTTTACATGAATGAACTTGTTTAAAATGTCAAATATCAGTATTTTTCTTACAACTTTAATGTATAATGTACATTGGTATCTCACTGAATGAAGATTGATTTTACAAAAATCAAGCTAGATGTAGTTGTATATTAGTCTTATATTTTTACAGACTGAAATAATAAATGGATATAGAAATAAATTTTTTTTCTTGATTACTTTGTCAGATAAATCAAAATGAGGAAGAATGTGTCCTTTGTCTCAAGTGTGACAATAGATGGGCTTAATTTTTTTTCTCCTGGCCAGCTAGTCAGGCTATGTTTTGCTGGCCGTTTTCTCTGTGTGCTGCCTCTGCCCCTCCCCTGGAGCAGATGTCTGCACTGGGAAGTCCCGGGGGTTCCAGCCGTGTGTCCCTCAGTGCTGTGCCTCACCTGTGCTGTGCTTGCTCCTGCAGTAGCTGCGGTAGGGACTCTTGCAGCGCGTGGCTTGCCTGAGGATGCTCCGGGGAGAGCTCGGGTCCCTCCTGCTCCGTGTCACCTGTGCCTGCTGCTGCTGGCGAGGCTGTCGTTGCTGCTGTGAGTATCTGCTGCACGTGGCCGTGGGACAGTTTGAACTGAAACCCATCTCACTTGCAAATGCTTTCTCCCATCTCTTTTGCCTTGGCAGCCCTTGTAAACATTTACCCAGGGAGGAGAGACTCGGGCTGTGCTCAGCCCTTTGTGTGTGGCTTTTGTTTCTGCTGCTTTGGAGCTGAGCACAGAGTTGTGCTCTGCACTTCTGTCTGCGGGACTGGTTTGTTTGTGCGCTGAGTCCTTCCCGTCCCTGCAGGTGTAGCCATGGGGAGGGGACCGAAAGGCTGAGCTCTGCATGGACTCAGAATGCCACCCGAAGAACCCAGGCTGCTTCCCTGGGCACTGGAGCGGGAGTGTTTTGGAGCTGGGGGAGGTTTCTTCTCTTTGCACAGGACACTTGGAAGGAATGCTGAAGTCAGTGTGGCATTCCTGAAACGTTATGAGCTCTCTGGAAATGCATCCTCTACAGTGTTCCCTGGCTCGGGCACAGGGGTGGGGTCACTCACTGAGGCAGCAGGAGCGGAGACTGAGGAATGTGTCCTTGGGAATGCCTCTGTCTGTGAGGATAAAGTGAGCCTGACAGAGCTGGTGCTACAGAGGAGGCACAGGACAGGAGCTGATCTGGGACACTTCCAGGGAATGAGACTCAAGTGCACTCACGCAGGTCAGCAACTCTGCTTCTACAAATCACTCATACCTACACACAGTTTTCTTAAACTGAGAAACTCGTTTAGACTCTAACATTCCATACTGCTGCCTCCTTGAGGAAGGAATGCAGCTGTTAATTGCATCTGTCCTTTAAACCCAGCAGTATTTAACTTCTCTCAAAGTGACAAGGTCTTAACAAGATGTTAGGACTTAAGTTATTTTATGGAATGGAAAATTCACGTATGGTTACAGATACAAAGACTTCCCAGGATTTTCATTAATAATCAAGTGGAAATCCTCCACTCCCTGGTATACCAACAGGAGAAAGATTTTGACTAGTGCTAAATACCCCTTTGAAGTTTTTTTTTGTTATCTGAAAATGATCTGTGGCATTCTAGTTACAGACATTCCAGAATTACTTCTGAAGCCGTGTTCCTTGCAATACAAGTGTCACATGCAGATACTAGGATGTAATTGCATGTGGTAATGCTAGAGAGGAATAATCAGGTTTAAGGTAGCTTCATAAATGGCTTGCAGTGCTAACATGAGGAAAGATGTGTTGGATGATAACAATATTCTTGGATGCTGTAGAAGTATGCAGTAAATGGTACAGCTGGTCCTTGGAGAGGCAAGATTGCAGCCAAGATGTAGGAATTCAGACTCCTTGTGCAGCTCTGACAGATCACTTGTGTTCTTTTCCTCTCAAACAGGAGATAAATTTGTCTCTAGGGACTTAATGTCGTGTGCTTGATTTAGAAGTGCTTTAGAGTCGTGCAGCACAAAGCGATTAAAGAAGTGCTGTGCTATTAAACCAGCAGTTCTTATACAGAGTTGAGAAGTGGTGCTAATAAGATATCATTTTCTCTCCTTCCAATTAACATTCCTCTCTACTTGAACTACTATTTTATTACCTGATAGCATAAGGAAATACCTTGCATTTCACCAGTGAGGGATTGTTTCAGGCTCTGTGGTGCTATGTTTAAGAAAGCATATAGGAGTGTATTTATTGTCCCCGCATCAGAACGTGGTTCTTGTCCTGTGTGGTGCAGTGACTTCTCCAGAGTGAGAATGTGAGCACCTGGCAGTACCCAGGTACTGATAATGGCTTTTTTTGTAATCACAGCTGGAATGGCACTGCTCAGAATCAAGCGCCAGATGGGAGCAGCAGCTTACAGGAAAGGAGCCACAGAAGGTAGGGACACCACCCAGTGCAGGGGCTCATGCTTTTCTAAACAACATTTGATTTGTGTGTTTGTAACACACAAAGCTGAAGTGTATCGCAGTCTGTCCTGTCTAAATCAGTTCAGAAGGTGGCCTCATTCCATCCACCTGCAAGAGAAAATTGAGATAAGAGTGAAAAATAGGAGATTCGTTAATGAAGGAGGTGAGAGTCCCAGCATATTGCAGAAAGGAATACTTAATTCTACAGTGGCTACAAGTTTGTCTATTCTATGAAGGTGTATAAGATGGTCTAATGAAAGATCCTATCTCTAACTGCAAGCCTGGTCTCTTTAGACCCTCATCTCTGTAACAGTAAACTCTAAGCACAAGAAGAGTATTCCTCTTGATGAGACACTGGAATTTCTCAAGGTGTTTGGTTTTTTTCTTTTGCTGCTTTGCTGTTCTGGATATTGTGGACCCAACTGAAAAAGTCAGATTCTCTTTTTTCTGTTGGAGGTTACAAATGATTTGGAATTCTTCAGATGCTGAGGAGAATGAGTTGAATATAGAAACATAGATTTATGACTTTCTGAATGCTGCACAAGGTTACATAAAATGCTTGGTCTTGTAATTCTCAAATTTGAAAACCTAATAGCTTAAATCCCCTAATAACCTTGTTATGAAGTCTGCCCTTCATACTCTTTCCATCCTGAGCAGCAAAATGAAAAGTAGATATATTTTTGCAAGTTCATAAATGAGTTAATAAATGAGCTAAAAACTACTTGCAAAAGACCATTTGGGTGTTTATTAAAACACTGATATGCTATGAACTGTCTTTCACCTATGCTTCAGGTGGTTAGTTACTGGATCTCTGTATTGTAGAAAGGAAAGGAGGAAGGGGTAAGGACAAGATCTGGTTGTGACCCAGGCAGTGTGTCACGGGTTCTGCACTGCCTGATCTAGAACTGCACGTCTCTACCTCAAATCATTTCAACACTTACAAACAGGGATAGAGAAATTTCGAGTACCTGCATTTTCCTCTGCAGCCCTTTAATTTCCCGGTGCCTAAACGAGAGCCGAGCCCGCCCCGCTCCCGCCGCTGCTCCCGCCCCGCACCGCCGGGTGCCGCGCTCGGCGCGCCGGGCTCAGCCGGGCCGGGGGCGGCCGCTGCCCGGAGCAGCCAGCCCGGGATGCTCGGAATGCTGCGGCCGCTGCCCGAAGCAGCCAGCCCGGGATCCTGGGGTTGCTGCGGCCGCTGCCCGGAGGGCCGCCGGCCCGGACCCTGGGGATGCTGCAGCCGCTGCCCGGAGCAGCCAGCCCGGACCCTGGGGATGCTGCAGCCGCTGCCCGGAGCAGCCAGCCCGGACCCTGGGGATGCTGCAGCCGCTGCCCGGAGCAGCCAGCCCGGACCATGGGGATGCTGCGGCCGGAGCAGCCCCGGCCCGGGAGGAGATGGATGCGGAGGAGGGGGCGCGGAGCGGGGGCTGCCTCCCGAGGCGGTCCTTCCGCGGGCACGGGGGGCACCGACGGGGGAGCTGCAGGTGCGGCAGGGGGTCCCGCCGGGACGGTACCGTGGGGCTGCAGCTGTGGAGGCGCCTGTGCCCGAGCCCTAGAAATGTTCATGGGGGCGTGGAATGCCAGCGCTCCCTCGGGATGAGCAGGGACGGGTCTAGAGGGCTCCTGTGGCTGGGATGCAGTGCTGGGTAAAGTTGAGCTGCTGCTGAATAAGTATTTGCATGCTTTTGTTGATTTAGAATTTGTTTTTATTATTCATTTCTATGGATGGTACTTGTTTTTTGGTTTGTAGAAACGAAGCCTGCTGGTGTGAGAGGCTGAGCTCCGAGTGCTGATGTGACTGAGTGGGACAATGCACAGTTTGAGGATCCGAGGTGCAGCCAGCTCTCCGTCCACCTGGTGAGCTCCACTGGTAAGGAACAGGGCACGCTTGGGATCTCTGAAGGCAAAGACAGAGGTTTTGAAGTTGCCCTTTGTACACAGAGACACTACCCCACCACCACCACAAAAGAGGAGGGCTCCAAAACCCAAAGTGGGGAGCACTTGGGACTGTTCCCTTTGTGACCTGCAGGAAGCTGATATCCCATCTGAGCCTGGTGGTGACGTAAAATCAGTAATGGCTCTCTTTGGGCAGTTTATTTAAAATTTTCTCTTGTCACAACAAAAGATGCTCCTAAACCGACCTTTAAAATAGCTTTCTCTCTCCTCCTTCCTTAATTTTGGCAGTAAAATGTTGAAGTGATTTATTTTTTCTCCAAGAAAAAAAAGGGAAATTTGTTCAGTTTCATTATTCAGAGAATTTTTCCCCACGCCTCTCCCTTGATATCGTCTTTTCATATGTGGTTGTCAATGATTTGCAATAAGTCAGACCTCTTAGACACATCCACATCCTGGGATCTTTGTTTTGGTCCCGGATACCCACATCATTTTCATGTGCTTAAACCACTGACAGTATTTGTTATTAGTCGTCTATGCATCTACAGGGGGCAAGACACAAGTCTTGTTAATGCTATTAAAACATTTACAAAAAATGAATTTTCAAGCTTGATTAAGATGCTGTTGCAAACTGAGCTGCTTATTAGGGAACAAGTTTCATTCACGTATCAGTTCATGTCAGCTGGAGTCTTCGTTTAGTCAAGTGCCGCTCGTAGTGGTGTTAAATAAGAAATAAAGAAGACACTAATAACTTTCCTGTACAGTGCTGTACAGCAGAGTGGATATTTTTAAAAGTGGGTGCCTGTTAGTTCTGATGAGGAATACAGAAATAATTTGTATTCTTTGCTCCTTGGAAGTCATTCTGTTTCCTTCAGACCACTTCAGCTGAAATGAAACACCTGGTTTACTGCTGACCTCTCTTGATCCTTGCACATCTTGGTAGCCTGCTCCAAGCAGCCACGTAATTTAGGTGTTTTCCTGCTTGAGAATTAATCATGGCTGTTGTGGCTGCAGCTTCCTGAGTGTCTCTGTGTGTGGGCCTGGCTCTGCACCATAGAAATGGGAATGGGGCATTTGGTTCCTTTTCACAGAGTTGCCTTAGCGTTGTGATTTTTTTATTTTCATTTGGGGAAAGAAATTCCCTCTAGTGTATAGCTTCTAATTTTCCTTCTGGTGTTTAATCTTGCGTAGCAGTTGTAGCACATGAAATGACACTACTGACGAACGCTAAGATCGGTGTAGCCCAGCAGAACCTTTCGCCCAGCGGAAGCTCTCACACCGCTGCTGCAGGACATCATCGTGCCCGATGTGAGCATCCCTGGACAGAGCTGGGAGAGACGTAAGTTCACTGTGGAAAGAGCCCCACCATGTGCCCCCTCACGCCTGGGGCTTGGCCCGGCGGCCTTGCTCAGGGCCCGGGGCGGCCGCGGGCCGGGGCGCCATCTTGGGCACGCAGCGCCGCCGCCAGGGGGCGCCGGGGCGCGCGCGGCCCCTCAGGGCCAGGCCGGGCTCATACAGCGCTGTGCCCGAGGGCTCCGGGGCTCCTACAGAAATCGTGAGTACGTTTGTCTTACTTCCTTAAGCTAAAACAAGTGAAATAGGTAGAGAAAGTTGTACTGTGTTGTAACCCTTTCCGAGTGTTTCGCAGAGCGCAAAGCGCAAGGACTGCGTTCACCTAGCGGGACATCCTCACTGATGCGCAGAGCAGCTGCGCTCTCAGCATTTACCGCAACACTTCTGCCATCCTCAAACACCTCACGTAACACGTCTCATTGCGATTACAGTGATTACTAATTGCACTGAGTGCATTTAATGGCCAGAAATGACTAGCCAATGTCTCCTTGGGGACTTGTTGCCTGTGAACTATTTTATCAGATGATTCTTAGGAATTAAAGAGTTAAATGGAGAGGGCCAGGATAAAGTGAAGCAGGTAAGAAACATTGGCCACATAGTTTTCTTAGCCGGTTGAAAAGTAATTTTCCAGCTTTATTCTTACCAGCTTTAGTGCAAACAAAAGATTGGTGTGCTGGTCTTTCTGCACATTGTCTTCTGTTCACAGAATGAATGCCAATATTGCCTCCTAAGCATTTTTCCATTTTTTGTTCATGTATCCCAGTGTTGTTTGGAGAAATGTGGTGCCTATTCTCAAGGACAGAACTCCTAAGTCATGGGTAGCCCCAAACCCTTGTTGTGGGCTGCAAGAACCCACTGAAAACTCAAATTAACATGATCGTTTATGCCAAATGTCATTGGCTAACCAGTGATGATTATTATTTGGTTAGGGGGCAGTTCTTTCTTGCACCTTGGTTATGAATTCTGCTGAGAAGTGAGGCCATCCTCCTTGTAGGCAAATCAGTGACTGTTGTAGCTGGTTTTGACTTTTTTGGCTTTTTTTGTCTTCTCTCAGAATTCTCTTAGTCTCTGGTTTTGCCATTGGCAAGGTTTGCTCATGGAAAAAAGGCATCGTTGCTTCCATGGAAAGGGACACAGAGTAGAAAGAAACAAAAGCCTGGCTTCTTGAATCTCATACGGTGAGCAGGGGACTTCAAAGGAGGAATAGCTGCCTTCTAAGAATGGCTTAGTATTAGTGGCTGTTTCAACAGTTCTTTTTCCATTCACCTTTTGAAAAAAACAGCTGGAAAGGAGCGCGTGAATCTCAGAGTGTTTTTTGATATGTCTTGGCTTACATTTGTCAGCTTTGGATTCTCTAGTAGAGCACGTTTAGTCTGTGCAAAGTGTAAAACATGAGAGATTGGTTTCTTTGGCCAAAAATCCCTTGAGTGCATTCCTGAAAGGTGGTGATTGCTTTGGTGATAGGGCATCGCCTGCTCAGAGCCAGTAGTTTCAATCAATAGCTCTTCACCCTGATTGTATTCTGTCTGATTTACTATTAGCTTCATTCACTCACCTCTGCAGTTTGGGAGCTTATGCTAAGATTTTTTATGTTCCTTGTGCTTTTTGCATTGGTCAGGCATGCACCTCACATTCCTAGCCCCAGCGTAGGGAAGGTGTTTGTTCCTATGGATCGCACTCTCTGTGGCTCACGCAGGGCTGCTGTACCCAGAGCATCCTTTCCTCCTGTTGAATGCGGCTGTCACTGGGGCTCTGTGGGCTGTGCACAGCCACTCTGCAATCACATTTGCATGTCATTTCTTTCCAGCACAGCCTGCTGCTGCAACATCAGCTCTCATGGGCCTTGGGTTGGTCATTATCTTTTAGCCTCAAAGAAAGATGGTTTAAATTTGTTTCTTGTCTGCTCTGCCATTGTTATCCTGGGTTTGTGCACCATCTCTCTGGCTCTGTTCCAAGCTCTTGTTCAGAGTTGCAGTAGTTATCATATCAATTACAGCAGCATTGTGCTGTAAGGGTGGCTTTTCCCTACTCCTTTCTGACACCAGCATTAGCAAGTTTGTACCTTGTCTTTGGAAATGCCAAGCTCAAATTTTAATCTGATGTAGTTTACCTGAATATGAACCTTACCTCAGACCACAATCTGTTCTTCACATGTGCTTTATGATAGAGGAGTGTTTTCCTGCCTACCATTGGCCAAAATAATTCAATAGAACAAACTTGGACTTGATCTGCTTCATCTCCTCCATTCTGTATTAATTCTGGATTTTAATTTAACATTAGGAAATATCAGTATATCTCCACTGACAGGGACCCAGCCTGGATGTCTGTGCTCCCTTTCTGCAGGATCAGAAGGACATCCTGTACAGACACCACAGCATCTGGGACTGCAGTCGTGTCACTGCTGGGGGAGGTGGCCAGGTGTACCTTTGGGGCTGCAGTGCTGACACCAAGAGCGCAGGGGACACTGTTGGTTTGTTTAGAGGAGAAAGCTTCTACTGTTTGATCTGCTATTGCAGAACACTTAGAGCACTATAAAAGCACTTGATCTGCATTGATCTACTCGTCCTGGTAATAAAAATACCATAAAATCTTACTATGAGTAGTTCTATATGTATATTGCTTGTTTATACTCAGTTGTTAAAAACACAGCTTCCTTAAAAAACAGAGACACAAATGAGTCACATGACCATCAGTAAAATGTCTAAGTACCTGTTGGTGTTTATAAAGCTTCCTCCATAGATTAAACGATCTACAGCAGTCATTTATACCTTATTAGAGACTCTAAATTTAAGTATCTCAAAATGCCCAGAAAATTCCCTACATTATTAGCCCAATGCCAGGTTCTCTCCCTTCTAGCTAAAAGACCCTTCCTCTTTTCTCTGTGGTTAAAGAAGACATTCTTCTAGCTCCAGTTAGCCTCTCCCGACCTCATCCCTTCCATTCTTCCCTCTGCATCCTGATGGGGTATCTCCTTTGGCTGCAGGCTCTGCCAGGATCCTTGTGCTCTCAGCTGCTTCCCTGCTTGGTTTGTCCCTTGTGTGTTCCAGGGGCTCCTGGGCCAGCGTGCAGACCTGGGCAGGGGACAGCACACAGGTGCCAGTGAGCGCTGGGTACAGCTGCAGCCCTTCACAGCTCTGTCAGCTACCAGGGCAAGCTCTGGCACTTCAGCTGCAGGATGAATCCAGATCAGGGCAAACAGGAACTGCCAAAGAGAATCACGGCTATTCAGTGTGGCGTAGACAGGAGATGGTGCACACTGATTTCATCCTCAGCTGTCAAACTCCAGTGAATCTTCAGAAAAACAGAGTTTATATAGAGTAAAGAATGCAGTAAAGAATTGTAGCTTGGCCAAGTTCGGTCATATTTTCCTGGAAATGGGAAAATATGTCCCAGATGAAGATAGTTTTCTGCCAATTTGAAATCTCTGCTGTAGCTTATGAAGGCGTCAGAGCTTTTCAAAAGAGCTAAACAACACATATTTTCCCTTAATTTCATTATCTGAATTGGTTTGGTTTTATTCTCTAAAACTTTCCAAAATTGTTAAACCTGCAGCAGATACCCAATCTGGAAGAAAGATCAAAGCTGGAGGTTCTGCAGGGCTGGGTTGCCTATCCAAACAATGTTGTAACTGGGACATCAGTGAGAACATGAAGGCTATGCTGCTCACACAGAAACTGCCTTCAGCTGGGGTTGAACAAGTACAGAACTTTCAATTTTTTATTTATTTTTTTTTAAAGAAAAATGTTGTAATTTTATGTAATTGTGTATTCATTCTTGCAGGCACCTTGAAATTATATTAGTGAAGAAAAGAGAAAGGGGTCTAGTCCATAGGAGAAAAGTGAGTTAGCAGGATTCACTCTTTGTGTTTGGAATATCCGGAGGTGGGCTGAAAAGAAAGGACCTTGTACTAAATATAAATTACAAACATGGCTGCGTAAGTCTGCTGTGTTGTAAGAATATAACACCTCCAGAGGGAACAGAACAGAGGAAGGAACTTTCTCTTGTGAAGTTTGCAGCTCTGTGGCAGAAAAGCTTTTCTGTTGTAAAGCTTGAACTTTGTATGGGAGAAACTGATTTCAGACATTTTTATTCAAAGATGTTATCTGTGCCCTGTCTGAATGGGGTGCAGCAGTCTTAAAGAAAGGACAGCCCCTCTATTTTGGAGAACTTCAGCATGTGGAGTTTAAAGGAACCACTTGTATCTTCTGATAGAAGAAAGCTGAATGTTAGCAACTCTTGCTGTTTTGCAGGTTGTAATAGCAGTTGTGTTCTTAAAGCTGGAAATTTTCTTTCAATGGCATTGGCTGAGAATCTTGTCAAATATTTATTTTAAGTGTATTTTTTAACCCTTGTATAATTGCAGACCTATAAAATTGTAAAAAAAATTCCAAAAAAACTCAAGCTGCTGGCATGAAGAAAAAGTGCATATTTGTTAGGTAATTGTTCTGGAGGCTTTTTACTGCCTTTTTTTTTTCCCCTAGGGATATTTAAATCTCTAGAACAGCAGCTGCTTCTCTGAGGTGGGGTTTGCTCTCTTGTCGTGGCTAAGGTGCTAGCTGATGGTTTTTCCTGACACCTGGAGTTGATTCTCAGAAGTGGAAGTGGGAAATGGATAATGGGATATGAAGCATTCTCTGTGCTCCTTTATTGGCTCACCTGAGCTCAGTAATGAGCAGAAGTTTTTATGGGTCAGACTGACTGGAGTGTCTAGGAAAGAGACCTGTGCTTAACAGAGCTTCCCAGTGGCTGTGGAATCACAGACTTCTGGCTGCCATCTCCGCAGATTGATAGGGGATCCATTCTCTGAGAGACGAGCGCTCAGGAGAGCTAAGGGGCTGTGTGCAGGTAAGGTTTTGTTTCATGTAGAAGACAGCAAGCCGTGTCTTATCAGAAACAAATCACTGGAGGAAGAAATCTTTCCTGTTTGAGAATTTGCATTTTTTAACTTCTGCAGATCATCCTTCAAATGTAACTTGAGGGAGGTGTCAGCCTCACTCTTTGCTATATATTAGCAGTTTCTCTTCTTGAAGACTCCAGAGCAGCACATATTGGAATTTCTGTTATTTTTTGCCACTGACAATGTGTGATCATATATGTCACGCTACTTTTGTGTCCTAATTTACCTCACAAGATAATATTTGGTGTTTTCAAAATGGTATGAGATTTTTCTGACAGCCCTGAAGAAAAATATTTGTTACATTAATATTAAACCATACCAGATGGGAAAGATGAGAGGAGAGAAAATAGAGCTGAGTATTTCAAAGCTGGGGGTGTACTATGTTCATATTTAAAACTCATTAATTTTCAAGTGCTGAATACTACAAGCCATTTTTTTTTAAATAATGGGGAAAATAAAAAAAATCTGGCATGAGCTTAAATATTTAATGTTAAGATCTTTAGGGGGATGTTCAGCTTATTTTACCTGCAGCTCTACTTGAAGTTCATCTAGTTCCATTGTGACTTGGGCTGATGCATTAACTGGTTTGAGTGTCCTAATTGAGCCTGTGTTGAGAAAGAAAACTCTTTAAAATGGGAACATTCAAGAGAGGGGATGCAGTAGGCCCAGAAGTCAAGATTTCCACTATCACAATGCTGTGACAGTGACAGTTTGCAGTTTTCAAGTGGGCAAGAACAGAAGTCAAAATAGAAAAGTACTGCCTGTTCCCACCTGAACCGATCGTGTTTGACTGCACTTAGAGCAGGTGTAAAAAAGGCTTTGCTGCAGACATGGCCTTGTCAGACTGTGCCAGGCAGGACAGCACATGGCACAAATGTCAGGGCTTGTACAGCACATGAGTTACAGACACAGCAATGGGGGGACACTGCAGAGTCATCACTGCTCCAGAGACAGCACTTGGGGCAAAGCTCTTGTATAAACAAGTGCCACTTATTGGGGAGAATCAGCTTTTAATTGAGCCATCATGCTGCAAAGGCACCAGGAAAAAAAAAAAGGTCTCATTTATGTGCAACAAAGACATTAAAATAACAATCCAGATTCCTTTTTTCAGTCAGTACTAAGATAGGCTTCTGACTTCCTGTTCTCTAATGGGAGGGATTAGGCCCTTTATGTTTTGCAAGATACTGAGCCAATTCTTGTTACAAAATTCCAGTACCGATATCAAATGAATGAACAAAAACAGAAAAAACCTTGATTTGTCAGAGAGGCACCTTCATTAGTGCTCTCGTCTCTTTTCCATCATAGGAATTGTTGTTAAGCTATAATTGGATCTCACTGACAAAAGCTTCTGGCTACATATGTAAAGATTTGTAAAATGCTGCCTTTCTGTAAGCTGGTTTATCTGTGCCAGAAAATAGGAACCAGAGCTCCTCCCCCCTGTCAGTGCCAGGGACTATTGGTTAGTTCAGCTTGAAATGCACTCTGCAGCACACGGGTGCTGGCTCTGATGCTTGCTCTTGAAAGGCAGGAAAAATCTTCCTTCAGCAGCGTTTTACATAACACTGCCCTGCACAGAGTTAAAGTGAATTACTTACAGAGCAGATATTTGCTGGCGCCAGTCAATAGCAGGAATCGTCTCCTCACCACACGTTCCTTTGCTGCTCCTGTAAGGAATGCAGGAGCAGAGCTGCTGCTCACACCATGATGGAGGAAGTGTTTGCATTTTACACTGCGGCTCTGCAGGCCTGGCTGCTGGGGCAGCAGGGGTGTCTGCAGCTGCAGCAGCTTTGCTGTTTGTAGTTGCATTTCTGTCTGCAGTGCAGGCTCGGTGCCACATTTACACTGGCAGACAGGGCTGGGTGTGCTCAGTGTTACACAACAGCATGTGTGAAATACTTATGGTTCAGTGCTGCTCTTCTTGAACTGGGCTGTGCTGCTGTCAGTTCTTCAAAACCCCCAAGCAATGAAATGACAAAAGCTTAGCTTGGCTGCTGTGTGTCTGGCATGAAGGCACCGGGGCCTGCAGGGCACACCTGTGAAAGGTGCTCTTGGCTCCTTTAGCAGAATCACCTGTCTGGCTTTCTCTGCAAGTGTTCCGGTTGCTTTGTTACAGGTGTGCCACTTCTACAGCTGGTGTTCAGAGAAAAATAACTATGTTTTCCAAATATTAGAATTCCCTTACTAGGAAAGACTGACTGTTTCCTGTTTCAGGGTTTCTTTGGTTATATTGTTTTTCTCAGTTTGTGCTCTACCAGCTACACATTACATTCTAGCTGAGATGAAAAAACATCCTGCAGATTGCGTGATGTTAGGGTTAAACATTTCAAATGGATTTTAATACACTGAGAATTTCTGTTCTTGCCAGCCACAGTTGTGGTGAGCATGTTGAGAACTTTGTTTTACCATATTCTGTGGATTATTGTCTCCAAGCAGAGTAGGCTCCTCTCCTTACTGCTGTAACCATGTAATAGACTGGAACTTTTGGAACAGTGTCCCATCAGAGGAATGTCTGTGGAAATTGTGGTCTCAGTGTGACAAAAGCAAAAACTTCCATGTTTTTTTGTTTCTATTTTTATTTCTGCACAGAAAAAAAAAGAGAAGCTATAAAACTATTATTTGTTTACAAACATTTTACTTTATAAAACAAGTTCGTAAGTTATACTCAAGATTCAACTGGGGTTGAAAATCACTGCAGCTGTCTTCACATAAGCTGTTCTGTCTCTGAGCTTCCATTTCAATGTACTCAGTCTGCCACATTAATTCTTGAAGTAGCTCTTAAGTGGGAAGCTGTAAAAGGGGTGATCTTGGACCAAGATACTTTTAAAAACGGGAGATTCTCATCTTTGGTTTCTTGTGTCCAAATGAGCTCAAGTAAATAAGCCATTTTATAGTAGCCTTCAAAATTGTGAAAGGTGTTAATAAAATCTCTGCAACTTTTTGTAGTCCAGGAAAAGCTACTCATAAAGTGAATTCAAGTCTGGAAAAGGGCAGTAAGGAAGAAAGGGAGGGCAGTAATACTTAACCATATGGGTTTCATTAATGTGGGAATGAGTGGAGTGTTGGAAATGCAAAGTGAATTCAAGGAACACCTGGACTCTGTGCAGAGGACAGAGCTGGACTGGAACTAGAAGGGCATGAGTTTGAGGGACAAAGGATCTGGGACCAGGTGAAAGGTTTTTCGGTCTAACGAATGCCTGGTGTTCAGGTGGTTGTGGCATCAGTATGTCCTGCTAAGGGCCTTTTTTCAGCTCTGTGTGACTTCTGGGGCAAAGTACTGATGATCCTTAGTTTCCCAGGGGCTGAGAAGTAAGGGGTTTGTACTTTAAATCTAATTTTTAAAAATGATTAATTGAACCCTTGCCCGTTTCCCAGAACGGAGCACATTCCATCACTGGCCCCATCGCTGCCGGCCGGGCCCTTGTCCATGGCCTCGGGCACTCCGGGGAAGGGGCTTTGCTGCGCACCAGCAGCAGCAGCAGCAGCTCCCTGCGTGCCCCAGGGGCTCCCCCGCACATCCCCGCGCATCCCCGCGCACCTCCGCGCATCTCCGCACATCCCCGCGCATCTCCGCACATCCCCGCACATCCCCGCGCACCTCCGCGCATCTCCGCACATTCCCCGCGCTCCCCCGCGCTCCGCCTGCGCGCACGGTCCCGCACGGTCCCACCCCCCCGGCCCCGCACGGTCCCTCGCTGCGCGCACACGACACGCCCCGGCTCCCGCTGGCTTTTCGCGATTTCGCAGCGTCGCCATTCCAAGGCAGCGAGAGCTGGACAGCCTGTCTTGCAGAGGTGCCTCTGGTCTGCGTGGTGAGACAGAGCGAGGGGGTGTGCGGCTGTAAGGAAAATCCAAATACCCCCCGGTTTATGGCTCCCTGAGGTCGGGTTTCTCCTCTCTCGCTTCTCAGGAGTCTTTACTCAGCAGTCACATTTTTTCCTGTGTTAACAAACGCAACCGAGCAGATGGCGAGTGTGAACACATGGACTGCGGCTCTGCCTGGAGTCGGGAACAGGGAGCCGGGGCTGGCGCTGCCTCCCAGTTTCCAGGAGTGATTTCAAGTTAATGGACTTGTTCCACTCCAAATCACCCATGGTATGTGCTGGGTTCAGCGGTCAAGAGATCCTTTAGGAGTAATCGAGGAAAGCAGGAGTTTTTTAGACACTGAGCTTGTGGGTTTTTTCCCTATGACTGATTTTAGCACTTTTTTCTTTAATATGAAACTGCAAAGAGAAGCAGGACGAGCAAGAGTGGATAGCAACATGCAGCCTTCACCTGAAGGAGCCAACAAGAAAGATGGAAAGCGCTATTTGCAAGGGCCTGGAGTGACAGGACAGGGGGGAATGGCCAAAGGGCAAGGTTAGATGGGATATTGGGAAGAACCTCTTTGCTGTGAGGATGAGGAGGCCCTGGCACAGGTTCCCAGAGAAGTTGTGGCTGTCCCATCCCTGGAAATGTTCAGGGTCAGGTTGGACAGGGCTTGGAGCAACCTGGTCTGTTGGTTTTGTTAGGGCTTGTGTAAAATGTTCCTCACTTCAATAGCAGTTTATTCAAACAGGACTGAAGGCCAAGTTCCTGTTGGGAAAGGAAAGGGTACTGTACTTAGCTCATCTTTGACTTGAAATTACTCACAACTGCTGAGAAAGACCAAACTACTTGCTCTGAATATGCACAAGGGTGTCTTTAATACCTAAACCCTGTCAGTGATTTACTGTACCCTTTAGGAAGGCTTCTCTCCACGTAAAGCACTGTCCTGTGCCTTGGGATCAGGCTGCGAGCACAGCAGGCCCTGAGGGCAGGCAGGGTTCTGGATCCCTGGGGGAGGTGTGGATCTGCTGCAGCTGCGCTGTGGTTATGGTGGGGTCACACTGTGGTTATGGTGGGGTCACACTGTGGTTATGGTGGGGTCACACTGTGGTTATGGTGGGGTCACACTGTGGTTATGGTGGGGTCACGCTGTGGGTATGGTGGGGTCNGCAGGCAGGGTTCTGGATCCCTGGGGGAGGTGTGGATCTGCTGCAGCTGCGCTGTGGTTATGGTGGGGTCACACTGTGGTTATGGTGGGGTCACACTGTGGTTATGGTGGGGTCACACTGTGGTTATGGTGGGGTCACACTGTGGTTATGGTGGGGTCGCACTGTGGCTCCGGTGGGGTCGCACTGTGGCTCCGGTGGGGTCGCACTGGGGCTCCGGTGGGGTCACACTGCGCGGTTACACCGTGGTTACACTGTGTTTATCCCCCTGTGCGCGCTCCTGCTCCCGCAGCTCGCTCCCCGAGTGGAGCCTCCCCAGCCCGGCCGCGTTATTGGGCTCTGGGGCTGTGTGACATCATTGGCAGCCAATCAGAGAGTGCTTTAGGGCAGAGTTTAAAGCTCTTTCATAATATATTTATATTCAGTGCAGATATTTTTGCGCTTCAGAAGCATTAATTTTTGTCGCAGAGTCCATGTGTCAATACGGCTCGGGGAAAAAAAAAGAAAGGTATGAGCATAGCATGTTTGCCCTTGGTTTTGTACTTCAGCTGGGCAGTGGAGCGCTGTAGGGAAGCGGCTCTGACGGGAAGGGTTTCGCACTTACGCTGGTCTGGGGCGTGCTCCTGCTGGGCTGCGCCTGCTTGGGCACTCCTGCACGCAGACGCTCTGATTCTCTGCTACTTGACACAACTTGAAGGAGAGCTGTTCCCTGACAGTGTCTCTTCTAGAAAAGTCTGGTTAATCAATGCAGAGCCCCTGCCATTCTTCCTGTTTCACTCTTCCCTTTCCTGAGTGCCCCCTGTAGCAGGACCTTGTGGGATTGCAAAACTGTTATAATTTCCAGCCTGTAAAACAAAACAGTGTTTATTAAAAAAAAAAAGAAAAGAAAGAGGGGCTTGTATCAGGGGAGGGACTATCTGGGCTGTTTCTCCTCCCACCTAAGAACTGTGGCTGTGCTCTTGTCAGGTTGCTAGAAGTCACATATTCACATATGTTCCATGATGGGCCTGCAAAGCGTAGAAGTGCAGTGCTGACTCCTTCATCCTCTTGGGATCCCAAATATTTCATGTGCTCCTGAGCAAGAGGCTTGGGAAGAAGTGTTTCAGGTGCTGTCTGCATCTCTAACAGGCTGCTCAGCATTCACAAAGGATTGAGAAGATGAGGCATACAGTGAGCTGAGAAAGCTTGTTGATGTGGTTATTTTGAGATCACAAAAGGGAATGCCAACTGCAGAGAGCTGCAGATAGACCTTGCAACATTGAGAGACTGAGTGGGAAACTTGTAGCCAAAACAAGGTGTCAATAAATTATGATGCAAATGGGGGTGATGTGAGGGAGCCCCATGTGAGTGGTGTTGGTCTGTGAACCAGCATTTTTCATTAAAGAAAGAGATCATGAAGTAATCCAGATGGCCTTGGAAAAACCTTCAGCTCACAGGCTGGTTACAGGCAAGAAAGAATTGCAAGTTAGGAATTATTAGGGAAAGTACAAAGACAGAAAATCAAAACCGTCTTATGCCCCTCTCTACATCTGTGGTTTCATCTTTAACATTTGGCTTTTTCCCAGTCATCAAGAACCTGCTCTGATTGCCCTGACATTTAAGTGATTGACAGCAGCCTCACAATGATGTGAACCAGCAGCTTTAGCATCCCAAAGGCATCCATCTGGTCTCAAAGGTTTTGTTAGAGTTTGTTGGGTTGCTTGTTTTTTGGTTTCTTTTTACCAGCTTGCTGTTATAGCTCCTCTTTGGATCTCCCATTCTTATGCACTTCTTAGATGGTGCCACTAGACAGGGACCTGGGAATTCCGGGAACAGAGCTGGCAGTAAAAACCAGGGCAAAGAATGCATGGAGTTACCTTAGTGATAAAGTGAGAATAGTTGTGGTAGTGCTGTGAAGGTCTTTGCCCGTGGTGCTCCTGAAGGTGGAAATGCTCAGTACGTTGGGTTTTATTTATCTTAGTTTCTCATTCCTTGTTTCACTCCTGTTCCCTTTTGGCTTTCCTGAAGCTGAGCACAAGAGGCAGTTGGGAGGCTGGGTGTGCCAAAGCCAGGGCTGTCTGCTGTTGGTTTTTGCTCCTGTGCTTTTTCTAAATTCTCTTGACTTAATGTATCTCATTATTATTTATGAAATAAAAATAGCTGTTTAGCAGATTTTACGTATTTTCATGGTATTGTACTTCACAAGGGAAGCCTGATTTATCCTTGCCTTGAGGAAATTATACGTTGTAAGTGAAAGGTTGTCATTTATGACCAGTTTCAGCCAACAGGATCTATGTGATGCTTTCTGGAGCTTGCATGGAATTAACTTTGCTCCAAAGTTCTTGCACAGAAATGTTTAGAACAACAGAAAGGAAAGGACTTTTGTGTTTCTTCAGGAATAAAATTCTGCAGCTTGTGCTCCTCATTCAGTCATGATCTGGGCTTACAGAGCAGTAGTTTGATTTCTTTACCAGTCTATGATAGTAAAGATGCTCCACATGGAGAATGGAATCCAACTCCTGCAAGGAATTCTGGGTGAAGGATATGTAGTGTGGGAGGGAAGCAAACATTTGTCTCTAAAGCTTGTGCTTTGAAAGTTGGAGTGCTTTAACATTGCTGTTTGCCTTAGAACAGAAACTACTCCTGTCCTGGAGAGAATTTCCACCTGGATGTGACCTAACCCGGATGTGATCTAACCTGGAAGTGATCACCTTCTGGCCCAGCTGTGTTGTTCTCATGCTGGGTTGCAGTTGTCAGAGTGACCACTCTGCTCTTAAATGGCTCATTTTCTTACTGCTCCTTGTGTTTGCTCTGTCAGCTGGGCCTGGTTCTTGGGGGCTCCAAACTGCATTTCTGCAATTCTCAAGGGTCCTTTTAGTGCCTTCCACAGTGTGTTACACAATTTGTCTCCCTGGATAACTTGGCTGCCTGTTAAAATGCAGCTGACTGAAGTCTCTAAAGCTGCCACCAGAAGTTTTAATCTTCCAGGCATGATTCTACATGCCAGTGCTTTTATTTGCCTGCAAGTGCAGAGTTGTGTGTACTTGATTTTTCAAAAGCTCTTGTAAATGTTTTAATCCTTTCATTACTACTATTTGATCAGGCCTCATCTGAACATGTTATACTGCCTTCCAAATGCTAAATTCCTCTGTAATGCCTTTAATCTTTATTTTCTCAGTTTATTCCCTCATTGTTGGATCTTTAAGGTAATAGGAGTATAGGGCAGCTCAACTGCAATCTGCTGCCAGCAGCTGGCTGTGATCTGGCCTTTATGAGATGGTGACACAGGAATCGAGTGATCTGGAGGCAAAGAGCAACCAGAGTGGGACAGCGGTTTCGTCAGCTCTGGGAAATCCAGAGGCTACTTTTAAGGCTGGTTGGAGAGGCTGTGCCCATAGTGAAGCTGGATTGCTCTAGCCAGTGCTTTCTGCAAACAGATTGGCACCCAACTCATTAAATTTAATTACTATAATTCACAGCACTATTTCTGCCAGTTTTCTCCTGGTGTGACCACTGGCAGTATTGCCCTAGAAATGAAGGACAGATTATTTTACTTGGAAAATTGGAGTGATCTGTAACTTTTCTTCTCTCTACTTTTATTTTGGAGAAGACAGTGACAGTGTTCTTATCCCACCACGAATTATTACAGCTGGGTGTTCTCACAGCTTCTTTGCTTCAGGCTTTTAGTTCTTTCTGTTTCACAGAGGTGCAAGGCATCATCTCTAGTAGCACTTCCATGATCAATTCTTTGTGTTGTCTTACCCAGTGTTTGTGCATGCTGGTTTTAGGAGACTGTGAGTCTGAGGAGAAAAAACTTGGTTATGTGTTACATTAGAAATTGTAGCATTGTGCTCATGGGAAGGAGGCGATGAAGCACATGGAGGAGAATTCCACACAAACGCATTGGAAGATTTAATCTAAATAGCAAACTGGCCTCTGGAAATAGGTGAAGTTTAGAGCCTGGAGAGCATCAGCCTCATGGGAAAGGCAGGCTCCTTCCTTTCCACCGAGACTGGAATTTTAGCTAGAGGTTTGGATTGCTGTTCTACAGAAAAAATGGTTTTATCTCCTCAATTCGGGATTAATCAATTATTTGAATTCTTAAAAACCCCAGAAGCAAACCCAAATCCCTTTCTGTATTTCTTCTGTAGTCAGTATTTTCAAGTGGTACTAATTAATTTGCATTTCTCTGTGCTTTAAAACTAATTTCCCCTGTGTTCTACTCCATTTTTATCTGTTCGATATTAACCCAGCTAAGATGATTGCAAAATCTGTAGAATCAGGTGTGAGAGTAAACAACTTCACATTTTCAGCATTGCTTACGAAGTCAGTTATTATTATTGGAGAGCAACTTCAGTTTTGAGATGATGATTCCACCCCCCTTGTCTCTTTTACCAGACAATTCCCTCAAGTATTATTTCCTGTTCTTGAGCAAGAAGATGAATTTCTGCCCTATTTTTGTTTCAGAGACATCCCCAGCCAGCACCTCGCCCCGCCAACCTGCCAGAACCCTCCCCAGCTGAAGACTTCCTTCCTGTGAACTGTGTAGGTCCCAAATATCCAAGTAAGTAATTTTTGATAACCAAGAGGTTCCTAGGAAAGGTGCTTGGGTTTGTTTTTAATGGTTCATACTTTAGGACATTATGACTCTATTACATCTCAGGGCTTTGGCTGGCAGCTCTAAAGGAAAGCACAGATTTCTGACCCTGTTGTAGCTCTGAGGTGATGGAACATTTATTCTAAGATTTGATCCCAGGAGTTTGCACTTGGTTGATGAGCTTCCAAAATGAGTGAAGACAAGGTACAAAAGCTCACTTGGGTTACCTCCATGTTTTATATTTGAAATGATCAGAGGGTTGAAATGATCAGCCTGTCAAGCCTCCCAAGTCCTGTGCCAACACTGCCAGCTTCACAAACACTCAGATTTTGCAGGAGAATATTAAGTCAATGGCAAGATTTTAAAATTCTAGAAGCTACACGTGACTGAAGCTTCCAGCACACTCTTTGCACTAGGAGCAGTGTTTTACAAGCTGCTGTGTGATATAACCTCAAGGATATAAAAAACTTTCTGTACAGCAGTTCTGGACCTTTGGATGTGCCATTTTGTAACATAGGTGTGATTTAGCCAGGACCAGCAGCAATACAGCCCATCCCTGCACCTGTAGCATTTTTAAAGTTTTTACTTCAAAATAGGCCCAGGAAAACTAAACCTCCTTAGTTCTCAGAATAAGGAACAGAGGAGGGGATAGTGATAGGCTTTGCATCAAGTACAATATGGAGAAATAGAAAAAATGTTTGTTTTAAAAATGCTTCTGGAAAAGCTCAAGATGGAGAACCCACTGCAAAGTCTGTAAAGAGGAAAAAAACCCAAGCTTATGGTGAAAGTAAAGCTGCATGGCTGTAACCATGGAGACCAAAGCTCTTCTGATGCAGAAATAAATGAACACAACCTTTTCATATTTATTAGTGGGACTGATGATGAAAGATAAAGTCAAATTAAAATATAAAGCAATAGAGACAGAGCGAGTGGCTGTCTCTGCCCCTGCAATGCAGGTTATTGTAATGGATCATCACAAATGAGCGGGGGTTACAGAGAGGCAAATTAGCTATAAAAGGAACAAAATACTCCTAGTAATACCAACCTGTTTATCCAAATATCAGCTTCTTTATTAACAAAACTGGAGAGACAATGCACACAACATATTCCTGAAATCTTCTGGTTCTGACAAAAATGGAAATGAATTTCTTTTCATACCATAGCTGTGTATGAAATGTGTGTTCTACACAATGGGAAACTTCCCTGTAACTGTACTAGTGAATATTTGAAAGCTGTTAATTTCTTAGTGGCAGGAATGACAGAATTTTCTTATAAAAATACTGGGTGAGTATTCAGGTTTGTCTTGCAAATATGTGTCACAGGGTCAAGTACTGACTGGTGACTTGCTGCTCCAGAGCTGTCACTGAGGGACAGCAGCAGCAAATGGCACTGGAGCTGACTGCAGTGAGAGTCAAGAGCTCGTGCAATAAACCACTGCACCCCTCTGACATCAGGGTGCAGAAATGTTTTAATTGAGCAGCAATCCCAGGGTAAGGAAAGGGTTCAGCCACAGCCCCCGGAAGATGCTGAGGGACAGGGTGGCTTTGGTGTGGGATTCACTGGACAGAAAGCTGGAGGCTCCCCTGGCCCAAGGCTCCCAGCAGCAGCCACAGCGCAGGGGCAGTGTCAGCCTGAGCTGCTCCTCTGCGAGCACAGCAGCAGGGGCTGAGATCTGCTGCACAACTGCAGTGCCTGTGAAATGGGGGAACTTCAGCTCATAAAGTTATAATGGTACGATACAATCAATTACACACGTCAGGTTAAGGTTCTTCCAGTTTTACTGGGCTATTTTCTTCCCCTTTCTGACTTCCTCTAAAGTGTGGTTAGCCTCAAATCTGGAGAGGAATCTGTGCCCAGCCTCAAAGCCAGATCTGAAGAGTAACTGGTTTGAAATACTAGAAAGTTTATGCCAATACTTAAAATAACCACCCTCCATCCTCCTTGATATTCTGGCAAGAGAATGCTTGTGCACAAGACCTTTAATTTAATCACTGTATAAAATGGTATTTCCTGGAGTTTTCTGGCAAATGAAACACTCCTAAAGAGTTCATATTTCACTCTTACTATTCACTGACTACACCCAGGAGTTCAGAATACTGAAATTTGATTTTTAACTACAGAGCTTGCTAATATTAAATTTGCCTTGCCAGGTACTGAGACAAATCTGATGCACATTGATAAAAAGATGCCGAAATTGTTTATACCATTGCTAAACAGATAAAGGTTGCTGTGCTTTAAGTTTTTAAAAGAGCTTTGTAAAACCCCTTGAAGCCAAAAAGGACACAAAATAGATTATTAAATGTCTGAATTTTTAGCCAGCAGCTTCCTGTGACACAGCAGGAGCAAGGAGCACAACCAGGTTTTCTTAGAAAGGACTCGGCTCTTCCAGGACTTCCTGCCTGGTGGTGTTGGGGCACAGATTGCCAACCCACTGCCAGCTCTGAGGGGTACTTAACGAACTCTCACCTGATTGACTGGGAAGTTATTCTTGGTGAAATAGCCTGGAAAACCTGCTCACAGAAGTTGAGGCTCAGCTTTTCGTTTAAAGCAGAGAAACACAAGGAGCTTTTGCTGATGTAAATGCCTAAGTGTTTTTCCAGTACTGTTCTTCAAACACATCTTCTACCACTGGAGTCCAGAACTGGGAGCCAGCCAGTCCAACCTCCACTCCTCTAAGGTAAAAAAGCACAACAAAGGTGGGGAAAGAAGAGACAAATCTACATCATGTCCCCCTGCAGGTACCTCTTTTCAATCATCACTTCACACAGAGTTCAAGGAAGCCCAGAACTGCTCACTGCAGTGTCAGCAGCAGCTGGGGCACACACAGCCTCAGCCTTGGCAGGTACAGCTTTACTCACCCTCCAGGCTGAAACATCTGCACAAGGCCTCTAGGAAATGGTTTTGCTGTGTAAAATGTTGGAAACTCAAGAGTTACTTCCCCCTTCAGATTACCAGTGGAAGTTTCCCAGATCTGTTTAGTTCTGGTACAGTATCAAACAGCAGGCATATTTGGATTTATGAGCTGTGCTTAAACCCAGCTCCCCACTGCACTGAAGAACAGTTTTGTTCTCATCCCAATCAGAGTCCCCTCAGTAAATCCCCTCCCCAGTGGGGCTGGCTCCTGTCAGGTCCCTCACAGGGGCCACACTGCAGGCCTGGCCTGCCCAAACCTATCACAGCTTTTACCAAACTCAGGTTTGGTTTTTCTGCCATTCACATTACTTTACCTTCCAGGCCGGCCCAGGCTCGTGCTCCTCCCTATGGGAATGGTCAGCATTCCAAAACACTCCTGGCCCTCGGGCCCAGTGCTCCAGACACACAGGGAAGGGTTTGCCAGGTGAAAGCAAATCTCCGTTCATCCAGGAATTCACAGACCTTGTTTCCCCAGGATGCAGAACAAGCAAACCAGTACAATGGTATTTATAACTCCGTGTTCTACAACACTGAACAGGCACAACAAATTTCAGCCGAAGGTATTTTGTAGATTTTCAATAACCTTGAAGGAGAGAAGTATTCAGAGAAGTAAACAGAGGCCCCAGCAGGGCTGGGGAGCACTTGGAAAAACAAAGACAAAAAAGGAATGAATATAGTGAGGGGGGATTTACCAACCAGGAATGTAGCACTTACATGTAATAAAGCAAATATTTACATTAAGCACAATACAGCAATTTATTTAGATGCTTAAATGAAGAATACAAAGGGAAATAAAGATCACAAAATTATACATACTACAACAGTGTGTCATATATTAGATGGTATAAATGAATACAACACCTTGTTGGTGTTAACTAAAGATAAAACTAAATATCCAAACCCAGCACTTTGTCTCAGTGTGCTGCTTCAACACAATACACTTTTATACAGATCTAAAAGGTGTCAAAATTAGTAGCTGCAAACTTGTTTCTTGCATGTGATTTTTCTTTTTTAGCTTAAAAGATTTCAGAAAATGGCTCTGAAATATGTTTGTCATCAGTTGTCATGTCAAGGATATTCAGAACAAGAAAATTCTATAATACAACAGAGCCCAGATATATTTTTATGTTGCTGGCCTCTGGTTGGAGATTGTACAAGGTTATGTGCAAAAACTAAGTTTGTCAAAATTGATACTAGAGCAGTCTCAAGCTTTGCTAGGGAAACTAGATACAGCATTTATTACACAGCAGGGCAACACTAAAAAAGAGAAACAGATCTATGATGGGTACACAAGAACAGTTCCATAAGCTTCACTTGAATAGGTCTAAAAGACTGTACAAATATACATTTCAACTATTCAGAATGATACATGAAAACTCCATTTCCCAAGAGTCTGCTATACAGGGCACCGGGTCACTGGCACGGCGCTACCGGAGAGGGGCCTCTTGGAAAGACACAACTCAACATGGACAAGGTGAAAGGAGGGTTGAAAATGCAGATAAAATAAACCTCTGCTTTTCTCTGTGTGCATTCTGGAGCCACCGGCGTTTCCGTTTTCACATTAAGTTACTGTGCTCGTCCCAGCAGGAACTCTCTAGCCCCTCGGCTAGCAGCTCGGTACATGAGCCCGGCAGCAGCGGCCCCCCAGGCCAGGCCGTGCCCCCAGGGGCAGGAGCAGCTGGGAGTGGAGCAGGGGCAGTGCCCTGGCAGTGCTGGCAGCGTGGCACAGCAGCTCACGCCTGCTGGCTGCTGAGCTCCACCCCGGGCAGGCTGCCGTGCATGGGCTCGGCCCCCACGGCCCCGAACTGCTCCCCATCCTCGCTGTCCATTGTGCTGCTCTGCCACTCCATCTGCTGACTGGCCAGGCTCTCCTCCAGCTCGGAGGTGTTTTTCCACTGCGACTGGTCCTTGGACCAAAACCCTTCTACTTTTCCATAGGAACGATTCTTCCACTTTGACTGTTCTTCCTCACTTTCAGATCCACCCCCTTTGGCCTCCACAGTGGGTTTACTGCCCCCAGCATCTTCGCTTTGGGAAGATTCATCTGTCCACACTTCTGGTTTTACTTCCAATGCATTATCTTCAAAATCTGAAACCTGCTGGGAACCAGGCCCGCTTTCAGACTGGGAAGCTCCATCTTTCCATTCCACTGCATCATCCTGGTCATCCTGATCCCCTTCGCTATCTGAAACATCACCTACCAGTTTTGTTGGTTCTTCAGCAGAAAGCATCTCTTGGTATTTAGAGCTTTCCTCTTGTTTTTGCTCAGCCTTCTCCGGACACTGTATTGTATTTTCCTCCATGATTTCCTTGGCTATGCTGTCCTCGGGGTTCTGCACTGTGCTGTCAGACGAGAGTTTCCCACTGATGTCAGAGACACGCCGGCCAAACGGACTGTGGCTCTCGTTGTATTCCTCTTCTAGGTTTTCATAGCTGTCTGAGGAACTGTCATTGTCTTTTTCTAAGTTGATTTTTTTATCAACAGTCTTACTGACATTGACTCTGGAGTTCTTCTCATCGTGGTTTTCAAACAGCCACTCAGCATCAAAATCCATCTCATGTTTGACTTTGTTCAGCTCTTTCATGTTGAAGCCCAGCAGCACCCCAGGTTTGTATTTTTCACAGTCCCTTACACATTTCTTCCTTTTGTTGCTAAAGTGAGAAGCGATATCAGATTTCCAGAGCCACAAACTGGCTGCCAGCTTCTCGATCTCTCTCCGAGTGGGATAGGGCTGCTTATTGAAATATTTTGTAAGAAATGTTTTCCTGGCTTCGTACGAATCATCTTCGTGACCCTTGGGGTCCAGTGCTAGAACTACAGGTTCTTCAGGCTTCTCCTCAAAGGCAGAGGGGGAGTCATCGTCGTCCATCTTCCTCTTCTTCATCAGGGGGAAGTCCATGTGTTCATAGGCGCGTTTCACCGGCGCCGCCGCCGGGGACTGGCCCAGCCGGGACGATGTCCCTTTGTCCTGCCCGTTCTGGGTCTTGCCCACGCCCCTGCAGTGCACCAGGTGCAGCGTTATGGTGGAGGCTGTCATGTTGCTTGTGTACACGCCCAGGCAGTGGATGCACTTGTAGGTCAGCTTCTTCTCCACGGGGTGAACGGTCTGAATCACCTGGTGCCTCTCCCGGAGGTGATGTGCCAGCGCGTCGGAGATGGGACCTTTGAGGATTGAAAAGCACAGAGGACACAGAGTCTTCCCCACATCTTTTTTGTAGGGCACTGCTGCTTGTGGAGAACTCTTGACCGGTACATCAGACTTCTCCTGGATTTTGGGCTGCGGTTTTGGCGGAACCGGGGGTGTGTTCTGAGCGTGGTAAGCTACGGATTCGGCAGGAGCATCCCGCAGGTTGTAGGTGGTTACAAGGAGATGTATGTTCGTGTGGCTGCCCTGCTGCAACGTCAGATCAAAGGTCAGGGTGGAGTCAGTTTTAGGTCCCATCTCTTCATCCACGTGCACCATGCGCATGTGGGCAGCCATCTTCTCCACGTCGTTGAAGGTGGAGCGGCAGTAGGGGCAGGACAGCCCGTGAATCAGCATGTGATTGAGCAGCGTGTCCGTGGGCAGGTAGCGGTTACAGTAGAGACATTTGCTCGTGAAGTTGTGGATTTTCATGATGTAGTTGGCCACTGCAGGCACCTTCTCAGCCTTGTGCTCCTTTTCAAAGTGGACACTGTACACGTTTTCGGGGAACAGCTCGTTGCAGATTGTACAGATTTTCCACTTCTGCGTGGACGATGTGTTGACAGTAGAAGGACCTGTAGCAGCCACGGGGGATTTGGAGCCAGACTGACCCAGAGCTCTGGATGCTGCCTGGGACTGTGACAGCGACGTCTGCTTGAGCTGTGCCGATGACAGCGAGGAGGAGTTGGCAGACTGCAGCGAGTACCTGGCTGAGGCCTGGGACCTCTGCTCCCCTCCCAGAGTGTAAGGCCTTCCATTGCCACTCGCTGAAAACTGTTTCATGCTTTGTGATTGTTGGGAAAGAGAAACAGGTGCATTGCCACTGAGGCTGAGCCTCCCCCCTGGCTGACCAACGTAACTGGGGGGCACCGATTTGACCCCGTAATTGTTCTGCTGTAGGTGAACATTTGACATCATATTGACTCCTGCCGAGTTTAGCGTGGGCTTTGGTATAGTGAGTCTGTTCATCATCTGCTGTGATGAGAGCGAGCGGACACTGCCAGCGGAGAGGGCACCCATCCTCTGAGGGAGTCCCATAGGCTTTTTATCCTGGGGTTTGGGAGCTATGAGCATCAGAGGTTTAGATCTTGGAACCACCACGTTAGTGTGACCTATCATTGCCGTGACCTGGTATCCGATCCGTTCGTGGTCTTCGATCACGTGCTGCACTAAAGCTTCGTAGGATTTCGGCATGAAAAGGCATCGTTTGCAGTGGATACCCCCCTCCTCTCGGGCACTGGAGCTCAACGGAACTGCACCATTGAGGGACTTTTCGCCTCCCTTGGCTACGTAAGGAGCAGCAACATGCTGAAAATGTTCCCTGTAAATGTGCTTTCGAACAATTTCGTAGAGCGGGTCGCGGTAAGTGCACTTCTTACAGTAATAAACAGCTTGTTCCACACTGTCAGCCTGCTTGGGTTTAAGGCTCTCGTGTTTGTTTTTATCTTTGAAAGTGCTGATGCCTCCACTCGGTGTATTGGCATTGGGAGCATGGAATATTTTAATGTGCGTTTCCAAAGTCTTTTTGTCTGCGTTGAAGGTACAGTAGGGGCAGTTGAGGAGGATCCTGTTCTCAAAGTCTTCGCTGTGGACATTCCGGAAGTGGCTTTTGTAGGCTGAAAAGAACTTCGAGGAGAAGGGACATGCACTGCAGCAAAAGGGCTTTGTCCGATAGTCCTTGAACAGAGAACAGAGCACACACTAAATATTGAACAGCACTTCTCAGCAAAATAACACCCATGATATTCTCTAAGCAACATTTCTAAATGATACTCACGAGACCCCCCGCAACTGTCTCAAACCTTCAATTCACTTCTCTCCCACTTCTGGCCTGCAGATCAGGCCCTAGAAAGTTGCTCATGTGAACATACACAATGTGGTGAGTGCCAAGGGGTCCCTCAAGGATTTAACCATGACCTCGGCCGGTGAGGCTGAGTCAGAAGTGTCCTTCCCTATCAGTCACAAAATGCCTCCTCCCTGCAGATGAGCTGCAAGAAAAGGTCCTGTAAGCTTTCTGGAGGAAAGCGAAGCAGCATTAAGGAAATGAGACTGTATCCAGATGAGATACTGCCCACCCAGATCTGCCAAACTTTCACAGACGTAAGATGAATCTATAACTTGAGCCATTTCAGTATTTTTATCCATTACACACTTTAATAGCAAAGATAGAATTCCAAAATTTTTTTTTGGTGAACAAAAGGATTTAAGAATACCAAGACACAGGCTACACAAACACTTAAAGCCACCAATCCTCTTCCTTGTGATCCAAGCACAAACCTGATTTTTAAACCAATCTTGAATGAGAAAAAAAGGGAATTTGGGAATTCCACCTTTGCAGTTTCCCTGCAGCTTTTGTCCCATTTAACGCAGCGCCAATGCAGCTCTTGTCAACTGCTGCACCACAGTCTAAAGTTCCACTGGCCTTAGGGATGGCCACAAGCAACGTGACACTTCAGGTAGGGTAAGACACAGAATTCAGAGTTACAGAGATTCCTTGTGAACATCAGAACAAGTCCTGTGCACCAAACTACACTCACAGCATGTGAGGGAGCCGGAAAGCTGCATTCTCCCTCTGCAGAAGGAAGCAGGAGTATCTGCTCTGGCCACCTACTGAAGCCTCACACACCTGCTAGGCTGGGGACAGGCCCCAAAAAACCAACCAGCCAAGAGCTGTCTCCTTTTATATTACAATTTTTATTCTAGGTTACCTAGAAAGAGGGACAGCAGTGTATTTTATACAACAGAGTACTGAAGGGTCATTTTCAGATTAACAGTAGGAATCCATCACAGCACAGGTCCCAGTTTCCTCTGAGAGCAATACGGAGCTCTAGGTGCTCCCAGAGGGATTCCTTTGTAGAGAGTTTGTGACCTGTCACTGCTGGGGTGACTGTCCTGCAGCCCTAGGAGAGGCTGCTGCAGCCCGCATGGCTCGCTTTAACCAACAGCATCCCTGCCTCCCTCCACTGCTAGCTCAGCTCAAAATTCCTTTATCACTGGCTCAGGAACATCTCAACAGTGACACTCCCCATGTCACTGAGCTGCTGTGCAGAACCAGAAATGCCCAGAGCAGGTGTGGGACACAGTGTGTGGGACCCAGGGCTGTGGCAGCCCGGCACTGACAGTGACTCTGCACCGAGCAGCACAGATGTGTCCAGTGGAGCAGCTTCGGAAGGGATGGAAACCAGCAATAAAACATTTAAGGAAATGTAAAAGATTCACTGCCAACTATATAAAATCGCTGATCCTTTGACTAGAAGGCTAGTGGAGTTGTGCTAGGTTGGTAACAGGTGGGAATGAGCTCCTAATGTGCAGCTCTTTGACTTCAGCACAGACCCATCAGCTCTGCAGTACTGGCCACCCAGGCTCCTGAGATACAGGCCAGGAATAACTTAACAAAACAAAGGAAAAGGCACAGATCTTTCTGCTGTCCCTGGAGCTGCCAACACATGAAAATCCATCAGGAAAACTGCAGGAAAAGCTCTTGGCATGTCTGTGAAATGCCCTTCAGCACAACCCATCTCCAGCCTCAGTGTCAACTGAAACTCTTACCAACCTGGTTTTTTGTAAGCGATGGGTCCCACAGTCCCACATCCTCCCATGTAGTGTTTTTCAAATAAAAGTCATTAGGTTCAAACTGCTTAAAATCCTGGAGAAGGGAAGATGGGAAGAGAGGACAGAGAGTCAGAACCAAAGACCAAGGGCTCCCTTAAGCAATCCCTGAGCACCCCTGCATCCTCCCAGGTGCTGCTGGCCAAGGCAGAGACCATCACGCAAGGCAGTGGGGGAGTTTGGGGTGCACCTCTTGGGAGGGGGAGAGCTGTGAATATTCTCTGTATCAAAAATCACTTGCAGAACATCTTCAACACTCTCCCTCCTGACCAACCCAAAACTGCAGGTACACACTCATCTCATTCCAAAAGCAATCCTGGAGGAAAGTGTTCCCAGACTCATGTGTGAGTTTGGTTTTTTGTAGCTTTTTTGGGGGGTGGTGGTGTGGTATCTATGTTGTTTGATTGGTCTTGTTTGGTTTTTAATTAACTTCACACAGGAAGCTTTTAAAGTTGGATATGTGTGATGTCCAAGACACCCAACACTTATTTAAAACATGATCTTATAAAGCACTTTGGCATTTCACCTTTGGCATGAAGTCAACAGCATATAAGGACTCAAAAATAGCATTTCCTGAAATGTTATAAACTGAAATGAATACTGCAGGTAACATTGTCCCAGATCAGAATTCTCCCCTTAAACATGAGACTTGCTCCACAAATTCTGCAAGCAGAAATGACTGGCATTTCTTCTTACACATCTCACTTCAATGCTCTTTAGAGAGACACTGAAAGAACAGGTAAAGCCACAGGGATGGAGTTTGTAGAAGAGCAGCACAAACACCCTCCCCTTGCAGAACTGACCCAAGCACAGAGATGATTCTGTAACTTCAAGACCTGCTGCAGCACAAACACTTCCTGAAAACCTCAGGCCCATTTCTGCCCCCCAGGAACATCCCACTCCGCTTGTGGTTCTGGCAGCATTCCTGCAGTTCACTATCCACTAACATTTCTAGAAAGTGTTTACAGGTACATTGTATCTCCAGTTTCTAATTAACTCCTACTTTGTGTAGAACTTAAAACAGGTCCAAATATAAATCATGGCATACAAAAATATCTCACCGTCCCCCTAACTGTGGAGCATTTTAGCTCTAACCCTTGGTGGTGCCATACTTACTTCTATATGTTCTTTACAGTATTCCAAACCAATGTCACTAAGTATTTTTTTCACAGTTTTCCGGGCCTTTCTTAAACTGCCAAGGTTGTTGACAGGAAGTTGGAACATAGTTTCTATTGAAAAAGAAGAGTAAGAGAAAAGGTTTAAGTCAAATGTGTTTTGTCTGATAGTGCTGCACTTTAATGATCAGTAATTGTCTGCCTCATTTCCCCACAGAACTGGTGTCAGAGCTGTAGCACTCCCTAACACACTACCACATTCTCTGGCGTGCTCCTTGCTGAGGCTGCCCATGAGGCTGCAGAGGGCACTTGAAAAGGCAACAAGCTGATGGAACAACTATTGCAGGAGCAATGGGCTGTCTCTGGAAATAATTGTCATTTCTTTGGAGTGTTTGACTTTACAAACCCCTACACTGAAGTACTTCAGAACTCAATTCTCTCCTGCGCAATGTATCCTAACTGATCTGAAAACTGGCAAGCTGAGCTTCAAGGTTTCTGTCAGCCTTGTAAGAGATTTCACAGTGTCTCTTCTCTCTGACAGAGTTACATCTTGACACTTGAAACCTGAATTTTTAAATATCAGCTTTTAACATCAACCTTACTTTGCAAGTTCTGCTGGATAGCTGAATCCAGCTCACCTAATGGTAAGAAGACCCCCTCATCCTTAAGTAAATACCGTTCATTTTATTTAGCAAATGTCTGACTATTTAATCACAGTGAGTGGAGAGCCAGTTACAGTCTGATATTATTGCAGTCTGCAACTACAACAAAAGCTTTTAGCATCTCCATCCATTTCTATTCACGGCAAGTAACTCCAATTGTAATGTAAACAAGACTCTGCTGGCACCTCCTTGAATGGGGACATTAAAGCAGTTGGGATTAAGCAGTGTCTCAAATAATCATCTAGGCATTAATGCTGCTCTGGAAATGAGGGATCCTTTATCTGACCCAAAGCTGATGTTTAAGGGAAGACACCTGGAGCATCTCTGACCACATCAATCCACACTGACATGCTGGGGGGAATGAATAAATGATTGTTTAAAACCAACCCCAACAACACCCTGACTAGAAATATCCAGGTAGGATCTTCAGGTGCCTCAGAAGGCAGATGTTGAAGAGCTCCCTCCTCTCCAGTGTGTGTGTAACACTCTGTCTGACTGCACCAGTCACAAAGGAACGGCAAAGGAAGCACAGAGACTGAGAAACATTTGGAACCTTCCTTTGCTCAGTTCGTGCAGTTCCCAGCAAAAAGGTCTTGTCCACAGCCACGTATTAACTCCTTAAACAATTCCATAGCCAAATGTAAGCAGAAAAGACAAGCTATGAAAGAGCAAAAGATTACTAACTTAGAAGCACCATACTCCAAGTTTTCATTTCACACTTGTAACAGTGAATGCCTTCTTATGCCACATTTCTGTGCCAGCGCAAAAAGCCCTCCCTCTGATCTCACCCGCAACACTGCACTCTGACCACACAGGAAGGTGTGCCCTTGGAGACAGAGGGAGACACAAAACCCCACAGCAGTCAAATCATCTGTGGGGATAAAGAAGAGAAAGCTTCCACCTATCTCTACAATGCAAAAGCTGTTTCTATTTTAGTGTAACTAAAATC
This sequence comes from Origma solitaria, assembly GCA_013397895.1. Taxonomy (NCBI): domain Eukaryota; kingdom Metazoa; phylum Chordata; class Aves; order Passeriformes; family Acanthizidae; genus Origma; species Origma solitaria. Next base: position 993,687 of record VZRL01002076.1, read on the forward strand.
TTAATTCTCCAGTGAGTCTTTTGTACTTTGGCCCTGGTCAGGAGCTGCCTTTGATGCCCCAGGTAAGAGGTGTTGGGCTGCTCCTGCTCTGACCCAGGAAATGGGGGATCTTCCCACATGCAGCTTCAAAGCACCCACAGGGGACAGGACTGTTGTGACTCTGGGAAAGGTGTATCAGTTTCACACCAACACAGCCTTTTTCTCTCGACTGAAATCTTCAGCCAGTATTCCAAATGTGCCCCACTGTGTTACTCTCATGCCTGGACATTATTCAGGGTGCTCCTTGTGCTTGGTTCATGTCTCAGCTTTGGTACAGTACAACCAAGCACAATGGATTTCTACTGGCACAGGCTGCAGAATAAAACAATGTGTTTCAACCAGAAATAAAGACATAAAGAAATAATCTGGAGGAAGATCCTGCTGTGCAAAGGAACCATGACAGCACCAGCCTAGTTTTCTAGAAAACCTACTCTAGGTTTTATTCTCTTCATGCTTAACTGGAAATGCCACCACGTCCTGCCCACTGCCAGGGAACCCCCACGGCCAGCAGGGACAGAACGTGGGGGACCCTGAGCACTGCACTGAGCAGCAGCCTGCACTCAGCAAGGTTTGGGGAAATGGCAAGTGAAAACCAATTATGGAATCCCCAAAAGCTGTAAAGAAACCCCCCGAGCCCCCAGTACATTTTATCTTTTTCAGGCATCCCAGACCTGTATGACTTGGCCAGGGACCCCAGGGCTCTTCACAGTGGCCACTCCACCTAGCCCTTCTGCACTAAGGTAATTCCTTCATAGGATCATCATGGAATGCCTGGGTGGGAAGGGACATTAACGCTCATCCAGTTCCACCCCCGCCAGGGGCAGGGTCACCTTCCACTATCCCAGCTTGCTTCAAGACCCATCCACCGTGGCCTTGGACACTTCCAGGGATGGGGCAACCACAGCTTCTCTGGGATACCTCTGTCAGGGCCTCACAGGAAAAAATTTCTTCTTAATGTCTTCTCATTTCTTCTTTTTATCTCTTGAGCTGAATGTTTCTTAAAAGCATTCCATGAAATTTACACTTCCATTCAACTTTTGCTAAATAATTGACCTCAGAATAAAACTGTTGATGCATTTACAAGCCTCTTAGGGACATTATTAAGAATAAAACAAAGCATGAGTTTTACCTTCTCTTATGAGCACATGAGGTTGACCCTTCCTTTCCCATTGCTCTCATTTATTCCTATTATGAAGACTGAGAAAACCTGAGCTTTTTGATCTGACAACCAGAATTACTAACTGTAGTGCTGAACAAGGCAATAGGTGTGAACAAGTGTGCAAAACAGACAATTGTGTAAGCAAAGTGCAAACCCAGCCTGTTCTGTCCCACCGTGACTGTGCATTCAGATATACTCAGCTCAATCTTGTCTTATTAAAATGCTCAGCAGTGTAAGAACTCTAGTTCATTAACAGAGATTTCCTACCTATTTTAAACTAAAAGATACTATTTGCTGTTACTTCTGTGCATGCTTATAAAACACAACTGCTCTTCCTCGCTGTTTTCCCCCTCTCCCCCTCATCATCCTCTGCTGCTTCACAAGGTCCATCCTTTCCGTGTTCTTTCCCCCTCTCCTCCTTTCTTTGCTGGTTCTTGGCCTTCTTGGTCCTTACCTCGCTCATTTTCCCTCTTCTCCTCTTCCCTGTGCCAATTCATAGCGTCCACATTCTTTCGTCGTTCTCTCTCATCCTGTCTCCACCGCTTCTTGATATCTTTGTCCTTAACTTGCTCATTTTCTCTCCTCTTCTCATCATCCCTGTGCCATTTTATTGTTTCTGCATTTTTCTGCGGCTCCACGCTTCTTTTGAGATAGTCTTGTCGCCTCCTCCTCTTTTTTAACATATCCCTTTCCCTGGCACGAGCCTGCTTTTCTTTCTGGGAAAGAAAAGCTTTACGAGGCATCATGAGCTGCTGCTGTACCTGCAATAATATCGCATCCATGGAATAATGCACTATACATGCACGCAGTCAGGCACAACACCTCATTTGGAGCTCAACGCTTCACAGATCAGTCAAGGCAATGCCCTGCTCCTCCTCTTCCCTCCTGACCCTGGGCTCGCTCCGTGCTGGGTAAGGACAGGCCGGGCCACCTCAGGGGCCACCTCAGCGGCACCGCGAAGTGACCCTGGGAGCCCCCGGGAGCCCAGGCCTGAGCAGTGGCACTTCTGTCCCCTCCCTGCAACTCCTCCTCCCCCAGAGCCCTTGGCAGCCCCTTGGCCTTGCTGCTCCCAGCTGAAGGAATGGCCTGTGCTTAGAGTTGTGAAGGGAACCTGGGGATCTTCAAACGTGTCTCGTCTCTTCCTGGAGAGTTACATTTAATCCAACTTAAAGGTGCTCTTTTTTTTTTTTTCCAGACCTCCACCTCCACCCACTTTGGGTGAAAATGGCTCCCTTTTCTCTTGGCTGGAGGAGGGAGTGGGGATTAGGAGACAAGCCACAATCTGAAAAATTGTGTAAGCTTTGTTTCCTGGGGAAACCTGGCCAAAACATTTAACTGCAGTTAATGAAATAAGTCCTGACTCATCTACCCAGACTTCCTCCAAGTGTGTTATGTCTTGCTATTCACAGGAACAAAGGGAAAAAAATGAGACTATTTACTTGGAGTTTCTGCTGACAGCATTCCTGAGGAGTCGGGCTCCTTGGGGCTGGTGTTTTGAGGCTTGGGGCTTTTTGTTTCTAAAGAAGTGTCAATGGAGACTACATTTAACAAATCATTTTTACTTTTGGTCATTTCTCCGTAGTCACCTAACACATTCACATCTTCAAATGTAAGTGTTAATACCTGCAATTTTGAAATCATGGAATAATTTACACTATTATTGATAACCTTTAAGTACTTTTCTGTACACACTGAGCAATGTTTCAGAAATGGCAAACTGCAGCTGTGGGCCAGGTTTGAATTTTTTGGTTGGGGTTTTTGTTAAGTTTTGAAGAGAGATTTGCAGAGGTCTAATCAAAATTAAAACTGCAGAAAGGACAAAATTACTAGGTTACAATATTTAAGCAAAGCCTAAAACAAAATGAAACAAATGTACTTTTAAAATTTAGCTACCTTATGGAAAGCACTTGTTCCCAGCATGCAATACTCCATCTCTTTCCTACAGAAAAAGCAATGTTTCAAACCCTTATTCTAAAAGCTGTTCCTTTCCCCTACAATATACCCCACCCCACACACTTAAACCCTCTACTCTGGTCCATTGCCTTTGTTAGGTCTCTATCATGATCCCATGGCTTTCATTCCAATAATTCAACCCCGACTTTCTTAATATCCATAATAATGGTAAAAGGGAAGGCTGCAGCAGAGTCAAACACCATAATAAAAAAAAATCATGCAGTTTGGTAACACATTAGTACATATAATTCAGATTATGCTAAAATTACTTCATTAAAAGGGTAGCTCTCTACCAGCCAGCCTGGGTTTAGGTATTAAATATTTCCCAGTAACAGCTAGCATTAAAATCAAAAAGCAATGGGAACCCAGGATCAGCATCCTCAATGCAACCCAGACACTGCAAATCTGTACCATAGTTTCAGTTCTCTATGGGCTGGGTGCCAGGACATTACTGCTGTTTACTAGAGCAAACTTAACTCATTAACTTTTAAAATGTACATTATCTTTACAATTTTATCAGTAACCTGGTTCAATTTCAATAACAATAGCATGAAGTGAATTGGAAGTGAAACACATCATGCAAATGATTGTCCCTCCCTCCCCCACCCAAGACAAGTACCAACATTTTAATCTGTCATTGTTGTATTTTCTTTCATTTGTTTTTGTTTGGTTTGTTGTTGGGGTCTTTCCCACCACTTTGGTTTTATCTTTTCACAGGATTCTTCCCTCCCCTCCCTTTACACAGCCCACTCTGAGAGAGCAGTTTATAGACAAATGATAGAAAAATGCCTTAATAAAGAACATTTCAGCTGAATTTCCAAAATTAAACATTTCAGTTGAGATTCAAATAAGTCATGAACAACTTAAAGGGACATCCAACTTAAATTACAGAACTCTGAACTTCCCTATCCCAAGTCAGAGGGTTTCCCCTAGTTTGTTTAGCATTCCAGGGTCACCTCACCTGCAGTCTAAATCAGCTTTCACTTTCACCTCTGATGGTTTTACACCAATAGAAGAGGGAAAATTTGAAACCAGGAAACCAATTAATCTGCAGTGAATCCAGAGCGATTGAACCCAGAGTCCCCCAACCCCTTAATTTTTCTGGAGTCCAAGCTGGTGTTCCTTTAAGTTCAAAACTTTAAGTTCAAAGCTATCCCTTCAACTACTTTTTCCCCATACTTTGCTAAATGAAAATCTTAACTCCCCCCCATCTCTTCAGTACATAAGATGACGCATTTACCTCCAAAATGAATGGTGCTTGGGCGTCTCAGACTCATTGGACAAGTTTCATGCACGAGCCTCCAAAACCAATTCTCCTTGCAGAAAGCCCGTCAGGGTTCTGTTACACCCCCTGGGGGAGGCCAAAGCTTGGGCACGGAGGAAGGCTCATATCCTGCTGGACAAAACAAAGTGGGAAAGACAAGAGATAAGAGACGTGATAAGGACAATCTCACACCAATAGGTACAAACGCCAGCCCTGGTGCCTCTGCTGGGGCTGCAGGGCAACTGTGCTGCAGCAAACCTGAGCAGGTTTGTGCTCCAACAGCCCATTCTGCTGGGGGCTGCTGCCCGAGGAACGCTTGCTGCTGGGATTTCAGCTCAGCTCCCCACTGCACAAAGCCAGCAGTACAGAGGCTGGAATGCTCCTACTCACACTCCATCCAGCCTTTGGAGTGAAGTGCTTCAGCCCTCAGCCTGCACCTCACCTGAGCTGTCAGCACCACAGCACAGCTGCACCCGGAGACCTCAGGGACACTCAGTACCATCCCTGGCCACCTCATTTTTCCTGGGAGGTTCCCATACAAACAGGTCCCACCTTAAATGACAGTGGGACATCAAACAGGTGACACGGCCTTCAGCCACAGCCCTGAGGACATACATTCCTTTGGGAAGCACTCAGATTAAAACTGGCAGAGGATGGGAAGTTTGGGGGAATGGCATGAAAATGATTACACTTCTGTTGGAAGATTGATCCCTCTTCAACTCACAAGACCCATGGACAGAAAGTCAGTCTTGAACAGACTGGAAACACAACACATAACATTACAATCATGAAATCTGAAACAACCAAATTTAAAGTTTATAAAAGCAAGACTTGTTGAATCATTTATAATTACTTTGCCAGGGAATAAGGCAAAATAAATTGTTAATCTCTTGATTATTCAGAGAGAATATCCACAGCTTGAAGTACAGAATGCTTGTCTTTGGCAAATACAGTTCCAACATAAGATACTACAACATTTTAAGAAATTTAAAAAGACAACATTCTTAAAATACTTCACATGGAGGCCAAACTGAATATTGGAATGTTGCACCTGCTTTAACAGAACCATCACCCATACCTTCAGACAGGCAGGATGGATGATGGGTTACTCTGTTTCACACTGGATCCTTTCCTGACTAGAAGGCAGACTGTGTGTCTAACAAGTCCAAATGAACTGTGTCCCAGGGAGTCCTCCCTGCAAAAAACACTTCTGGGAGAGGACCCATCAGCCTTGAGAGCAGATCAGTGGCAATTACTGCATCAGGCTGATGATACTGAGCTCAGAGAAGCACTTCATCCCATGCTGGGTCTCCCAAACACTGAGTATCATTGCCTTGTGCTGTGCTGTTGACAAGGATCCCCAAGCATCTGGCATGCTTCTTTATGTCATCCAAATTCCTTTGATTTTAGCCAGTATTTTGCCAGTATTTTAAACTGAAGACTTTATTGCTTTATATCTAACAGCCCAACACAGGATCATACATCAGAGCTGGCAGCAGCTCTGTGTTCCTGGGCGAGATGAAACAAGGCTTGGTTTCTTGATACTGTGCTTTTATTTCTCTATTCCAACTGCTTTTTAAATAAAGTAACTTTTAACTATTTGCCCAGCTAACTGTATTTCATAGCATGCTGTAAAAGCCAGCCATGAAACAGATCTGCAGAGAAGGGTGGTAGTGAAACACTGAGTGAAACAGCTTAAATTACAGGAAAAATACGCAAGAAAATGAACCTGTGGTTCCCACAGCAACAGAAACACTGCCTCTCTCTGTGTATGCAGGTGAAATGATGCTCTGTGGTGTGATGGGGTAGAATATTCTATATTCACATGGGGACAGTGATGGCCTGTCCCTTGGACTCCAGGACCCGACAATTCCAGGACAGCTGGGCAAGGAAGAATGAGGGACAGGAAACACGAGAGCATCTCAGGGAAGAGTGAGCAAATGAGACCAAAAAGGAGTAAAAATATTAGGGAGAACAGAGAACTTGGAAGAAGAGAAACTACCGAAAACTTACTTGAAAGGAAAGAGTTGCAATTACTTCTCTCCTCCCTGCACTGAGTGACTGAAGAGTCTATTCCAACACACCTCTCACTAGCTGACATTAAGCATTTTCACTTTCTTCCTAGGTCTCTTCCCTTTCCTCCTTATTTAAGCATTTCTGGCCTAGTTTTCCGAGGGCTGTGCACCCACACTCCTGTGAAGGTAATGAGATTTGCAGTTTAGCAGCACATCTGAAATGCCAGACAACTGAGGGCTGCTTTTGCAATCCGCTATAATCCTGGAGGGAGCCTGTTTTGTAACAGTGATGTTTCATTTCAAACCCAGAGCACCTCCTCAGCCTTGTCCCCTGAGCCACCTGCAGCACGAAGCTCCTGCCCAGGAGCAGGGTGGTCCTGCTGCCCACACACAGCTCAGCTCCAGCCAGGCCCAGCCCTTCCGCCCAGCTCTGGATCCAAAACACCACTGGGCACATGAAAGAGGAACCAAAACAAACCCTAAATCACACCCTCTGGAAACCTGACATTGCCAGAACTGAAGGAAATCACCAAGCATCAACTGCAAGATGCCACCTGGACGAAGCCCTGTAAGACTTGTGCCACACTGTGCACAGGACACACTCCAGCTCCTCCTCACAGGCAAAAAGGATATTTCTTAACAGCCCCTTTGTCAAAAAGCCAAGAATTAAAAAAATACTAGAAACCACTTTGGAGATTGTATCAGCTACTTCCAAAACTGACTTCCAGCTGTGTATCAAACCAAAAGGACCATTTCACGCCACTTCTCAGGACATCCTACACAAACATGGCCTCAGGAGAGAAGTCCATCTAAAATGTGGTACCAAAAAACCCCACCTTACCCTCAGGAGGATATTCTGAGGCTAAAAACTTTTAACATTCTGCTTCAGTGGTTATAGGCAATTTTCAGCAAAAGTTGATGAAACCCTGGTTTGTATCTTTTTGTTTGGGCTTGCTGTCTAGCCTCAGCTTGGTGACTCTTACACTAAGAACGCCCAACTTCCCATCAGAGGAAGAACCATGGAAGACAGCTGTAGCAAAAGGAATCTGTAAGGCTGATACGCCTCAGTCTCCATTCATTTTTTATTTAAAGGTTAAAAAAGCCACCTTCCGCAGTCCAGCAGACAGGGATCTCCTAAGTCATTCACACACTTCTCATTCTTGCTCAATTTCTGGAATTTTCCACTGGAGCCTGAAGCTCCATCTGGTGGGTGTGGACACTCACTGCAAAACTGAGCGGGAATTAACTGTTTCCTCATCAACTTCGGTTCAGTAGGAGGAGTCCTGGGCACTGTGGCATCTCTGTGCCCCAATATGAAATACAAAATGGTCAAATCTGGATTGTTCTGGGAGCCACATCTCCTCATTTCTGTTCTGATGAACAATCTGCTTCCCTAGGCTCTGCTGGGAACTCCTGGTGGGTTTTCTTATTTTGATGACACAGGCTGAGGTACACTAAAGAATGCTGGTAGGTGAAGTTGAATGTTTTCTGAGGCATCTTTTCAACACACATGACAAAAGCCACATCAGCTCTGGCAACCTCTACTGCATTCTGAAAAGCACTTTGAAATCATGTCCATTCTCTAGGGCATAAGAAATCCTGAATTAGAGGCACTCACAGCTAAAGAATTAGGTTTGCACACCTCCTGCCATCTTAGAGAGTATCTTTTGTGACTGTTCAAGACCTCCACAGATAAATGTTTATATGCACACAACATGGGCAGCGAAATCAATATTCAATACACATCCTCAGTGTGAGAGCCAGGCTTGTTCAGGGCTATTTCTAAAAGATTTTGGTGTGAAATGCAATAAAGCCTGCACATCTTGCAGAAATTTGAAATCGAGACTGGAGATCATTGAAGCACAAAGGATATTATTTGCTTACACCATGGTATCCACACTTCAGTGATCAGGAAAAAAGGCTGTATGAATATGCTCTACAATTCCAAAATAATCCTCACCTAGATTGTAGCTAAGCACGAACAATCCCAGAATAAAAATAATTTTGGAAATAGAAGCACGTTTAATGAATGAGCAGTTACCATGTTACCATTTAAATTAAATCAAGAATCATCTTAAAATTTTCAATCCAATGCTCACAGAAACATTTGTGTAATTAAACAAAGCAGCACAGTAGTCACTGTAAAATGTGCAAGAACAAAGCAAATAATCAATATACACGTAATTTATGATTGGATTACACTGACTGGGAAGCTGCAACCAGATTAGACTGCAAGTGAAAACGGTCCCCTGCCCTCTGTGTCAGGTTTCCTGACATCAGCACTGTGTCAACAGCCAGAGCTGAGTCCCGATGCAGCCACAGGAGTGCTTTGGGGCAGAGCAGCTCCTTCCCTTACCCAAACAGCACTGCTGGGAGCGGGCCAAACCCCGGGGCCGCAGGAAGCAGCTCCAGCCCTGCCCTGGCAGCTCACACACACACACACTCAGGTATTCACACCCAGCCCTGCTGTGCCCTCAGCAGCAAACCCACGGCTGATGCGAGGGGCAGCACAAACCAGCACACAAAAGAGCACACAAATACTTTCCCCAGCTCATCCAAAGCCCCGCCAATCCATGCTTTCTCAGACAGCAGATCCATCAGATACTTGGAGGGATCTCGCCAACTGGCTGCATCTGAGTATTCCAAGGGTAAAAATAGGCACTGAAGGAGGCTGGTGCTGCTTGTTTTCCCTTGCCTTACACCTCACACACACGAGGCACAAACGCTGCCATTACAACACGGGGGAAAGGCTGTAAACAAGAGCTTCAAACCACTCTTACCACTCCACATTTCTTACCTCTCTGCCTTTCTGTCTAAGCATAGCTCCCAAGGGTTCCAATCCCTGCCTACATTCCAGCGTTAGTCCACCTCAGCTACTGCTGTCATCCATCTGCCTCAGCAACCTTCGATAGGCAAAGGGCTTCCTAGCAGCAGCAGCAATGGGGAAACAAAACAAAAAAGAACATCACAAACTTGAGTTTGACTGTTCAGGTGAAAAGAAGCATTTGAAGACCACTACCTTGCCCACTTAGATTTCCAGAGCTATTCTGTCCCCTTACTGCTGCTGCTATGAAGCTGCAGCCCCAACAGCTTCCTTGGCCCAGCTGCAGCACAAGCACAAACTGAGATCCAGGGTCCCATCAGAAATCAATGCACACGAGAGGCAGAACAGGGCGAAAGAAAGCACTGGCTGAGGCCAGGGAGAGGAAACAGGAGCTGGGGCAGGGAAGAAGCAGCCAACACTGAAGGCAGGCTTGAGATCAGGCCCTTTTCTCCACCTGAAGGACTGGAGGAGTTGGAGCGTTCCCTCAGGGAACAGCTGCTCACACAGTTGCTTTATTTTTGTTTCCTTTAAATTGTTTTAGACACTACTTGAGAAGTAGATACTAAATGAAAGATTTTTGCCACCTGATCTGGATACATCTGCAGGTGTGAGGTGTCCACAGGGTCAACTACACAGGCCTAGGACTAAACAGCCACTGTGAGTTTTCATCTAAATAATCTTTAATTCCACCTTAAAAAAAAAAAAAGCAAGGATATAAATGGTGGTAACTGAAAGTGACTCACTGCAGAAAAAATGGTATTTACTCCATTCTTACTCCAAACCATCAACTGTCACTCACAGTCAAGAGCACTACAGTGAAATCAGAGACACTAAATACTAGCCTCCTGTTTGCCTTTTGACACCAGAGAGCTGCAGTGAAGCTCTGAACAATGCAGTTCTTGCCTTGAGGCACATGGCCCTCAGGTAGATAAATAAGAGTTACACCCTCTTGAAGAAGCCTTTATTCAAATCTGTAACACCCTTTTGATTTTTAAACCAGATCTAAGTTCTTCCTGAAAGCTCAAAAGGAACAGGCCAATTTGCCCATCGTGCCTAGGAAAGCAAGGGCATTCTTCCCAAATGTGTCAGGTGAGGCAAAATAAACCTTCCACATACACAGAAGATATAGGATTTATTTTAATAAAACTAAATTAACATCAACAAAGGTTCTTTTTCTTCCAATGCAAAGAGACTCAGACCAGCACTTTTCACTGTCATCTTCTCTTACACCATTAAGAAACACACGTCTATCAACGGATTTATATAAGCAGGACAATCTCCACATTAAAAATTATCCTGTTACAATTATGTTCATAGAAACCACACCATATATATACATATAAATCTAGGTACAGAGCAGATCTTGACTCATAACAAAAACACTGTGTGATGCTTGTTCAGATGCAGGCCAGCAGAGTCAGCCATTGCCTTTTTAAACAAGCATATTGCATGCATCTTAAAAAAAAAAATCCCATTAAATGTAGTATTATTAATATACAAACTCGGCTGAACTAATGATTTTCAAAAATCCCCCAATTTTGCCCCTGCAGATAGAGCAGCTCCAATGACACCTGTGAAACAACACATTGAGCAGCTGCAGCCCCAGAGCTCTTCCCTGCCTCTCCTGGCACCTCTCCTAGTCTTAGACTGGTCCTTCTCAGATCTGATACTGCTTTGCTCATTCCCGATGGAATTTTGCCTCCCATAAATATCTCAAGTAGTAAAGATAACTTTCCCCTTCTGAAAACAAAACCCCACAACAAACCACCCCAATACATTCTGTATTAAACTGCCAAATCTTATTTGCAGCCACCTCAAAATAAACTCATTAACCCAGGAGCACTGTCTTTGCTTCCACAAAATCACTTGTTTCAATTTCTTTCTCTGCATCTATCAAATCAGTTGCCATCTTAATAACAAGCTGTAAAATATACATTTGGACTGTGTGATTTATGACTACTGATAAGATACCGATATGCTTCTGTATTCCAGGAATTCTACTGTAAACTTCAATGTTTACTTTCAGTATTTACGTTATTCCAGAGTGGTAATGCTGGGCTGGGAATAATCACGCAGTAGTCACCCTGCAGTGTGTGAGCAGCACAGCTCACCTGCCCCAGAACTCGAGCCCTGCCTTTACCTGCAGCTCACAGGGAGCCTGGGCAGCACCCAACAAATGAGACTCTACACCATCACAGCTTAACCCACACGCTGTGGCAATAAACCTGTCAGTGCCAGGGACCATTTCTGAAATGCTACTGAGCATCTTCTGACCACTGGGAACTTCTGCCCTACACACACAGAAAACGCAGCAAGTTCTTCCTCTCAGCCTGAGGAGCGCACACACCTTCCTGGGCACTGTGTTTGTGCAGCTGATGCTTAACACTGCAGGGCATGAAATTTCCAAAACAGTCAGGAAGTTCCTCTCCTGTGAAGACTTTTCATTCCTGTGGCACTTGTCTGTCTTATCTACGGGCAAAGGAGTCACCTTTCCCCTTCCTCATCTCCTGCACATCCAACAGCTATTCCCTCCCAAGGCCTAACACAAGTGAGCTGACAGGCTCTTCATGACAATACACTCTGAAGCACAAATAGTGGAAACCTAAAGAAATGCTTTCTACAAACCTGTCTGATGGACCATCACTTCAAAACAAAAAAATTCTTTTTAGTAATGGGGCACTGAAACCGTATCAGTTCTCAATGATCTCAGAGATGTCCCCAAACACTGGGAGCATCTCATATCTACTGGATACCAAGAAGTCACTCTTGAATGCTAACTAAGAAATAAATTGAGCAAAGAGCAGCTAACCATCAAAAAATACTACAAAAACATTTAGCTTGGTATTACTTTTGGAGAACAAGTTACTTGCTGTGTGTCAAAAAGGACATCTCCATTTAGACTGAAGTTGGAAGTATTTGCTGTAATAATTTTCAGAAAAGGTAACCATTATGTTACAACCCATCAGCATCTAGTGCAATTCTCTTAACAACAGGGTGTTCCTCTTCTGTTGTCTCTTTTAACATTTCAGCACATATCATGGTAGATGTCCATCTGCTGATATCAAATTACTGCCCAACATCTGCAAATGCACATCTGCAAAGGAACCAAGTTTTGGTTTGGTTTGTTCCTAAATGCAGAAAAAAAGGGCTTTTCTGTTTTTTAAGCAGACTGATCCATCTTTCTCACCTAGAAGGATGTCAACTTGTGATTATGAGTTCCCAGAGTCCTCAAGTGAAAGTTTTCCCAAGTAGGAGACCCTGCAGGAAGGAGCACTGCTGGGGCACACAGGGCTGAGCTGCACAGCAGCCAGCTAAGGTTGGTCCATGCTATCCTGACAGGTGGGAATCCTCTGCCTCCATTACCTCACACCTCGCACCTCCAAACAGAAATAGAAAATAGCAAAAAATAGATAGAAACACAGCTAGCAAGAAAACACAACTTAAGAAAAAGGGGAATTTCTCTGAAAGGAATGCAAACCTCTTTGACACCTACCAAACAACTTAAATATACCCAAGAAAAAACGACCATCAACACCTAGAAGCGCCCAGTTACGGGGGCTCTGCCCTGCGGTCCCAGACAAAGCCCCCCGAGGCTCACCCCACACCGTGGGCTGGGGGCTGCAGCCACGTGCCCAGAGTTGGAAGGCCACGCGAGCCCGGGCCGAGCTGTGACAAGAGCCGGGCCNGCGCAGCGCCCCGGCCGGGCTGCGGTGGATTTGGGGGGGCCGGGGTGTCACGCCCGCGGCCGCTGCCGGGAGGCACCGGGGGGACCGGGGCTGCGCGGACACCCCGACACGGCGCACGCACCGGGACTTGTTTTGGAACCCCCGCGCGGGCTGCAGCCGCCGGGGCAAGGGGGTGCGTGGCACGGGGGTATGTGTTCGGTGCGGCCGCGAGGCTCCGGTTTGCTGTCCCCCGCCTTTGTCTGAGAAACGGGTGTCGGTAACCGTAG
>VZRL01002076.1:1007911-1021629 GCA_013397895.1 Origma solitaria
GCCCTGCTTCCCCGGCCCGACGGGCCTTCGAGCCAGCCTCGAGGGGCCCCGGGCCTGCCGTGCCCGCCGTGCCCGTCCGTCGGAGGCTACGAGGATGCTGAGGGAGCTGAGGCTGCTCAGCCTCCAGAGGAGCCCCGGCTGAGAGGGGCCCTCAGCCCTGGCTGTCCCTGGCTGTCCGTCCCTGTGTGCAGGGAGGCTCCGAGCAGGGCCCGGCTCTGCTCCGGGGCACAGCCATGGCACAGAGGAACGGCAGGGACTGAGCCCAGGGAGCTTCCCCTGCTCAGGAGGCACAACTTCTGCCCTGGGCAGTGCTCAGCCCTGAGCAGAGAACAGAAATGCTGTGGAGTTTCATTCCAGAACAGTCTGGACACAATCCTGTGCCATGTGCTCAGGGGTGGCCCTGCTGGAGCAGGGCGGTGGCACAGATGAGCCACTGGCTCCCTCAGAGCCTGACTCTCCGGGATGGTGCCCATCGCAGCGTGCCCGTGCCCAAGCCCAGGGGAGGGAAGGAGGCGTCGGGTGAGGCGACAGCCATGTGGGTGCCTTGCTGGGGCACCCACTGCCACGTCTGCCATGGGCTGGGACAGTGCCATTGATGGGGATTCCGTGAGGCAACAGAGGATTTACACACTGCCACGCTCTGAAATCCAGATTCATCACAGAACCACGGAATGTGCTCAGCTGGAAGGGACCCACACAGACCATCGAGTCCAACTCTTGGCCCTGCACAGGACAGCCCCAAGAATCCCTCCATGTGCCTTCACATTTTGGGTCAACACCCTGAAGGCAAGCCAGCACCCAAAGGTTGGGCTGTGATCTTTCTGGTGAGCCCTGTGCACGTGTGTTCACACACACACCCCTGTGCAGTGACACCTTCCCACTTCAGAGCAGGAACATTGGATCAGGACAAGACCCCACATATGATTCTTCATTGTGGATCATGACACTGCTTAAGATCTCTTCAGCAAATGAGGATTAGTTCTACAGCACAGTAAACAAGCTCTCTAGGAGTGAAAGGGATCGATGGCTTTTGTTACTTCAGAAAGACACAAGCACTTGGAGGATGAAGTAAAGTGTAATTCACTCCATCCTCAGCATTCACACTCATTCTGGTTCAGTGACACACTGGAGTTCAGCCTCACAATGCTAGAAAGGAAAGTACATTTGATTTCTCAGAGAAAAGTTGTCGCCAATTCCTGAGACTTAACGTAACTCAAAGATCTCCTACATTTTCAAGTGACCAATGTCCTGACGATGTATAGATGCTGTATGTCACAGTTCACTGAAATAGCTTTTATGAAGAATTTAGTGACATTTTAGTGACATTTTATTGCGTCTGTGAGGCTGCTTTGAGACTTTCCTGCTCAGAACGTAGAGCAAGATGTAGGGGGCAGAGAAATCCCCTGCTTGTCCCTGCAGGTCACACCTGGCTTTCACTGGTTGCTTCCATGGCATCTTCACATCAGTGGTCGTAAGAGTCAGGAAGTCACAGAGTCTTTGTTTTACATGGAAATGTAAATTTTAAAAAATTGGAAATACACAAAACTTACCTTTAAAACCAAAGCTGGTGTTTTGGCATTAAAGAGCTCCTAGGACTGAGATACTTTGAGAGCTCCTCTGAGACACGTGTGGAATCTGTCTCAAGGAAGGGAAGCAAAGAAAGCTGCTTTGGTTTTTCTATAACAACATCCTTTTGCCTTCCAAGAGTAGATATTTTTCTCTGATGTGACAATTATTGCGGGATGTTGGGAAACATTCCGAAACGTTGCTAAGTCAGGACCATATTCAGAAACTCTCAATTAATTTCATGGCTGCTTGAGCCAGTCTGCTCCTGCCTCAAATACACAGTCACAGACCTGAGCACCTTCCTATTTCAACACTATTTTATTTATGCTTTGCCACCAACTACTTTTTAGCCATCACTTAATACAAACATATACAACAGCTCCAGACAAACAACCCACAGACCTTCTACTCTAAGGGCTGCATTTGAGAGAACAGAAGTGTCTGAAGGCTGGAGGAGCTGCGTGTAGTGGGACATGATCATGCAGCTGGAGATAGAAATGATACTTGATAGATACTTAAGGGAATGAACACAACACGAAGATCTGCAAAGGATACAACAGCTCAAACACAAAGAGTTGGAATCCAGACAGGAGAACCGAACAGGTTGTTGGGCATCATTCCATGTCCTGAATTCTGGAAGCAAGTGGAAGCATCTGAGTAAGTTTGTATCTTGCTATATATACTTACTGGAAGATAAGATAAGGCTGGGCTGGAGATAGAGGTGGATAGAGAGTTCCCCAAGAGCAGCAATATCAAGCAGTTTCCAGCTGGGAACATTTCCAGCCATGGTGGTGGTACTCAGTCCATAATTACAGTATGGAAAACAATTTGTGAAGAGTTTAGAAACTGGAATTTGTCATGGGAGGGGATGAAATTAGACCCAGATAAAAGGAGGAGCATAAGGAGGCAGAAGCACTCGCTCAGTGCACAAGAGGGCTGGTGCAGGCAAAGGTTTTTAAGGCAAGGGAGAGAACAGGAGGGAACGGTAATGTGGCAGCAGAAGGGAGCCACTGCCTGCTTTGGGGTAAAGTCTGCAATGACAGAGCTGGAAAACTGGGGGAAGGATGAGGGTGGATGTGAAAGCAATCCTGAATGATGGACAAGATCTTGTTCTCATTCAGCTCAGGAGGGTTCTCGTGGTGGTTTGCACAGTGTGACAGCTGTCAACAGAGAGCTGGGAAAGAAAGATGAGAATTTACAAAGTTTGTATGAAAAGATTGATGTTAAAGGTAAAATTCAAGCAGTGGGGAAGGAGAAAAGGAGTCTTGACACCATTTTTCTCCTGTGTGTACAGAGCGAAGTGAACAAAATGAAACAGAAGTTGATGGTAATAATCTTAATATACTTTTTATATTACAGAAGTGGTTATTGTTTCTCACAATACAGCCACTGGAAAAATCAGTAAAATCACTGCATTGTAAGAGACTAAACACTTCACACCAGAGGGGGGACAATTAGCATTCCCAAGCTGAATAGGTTTAATTGCACTTCTGTTGTGCTACTGCTTCAGGTCAAAATTGTGCCCAGATTCATCCTGGTACTAGTTTAGGAGCAGTGTCATGCTTGGGTTTTATTCAAATACAACATAATTAGGACAACTATTGATGGTTTCATGCAGAACATAATTAATTATATAATAAATACAAGTAAGTTAATCAGCATTAAGATCACTGGTCTCACAATGATCTTTAAGAGCCACTAAGCCACCCAGCTCCTGTGCAGTTCAGACACTTCATCACCTGCCAGCATTGGTGGCAGTTTCTGTTTAACAGTCAATGCAATCCCCTTGCAGGGAATAACTTTCCATTTTATGCTCTTTGCATTGGTGAAATCTCTCTCAATGGCCGAGTTTTCAGATCTAGTTGTGGATTAAAAGTTGCAATTTGGTTTTCTCTCTCCGATTCCAATAAATTTCCCCCCGAACAGTAACAATTAGTCTGTAAGAAAGCTTTTAATTGCCACAATGCCTGGAGAGAGAGAGGGTAAAATGTGCCTGGAACAGAGGAGGAAATGATCCTCAAAGTTTCTGTGCTTGGCAGTAGTTACCTTCTTTGCTCATGTCCTGCAGCATGGCAGGGGGGAGATAATGTGTTCTAAAACAAGGGAAAGTTTGTAAGCAGTCCTGTCCCCTGCACAGCACTGTTCCTGCTGATCTGGTATCAGCATTAGCCTCAGCTCTGGAATGCCAGCCACTGAAATCTGGCGCTGAAGTCATCCATGCACTGAACCCAGCAGGCAATCTGTCACTGAATTCATTTGTGCCAAGACTGCAATCCAGGCTTATGCTTGGGATCGTGATAGACCCTCCAATAAATATTATTGATTAGTCATCATTAGTTTTTACTGTTGATATGCAGAAGGTTTTGGAGCCTTGCAGTTGGATTTCTACACAGTCCACTGGAAAATCTGTTTGATTATAGTGTTTATATTGGCAGCGAGGTACATCTTTATTGCAGGCTGAGGTTAAAGCCTCAGATTTTGTCAAAAACCCAAAGCAAAAGTGAAGCTGACTCCCTTGAACCGCAGAGCGGACAAATCCTCACCAAAGAGAGCAGCTAGGGATCTGGGATTGACTCTGGATTCACACTCCATTAGATACACTGGCCAGGCCTTGGGTGCTTCAGCATCCTGCTGCTCTGGGGCAGAGGGATTGACCTGCTGGGCCTTGGGCATGGCACACCTCAGTCTGCTCAGGGGACAGGCAATTGTCAGGGGACTGGTGCCAAACGTGAGCTACCTGCTGCCCCTCTTCATTAAACACGCCCCACCAGCTCTGGCCACGCTAGATACTGATGGGAGCCAGGAAGCAATTAAAGCTCCTGCTCCTGCCAGATGATTGAGTGCTTGCAGACACAGATTCCTAGGAAAGTATAATAGAGAAAGTGCATTAGCAAAGTATTTGTGCCTTCATAGGAAATGAATATGGATGTAATTAAGAAAAGCTGATTTATGTGGAACTGTAAAGCCAAGGACATAAAATGAAAAATTCTCAGTGAATGTCAAGTCAGTGTTTTGTGGTGGCCAAAACAAGGCAAGGAGAATATTGCAATGGTATAAAGGAACTTGAGAATTAAAATGCCACTATATAAATCCCTAGTACATGAATATTTAAGACATTGTATGGAGTTCCAAGCACCTGATGTCCCAAGATTATAGAACTGCTGTTCTACTATAGTCTGTTTCTAACATTTTGAGAACAGCAAGATCACAAGACTTTTTTTTGCTAGGAAAAGCCAAATGGTTTCCATGGTGTGTATGGTGAAAAAAAAATGTGTATGTTCGTATATCCCACTAAGGCAGGGAAAGCCTGGATGTTCTTAGTGCTGCTCCTGTCCATTGGATCCATCATCAGTTCCTTTCAGAGGGGCTTCCTGCAAGCACTTGGGTGCAGGAGATGGTAATGATTTCTTATCTCAGGTACTATTGTGGTATCTGCTCATGTTCTAACGTCATGGAGCTCCTGGGTTTGTTTTTATAGCACTTTTTTCTCTGATAAATCCAGTGCCTTCAAGCATAGTGAGAAATGTCATCTATTTATCTAAAACCTGACTGTTGCCCTGTCACCTTTCAAACTTTCACACACTGCAGCACACAAAATACACAGCTATTATGACCCTAATTGATACGTAAAATGTGACCCTAATTGATCCCTCCAAATGTGATCTCATCAATAAATGGAGGAATTTTACCAGGGAATTTTCATAATTAAAAAGTGGCCATGGACCTTGTAAAAGCTAAACCCTAATTCACAGCAATTAGATGATGAATAATTCATATACTGGACTTCAGTTATATATCCCCACATAAAAATGAGGAAAAGATGAACTTCTTGAGGCTTAATATGCATTCTAGCAAATGATCAGCATTATGTAAATTTAAATAAAGATCAAAAACCTCATTATTTGGTTTTTAAAAACTTCGTAACTATTTTTAACTTAATGTGTTTTGCTGTGAAACCTCCAAATGAAACATAAATAGATGAAGCCTATTTACTGCAGATTTCATTGGCCTTTTATATCCAGAGATTTATCTCTATATATTATTGATCTGATTAGTCTGCAGCAAATGAAATTATATGTAATCTTCTGAGAAAGTACAGGCAAATGCCACAAAACATACAGTTCAGTGACTGATCCAGTTCCATGTAGATTCAAAACCTACAGCTCCATCTTTAATTATTTTAAAGCAAATTATATATGAAACATTTGCTTTGGACAGTCAGCAAAGGAGAAGCTATCAGAATCTGTACAACTCCACTAGAGAACAGAGAATAGTTCTAAAGCAGTCCACTAGAAAATAACCTTTATTGAAAGTTTTATTTTTATCAATAACTCTGAAATATAAATGTATAATTTTTCTACAGACTTTCTGAATATTTTTCTAACATTAACAGCAGCATCTAGTGTGCTAAAGGAATGCAGACAAACATGAGCCAAACAGGCAGCATTTTTAAGACATTTGTTGCTTCTTGTGTCACACCATTAATGTTCTGATATAGGTATCCACCGACTCTACAGGCATCCACAAAAAAGAAGAAAAAGGACATATTTTTCATATATACATAAAGCCATTATCAGAATCATCTCATCCTCCTCCCAAATGCTCATTTGATTGCAAGAGCTTCATCGTTTCTGAGTTCTGGCTCTATCAAACCATGAAACAAAAAACTTGCATTGCTCTGTTTTTACCTCCTTCCTCAGGATCTGGAGCAAATACAGAATTTACATTGCTAACTGTTACTTGACATAAGGAAAAAAATCTGAAATGTCTCCCCTGAGGTGAACTGGGTCTTCTGTTCCCCTAAACCTAGTGAGGTCCCATCTCAGACTCTAAATATGTTTCGTTTCTAAAGAAGGTAGGGAAAGGGACTCGTCTGCTCTGGACAAACACACAGATACAGTTCTCTTTCTCACCCAAAGAATATTCTCTCTTTCCAGTCTAGGGACAAACTGCTGAACTCTGTACTTCCTCCTGAACTGCACCAGCTATGAGCAGTTCTGTGTAGCTGCTTCATGACACACATGTACATGTGCTGAGCGAAGGAAGGACACTAATCAGCATCCATTTAAATTAATATCTACAAACCACAGGACAAAGACAGGACACATTCCAGGTTTTTTTTTCTGTCCTTGCTTGTCTTTATTTCAAAATCATCCTTAGCTTCTGCTGAATAGCGATTAATTTCCAAATGCAAGATCATTTAGCTTTGGGTTCTTTATTAAGTTCATAATTTTTACAAAAATAGAAAAGCATTAGCCTTTATTAGTTTTTACATACAGTTCATTTCTTTTGGAAGGAGCATTCTGGGCTGCAGAATGTTTGATTTATTGGTGATGGTTGTTTAATTGTTGGGTCATAGCAGGTCTTCTGGTCACCACACAAATTATCAAGCTTTTGCTATTATGTGTTAAAATCTACACAGATGTCAGAAAATGTTTGTCTAAAAGAGTTACTTTAGCATGAACTCTCAGGTTGTAGCAAACAAGGTCAAGAGCCCCTTTAAGAAGGAGACAATTTCATTGCCTCCCAGTTTGGATTCTCCATAGACACGGTCCACAAATGAAATGGGAACCTGTTGAAACAAGCAAAACTGTTTTTAAGGTTCAAAACCTAAATCATCAGAAATTCTGTAAACGGAAGAATGGCCTCTGAGCTACAGCTTGTTCAGACATGGGGAGAAGGCAAGCACCAGGCTGGCTTCCTTTGCCAGTTCTTACCAGGCCTTTAATGATGCCCCATAGCTGGGGAGCATGGAATCATTTGGTTTATCACCTTTAAAGCTGATCCAAACACATTACTCAGTGGATGATACACTCAGTCAGAGCAAACTCAACAGCTCACAAACCCTCCAGCATTTCCTTGTCAGCCAAATTCAGAGCCTTTGAGTCAGTGCCTCAGGAAGCACAAATCTGCCCCCACCACGAAACAGCTCAACCTCACCGTGGGCTGGGAGATCACTTCCGAACATGACAGTACACACTGTACAAGCGAGACCTGGTTTTATCAGTCCTTGACCATTTTATAGATCATTTGCAGGATTCAAGGGCATTTAAGACATTAATTTTGGTTTCCACAGTGGTACTGTCCAGATGAACTCACTACTCATGAGATTTTGGGAATGTTCTGCTTTCAGTCCTCTGACCACACACAAGGGACACATGATAGGACATTCTCTGTTAGAATATTGAAGAACTTCCACAGATGTTTGTATGCCAAATTGAAATACTTCAGGGACTAAAATAAAGAATTGCAATTGCAAAAGGCATTAAAAAATCGCCTTGGTGTTTTGCTGGCAGTTTCAACCAGAATTCATCTGGCAAGAGTAACACACAAATCCCAGCCCCTTGTGTGGGTGCCAGAGGGTCTCTCCCAATTCCAGCAGGTCAGGCCAGGACAGAAGAGAGCCCAGGACAAGATGATGGGAAGAAAATGCCCAGAGAGGCAGGCAGGCAGACTCAGCAGTGACTCTGCTGTCTCAGCAGTGTCACCTTGGTGATGCCAGTGACAATCTTGGCAACTACACACAGCTGGCGAGCAGGTCATGGGCAGAAATCACTGACTGGGGAGCCAGGGCAGGATGGCACAAGTGCTGCTTCCTGCCCAGGATGAAAAATGGTTAATATCTCATCTAATGAGAGAGCTCCAGTCTCGCCCTTCAGCACAGGAACTGAGCACTGTGCTGTTTCTGGACTTCTGCCTTCCTTGTACAAGAGGTTCTATCATTGGTCTCAAGGGGAGTGTTTCCCAAGGCTCCGTTCCGTGTGTGGAGGACACTGCACACATGGTGAAGTACAGCAAGACGGGAGAGATGTGCATGCAAGATTCTTCAGGTACAACCTGTGTCAGTTCTCATCAGCCATTTGTTCCTTTAAAACTGGCAGGGCTCAATCTCAATTCTCAGCTTTGCTGAAGAAGTATTTTCCCTCACAACTACATTTTACAGCTGCATCAAAACTCCCATTCTGCTTGTGGAGCTGCAGCAAGCCAGGAATTAGATGTGCAAGAGTTACCTCTTTTGGAATTTCAGTATTACTATCTTGATAATTATAAAATATATTAAAATCCTAAGTGTTGATCAGGAAATAGTGTATAAATGTATTTGAAATGTCATAGAAAACTGCCCTGCTCCAGGAAGTTACAACAAATAGTAAAAATACAATAATCTTGTTTACATGAATGTGTCAGGATCTAAACACTGTAAGCTTGTTACAGATGTCACAAAGCAAATCTGAAAGACAAGGCCAAAGGAAAATAATGAAGCTGCTTTTCAGATGTCAGAGAAAAAATTCTTCCCACACGTGAGGGAGGGAGCAAAGCAGGAGGGCAGAAGCTGCCCCCAGGGAATGTGTCAGGTGGACTGTGGAGGAAGTGCCCACCCACAAAGCAGGCTGTGCCCAGCACAGACTGGCACACAGCAGCCCCGAGGCCTGTCCAGCAGGCTGGGAACTGCAGACAAGTACTTTATATTTGATGTCATACAACCAGTACAGGCTAACAAGTGACTGTCAGGGTCAAATAATAGGCAGAAGAAAGGTCTTTGTGGCAGCAGCCAGAGGAGGTACAAGCAACCCAAGATTCTGTTTGGGGTTTTTTTTATGCCAGATAAGTGTATTTTACTGTTTTAAAAATGTGTATTTAATAAAACCTCATCTCACCCCAGGTTTCAGTACCTTGATGTAGGTGAGGATTTCATTCAGCAGTATTAGGAAGCAATATGTGAATGCAGCTGGATGGGAAGGCTAAAGAACTTGGGGTCAAACTCCAGCTACAGACAGCACAGGGGTGCTGCTCCATAAGCAAAAAAGGTGGAAGAAAAGAGCTGCTTTGTTGTGAGGAAATGCTCTACCCTGTGTCAGTCAGTGGAGAAATGGCACACATGAAGTTAGAAGTTACAAGCAGCAGAATTCTCTGACAATGCAAAGTCCTGGAAACAAGGATGAAGAACTGGCTCTGAGATTCTCCTGCAGAGAGAATCCCAGAGAATCATCTTTAAAGAGACCAGCAAGAGCAATTCAATGAAATAAAAAAGGCAGCAGACTGCTGGTGATACAGAATCTAACAATTGTTTGGGGTTTTTTCATTGACTGTAGACAGCACATTCAAAGAGTTTAGAAGCAGAAAGTCGTGATAGCTGAAAAGTTGGAAAATAACATGGCAATAAATGACAGAGAACAAATCTGAAATAGAATCAGACTGCTGGGGAAAATGCAGTGATTTGTAAAGACTTGAGCAGAGATGTCTGTACAATAGGAAGCAGGGAAGAAAAAGCTCAGAGCAGCTTTGTGATATATATTGACTTCTTTCCCTCCTTTGAAGAACCTCGTACAATTATGTGCTGCTAAAGGAATGGCAACAAGAAGTGGGAAGGATCTGAGAAGCACATAAGCCAGAGGAATAAATAACTGGAACTTCAGGTCTGGCATTCACCTGACAAAGTTGGAAAAATAGAACTCTACACATGTAATTTCTTTATATTAATTTGAAAATCTCAGCTGCTTCTTGGGAGTACTCAGAAGTCAGCAATCCGTGTCTCCTATCAAGGAAAGCACAATACACTTATCCCAACCTGTCCCATACCTCTCCAATGGTGTATCCCAACTGTCTAGCCCGGACAATCATCTCCATCTGGAAGACATATCCTTTGGAAACACACTTCTCCATTAGTTTCTGTAAGACTTCTTTTCTGTACAACCTGTAAACAATTCCAAAGAAAATGAAACCTGAAGCACAATTTCTGAAATTGAGAAACACAGTGTGTAAGAACCTGAACTGCAACCATTCATCTCATTATTATTTATAAAGATCTCTAATGAGGTCACAGGAGCAGCAGTTCTGCAATCTAATCTTTATTTCTTCCACCCTTTCCAAACAGATTTCATAGTCCACAGTAAAGAAGGTCTGTTCTTACTTAAGTTCCTTGTTCAGCAGTTTCTTAATTTCCAATAAACTTTAGGAATTGCAAACCAGACCCATACCTGAAGCTCCCTGTTAGGTCTGATGCCCCTGGTCTCAGCAAGACCTGAGTTAGAAAATTGGCTCCACGACTGTGAAAGAAAACATCAGTGTCAGAGTTGTTTAGTACAAAAACATTGGTACTTATTCCAGCCATTAAAACCCAGGAAAAATCCAAATCCACTCCCTGTGATACCACCTCCAGGTCAGACTGTAACACGACTTGTGCTCCAGATTCTTTGCAGGATAAATAAATCACCATCAACTTCTGCCTGTTCTCTGAAATTAGGGGTTGGAGAGCAGGACCCCACAGAAACTCTGGGATTCCCTGTGGGGGTCCCTGCAAGCCCTGCCAGGGCAGCCTCTCGTGCTCAGAGCAGGGACAGAGCCTTGGCCTTGGCCAAAACCCTCCCTGGTGCTCAGTGCCACTGGAGAGAGGTCTCAGTAATCCCTGACTGACACTGATCATGGCACATCACTCTTGTGACATGTGGGGGTGGCACCAGAGGGGTCTGGCAGGGCATTTACTGGGGAGGAAAGGAGCACTCCAGCTCTGCAGGCTGAGGGTGTCCTTTCAACCTGCCAAGTCTCAGAGTCTCAGCTCATTCCCTGGATGTCTGTCTCAACCTGAGGCCACTGTTCCAAACCATTTTCCAAGCCCACCCATGTCATTCCAGTCCTTGGTGGATTTTAACCAAAGAATTTGCCAGTGGTGGGTGCTTCTGGTGTTTAGTGTGATTCTGCAGTGCCCAGCAGCTACAGCAGTTCTGGCACTAAAGACTCAGTTCAGCTTACAGGGATGGATTACTTTGAATAATTATTTATAAATAACAAATTTCTGTGTAAAGAGCTGAAAAGTACTAACCTGATTAACTTTCTTTTCAAATCCCAGCCATACACTCCTCCATTTCCTTTATA
This sequence comes from Origma solitaria, assembly GCA_013397895.1. Lineage (NCBI taxonomy): Eukaryota > Metazoa > Chordata > Aves > Passeriformes > Acanthizidae > Origma > Origma solitaria. The sequence continues at coordinate 1,019,348 of VZRL01002076.1, forward strand.
TCTTGTTCCAGATACAATATCAAAATTGCCTTCTTTCTGCTTTCTATAAAAAAGTGGTTTTATCAGAAAAACAGGAGGAATATTTCAAAGTACAAATTTCAAAGTAAGAACAATCACCCAGTACAAAATCGGTGCTTTACAAACTTTTGAACAAATAAAAAGAAGAGAGGAAAGCAATAGTCAGGGTGGTTATGAGCATTATTCAAACACCTGTTAATTGTTCTCTTATAAAGAGCTACTTCAGGGAATCTTATAATTACCTTTTACCCATTATGGCATAGAATTTCATAGTCTACCTCATAAATAATTTATAAAGATCATAAATAATTCATAAAGATAATTTTCATACTATAATCAGCACTGACCTGATAAACTCTGGAATAAATTTTGGCTGAAACGAAAGGAAAACAGATCAGAAAAGAGAAAAAAGGTGGGGGTAAAAATAAACCCAAACAATGAAAATTGAATTATAACAGACTAAGCCCACAGTACATAAAGCAGCCTTACATGGTGGGAGAGGTCAGCGTCCATAATAACGATGAAATTCCCAGTGGCATACTTCATCCCATGAATGTAAGCAGTGCCTGATGAAAACAGAAATAATGACCCTCACTCTTTCAACACAGAAATGCAAAGAGAAACTTCACTTGAGGAGTGGGTCACTATTTGAAATGTCATTGACAAAAGCACCAAATGCACTCAGAAGCCACAGAAAACACAACTTGGGCTCCAAATCATCACCAATAGCTCAAACCCTCATTCTGTGCTCAGTGCATGCAGGGCAGGAGGGAGAGGATCAAGTCTGAGGTTCTGGGCAATCTTTTATAAATACACTGGGATTTTTATCTATGCATTTTTTAAGCTCGTTTGCTTGCAAACAACTTGATGAAAACGTGTTTCTGCTTTTGGGCATTACTGTGATTTTTTCTGGACCTTTATACACTGGATCAGTCAAAGTGTATGGCAGATTTGGTTGGGGTTGTTTTTTTTTTTTTGGTACTAATCAGAGTGAATAAAGACTTACCCAGGCCCAACTTGCTTGCTCTGGGTCTCAGAAGCTACAGGATATATAAAAGATACATTAATTTCTTGGCATACAGTTTTAAAAAAGACTCTAAACCTTCCTATACACATTTTTCTTAGAGCAATCTTCATAAATGCAACTTAATCCACAAGTACTTTCAAAAATTTGACATTTACACAGTAGCAGATTAGAAAAGTATCTGACTGCCACTAAGTAAATGACAGCATCTTGTATATCACTGTGCATTATACAGTAATATATTACATAGATTAAAAAAAAAACAAAACCAAAAAAACCCTTCTGTTCTGGAGGAATGCAATAAAAATAAATCACAAGGCCAGCCCATCATCCATCTTTCCAATTTCCTAACTCCTGCAGTCAATTAAAATGAAATTAAATCTTATCCAAATGCCATCTTTCCCTGAGGCCTGCACCAAGTACTCCAACACTCACCATGAGTGATCAGGAGCACACAGCAATGCACATAGTATGGACAACAATTTGCAAACATTAATTTGTGATTTTGCATATTTGTTCAGAATGCAGCAGTATGAACTGTCATGATATTACACTTGTCTAAAGTGCTGTACAACAGCTTGTTTAAGCATGTAAAGAAAGTGCAGAACGCAGGGAATCCATCTGAGTTCTCAAGGACTCCAAGTACTTTCCAATACAAAAAAAGATAGGAAAAAGATTACTGAATATACAACTCACTATTTTATCTGATCCATATATTTTTTCCAGTTGCTGAGCGATTTCCTGTGTCCCATCCGGGCTTCCATCATCTATGATGATAATTTCAAAGTCGATTCCACTGAAACGAGAATGATTTCCTAATGAGCAGTGGGAGCCCCATTCCTCCCGAGTCCCTGCAGGGCAGGAGCAGAGCAGCAGAACGGAGGATTCGCTGCTGCAGGGGCAGCTCCGACCGGGCACGATAACGCTATTGCTTTCCCAAGCCGTGCCGCCGCCGTGGCACTTCACTGCCGTGTATTTCCCAGCCCTCAACCCTGTGCAAAGCCCGCACCGGGAGCGCTCCGCCCGCTCCGAGCCCCGGCCATCCCCGGCCCGGGCCGTGTGCCCGGTACCTTTCGCTGAAGGTGCGCGCCAGCAGCCACACGACGAGGGGCAGGTTGTCGCGCTCGTTGTAGGTGGGCAGCAGCACCGACACCCGCTCGGGGCCCCGCGCCGCCATGGCGGCAGTGACGCGGCGGAAGCGGCGGGGCCGCAGGAAGCGGCGCGGCCATGGCGGGCGCGG
>VZRL01002076.1:1022166-1039616 GCA_013397895.1 Origma solitaria
GGCCGCGGCGCTGCGGCGGCTGAACTCGGCCGTGCAGTACGTGCCCTACCGCGGCGCGCTGGGGCCGCGCTCCGCGCTGCGCCTCGTGCGCCAGTACGACATCGTGGCCGACTGCTCTGACAATGTCCCCACGCGGTACCTGGTGAGCGACGCGTGCGTGCTGGCCGGGAAGCCGCTGGTGTCCGGCAGCGCCCTGCGCCTCGAGGGGCAGCTCGTGGTGTACAACTACCGCGGGGGGCCGTGCTACCGCTGCCTGTTCCCCGAGCCGCCGCCGCCCGACACCGTGACCAACTGTGCCGATGGCGGCGTGCTGGGGGTCGTCACCGGCATCATCGGCTGCATGCAGGCCCTGGAGGTGCTGAAGATCGCCTCGGGCATGGGCTCCTCCTTCAACCAGCACATGCTGATGTTCGATGCCCTCGAAGGGAGGTTCCGCAACATCAAGCTGCGGCCGAAGAAGCCGGACTGTGCCGTGTGCGGGGACAGCCCCAGCGTCACCTGCCTGCAGGATTACGAGGCGTTCTGTGGTTCCTCCGCCACGGACAAGTGCAGGACTTTGCGGCTGCTGCCCAGCAAGGACAGGATCTCTGTGGAGCAGTACAAAGATGTGCTGGATGCGCGGGTCCCGCACGTGCTCTTGGATGTCCGCCCGCAGGTGGAGGTGGATATCTGCCGCCTGGAGCACGCTGTCCACATCCCTCTGAGCAAGCTGGAAGAGAAGGATGAAGAATATCTGCAGCATTTACAGAAAAGAATTTGTGAAGAAAAGCAGAGAACTGATGACCAAACATCTCTCCCTGTCTATGTTGTTTGCAAATTAGGAAATGATTCCCAGAAGGCTGTAAAAATTCTGCAGGAGTTACCGGTCAAAGAATTTGGTTCTGTGTTAGCTAAGGATATTAGAGGGGGGCTCATGGCTTGGGCCACTAAAATTGACTCAACATTTCCTCAGTACTAGAATTTTAAATGGGGAAAAAACCACACATTTTCGTAGTAAGTTCCTTAGGGTTCCATCTCCTCTGTGTAATGACTATATCACATGGAAAAACCGGATAGAAATACCTTGCTGGTTTTTTATGTTACCTTTTATTTTCCCACAAAAAAATGCGTATTTTTGTAGCTGTCTGATTATTTTTATAAAAATGTAAATCTATCTATGAAAATGGAAAGAAATGTGTTTCTGTTTATGATTTATTAGTAAAAACTTGGCATAACTACTGGCTTGTGCACGTGCTAATTGAGAATAGCTCCTAATTAGCAATTGTAACCTGGAAAATGACAAAGCACAGAAATAATGTTTTTACTCTCCAGACTGCTTAACAAATTGAAACAGTGCATGAAATTAATAAAAAATAATTACTATTAATCTCTAGCTGGTCTGTAGCACTATTAATCTGTCACAGGGAATTGCAAGGACAGTGCTGGTGAGACCATGGTGGTCAACCTCTTTCAGTTCTCTGTAGAAGCCTTGTGTGTGTATGGACCAGAACAGCACCAGGTGTTAAGAACTTCCAGAGCCATCTGTCCCCATTTGTTGGATGGCAAAGAAGTGGATTCTCCAACTTGAATGGAGAAACTGAGGTTGGCCCCAGAAAGTTTGTAAAACAGGCAGAAAATGCTTTTATCAGTGCTTAGAAGACTTCAGAGATTGAGAGATAACAAGGAAGTGAGAGAGGAAAAGAAAATTTTCCCTGTTGCTGTGGCAGTTGCTCCTCCCCAGTTATGTTTGCTCGCAGGCATGAAGAACTCTGCACATCTGGGAAGTATCTGTACTTAACTGAAGGAAAAAAAGGAATAAATAGCTTCTCAACAGAGCTGCCTGGGGCCTCATCACTTCAGCATAGTAATTATCTCCTTATATTAATTAAGGTATGGATTTCTTTACTTCCCGAGGAGGAAAAAAACCACCTGTCACGACTAATCTTCTCATTGTACCGGGGAAAAAAAAAAGAATAGTGCCTTTATAATTAGTAGCTGAAAAGGTGTATTTTGGTAAAATAAATTTGAGAACAGCCACACTCCCAGTTTTATTAGAACATGACGTGGTTCTAGCAATGGCAGTCTCATGAAGGAATAGCAGTGAATTTGTAAACAGTCAGATCTTGTGGTTTAGAGGACAATGGAAGTGTGGAAGGCCAGGACTTAAAGTAAACTTCAGTGTTTGTGGCGTGTGCCCTAGAGTCCTTGGGTTGTGGAGGCACAGCTCGGTCACAATGTCTGCATTCTGAGAGGTTCTTCTCTTGGGAATTAGAAACTGGAGAGGCTTGTTTGAAATGCCGGAGCTGTGTTTTAATTTTTCTGTCTTTACTGTGGTATCAAGAAGAGACTGAAATATTAGTACAGTCCTTGGCAGTGCTGGGCTCTTTGAAGATAGGCTGAAAAATCAAGGATTGTAAAATCATAACTAAGCCCAAACCATTCTTATTATTGGAGGCTTGTCTTTTGTTTTGACTTGTTTTAATTCTTGAACTCCAAGCATGTCGTAGTTTCTCTATTCACCGGGAGAAACTCTACTTAGAAATTCTAAGGGAAGCACTAAAAGTTTATGATTTTGAATTGCTGCCAAAGCACTGTTGAATGTCGGGGTGTGTTGACATTGTGAATGAAGAGAAGCTGCTCTGGCCAAGGAGCTCTGAGCTGGGCTGGGCTGTTACTAGGAGGGATAAGGTCAGGACAGGGTCTTCTTGTCCTTCGCCCTCAATGTCACAGGGTTGCTTTCTCTAATAAAAACTTAACTGTTCAAAACAAAACTTTGCATTAGATGCTTAAAGTACAAGCACAAGTTTGTCCTTTTTTAATGCAAAAGCTTTGAGCTGTCGGTTGTGAAACTATAGAAAGAATAATGTGAGGGCCACGTGCTAGGTGGCACTGCAAGTTAATAAAACACAGCACTGCCAAGCTAGTGAGATGCGCTTCAAGCTTAGCACGGGCTGAGGTTCCTTGTACAAACCCATTATTGTGCAGGTCTTTAAAAAAAACCCAGGGTAATAAAATAAAATGGAGATGAGTATTAACATGGATTAGGGTAGCAACATTTGGAGCACAATTAGCAATGTAAATGACAGGAAAAAACACAAATTGGTTTGTAGCATTAACCTTTTGTGGTTTGTGCTTTAAATATACCAGCCCTGCTGCTTTACCTCACACTGCAGCTCCAACATTTTGCTGAGGAAATAAATACAGCCCAGGATAAGAAGCCTAGGAAAGCAGAATAAGGCAAAAGACAGTGAGGAGATGCAGAGTTTACACAGTTTTGTCTGCACTCCTCCAGTGCACATCACTTTTCCTGGGTGCTGGGTGCTGGCTGTCACTTTTGGTGCCCTGACCCTTTGCTGGCAGTCACTGCAGGAAGGCACTGGTGGTGGGATGCTCCCATGGCTTCTCTGTGCCAATGGCACGAGGCTTGGCTTTGAGAAGAAGCTGTAGTTTGGTTCACAAGGTGTTCGTGCTGTTGCTAGGAGACCAAATCCCTGCTTGGAAAGAAAGGTTATCTCCAAATTTAAAATGGCTCCTTCGAAATTCGACTGGGAAATGAAGTCTCTTAGGCAAATGGGCATTGACCTGCTCAGGAGCAGTGGAAGGAGTCATGGAATCACAGGGTGGTGTGGGTGGGAAAAGGACCCTAAAGCTCACCTCATTCCAACCCCCGTTCCACTGTCCTGGGTTGCTCCAAGCCCACCCAGCCTGGCCTTGGACACTTCCAGGGGTGGAGCAGCCACAGCTTCTCTGGGCAGCCTGTGCCAGGGCCTGCCCACCTTTATCATGATCAAAGTCTTCCTTGTCACCAGTCTTTATCTACTCTCTTTTAGTTTAAATCCATTCCCCGTTCCTCTTGAACTGTTGCTACAGGCTCTGCTGAAAAGTTCTTATTTAGTGAAACAGATTTCTAACTTCACTATGTAAGGGTTGGAAGTTCTGAAAAAACTTTAAAGAATTTAAACCTGTCCTTTTATATACGTATCTGTATGTACACATGAGTATGTGCACACCTGGAGGTGTATTCCAGATGGTGGGATAGACCTATTTTAGGCAGAATTGATAGAAATAATTTCTAGGACTTGCATGTTGTCATTTCAAGCATGGTTCTGAAACTGCTCTCAGTTTCACTTTACTACTGTAGTAGTGGGAGGTAGCAGGTGTGACAGTGATTGGAACTCATTAAAACACTCTATAGCTGCCTTTTCATCCTCAATTAGATTATTCTATTTTTTTCCCTTTGATGTAGGTTCTGTCATTTCTTTTATAAATAAAACCACAAGTTTACTTACCAGTACATCTTGTACAAGTGATGGAGGTGTTTACATTGCCCCATGTGACCTTGAAAATCTTAATTTTAGTCAGATAAAGTTGCATTAACCTTTTTAAAAATATCACTTATCAATATTTCAACCAAATAAATGCTGCATAAATATTTTTTAGGAGTTTCACACTTCCTGGAAGTGATGGTGATAATATCTTCATCCTCGTTTCTTTGCAGATCCACCAGCCTGCTCTGGAAATGACAGGCCATGGCTGCAGTGCAATGGGTTGAATATTTCCCTCTGTATTTTAAAAAGAACTTCCCAAAATGTTTTATCCACCCTTCTAAACTTGGCTGGTGCAGACGGATGCTTTAGGACCGGAATTTGCCGGGAGCGGCCCATAGATGGCAATGTAAGATCCTTGGATCGGCATATTCCTGCTCTGCGTGGATGTAAGTTCATTCCCTTCCCCAAACACTGACTCACACCCTGCATTTGTGGTGTTTCTCTGGGGTTCTTGACTCTCCCAGCAGCACAGAGCCACCTCTGGGGCTGGCCGGGCATTTGGTGCACTGTCCCTCCCCTAGTGAGGAATACATCATACACAGACAGCAAATAACTGGAGCTGTGTTTACAGGGAACACTTGTCCTTTGGCTTTGCCTGTCAGGAATATGCAAAATGTACTTCATCCCAGCATCCCAACATCCCAACATCCCAGCATCCCAATATCCCAGCATCTCAACATCCCAGCATCCCAGCATCCCAGCATCCCAACATCCCAACATCCCAGCATCCCAACATCCCAACATCCCAGCATCCCAGCATCCCAACATCCCAGCATCCCAACATCCCAACATCCCAGCATCCCAGCATCCCAACATCCCAACATCCCAACATCCCAACATCCCAGCATCTCAACATCCCAACATCCCAGCATCCCAGCATCCCAGCATCACTGAGGTTGGAAAAGACTCCAAGAAACATCAAGTGCAAGCTGTGCCCGATGCCCATCTTGTCCCCAGCCCAGAGCTCTGAGTGCCACATCCAGGCCGTCCTTGGACACCTCCAGGGATGGGCACTCCAAAGCTCCCTGGGCAGTCCCTGCCAAGGCCTGACCACCCTTTCCATGGTGGAATTCCTGCTGACTTCTCATGGTGCTGTGCAAGTGCTTGTAGTACTTCAGCTGTGGGCCAAAGCTCCTGCTGTCAGAGGAGAGCGAGGAGGCAGCAGGGACAAAATGCACTGCAGCTTCCCCAGGTCCCACCAGAAGGAAAGTGTTCTTAACCCAATTTCAGGGCTTCTGGAAGCCTCCCCTCACTCTGCCATATGATGTTTTGCAGCCTTAACTTTGCCCACTCATGTTGTCCCCAGAAATATTCCTCTCCAAAATTAAAGTCACCTGCAACGGCAGTGTTGGATCTAGTTTGCATGAGGATAATATTTATTGATTTCCCAAAATGTGCTTTTCTTTCTGAGTGAAAGAAACTGAGTCATCTTTTCCTTGGCTGACCTGGGAGCTGCCATCACTGTGAAAGTTATGGATGATATCTCTCAGCTGCCTTGTGACATGAGGTGCATCACTAATGAGAATGAGAGCAGCACTTCAATTTATCATTCAGCAATTCTGTGTCAAAACTTCATTTCTCTATAGAATTAACTATAGAAATTTATGCTTGTCCCCAACTTTGTTCCTGAGGTAGGCACCATTTAAATTATATTGTTATCTTTAACAGGAGATAAACATTATTATCTTGCTGACCACTTCACTTGCATGACTGAGAGCTGTCAAATGAGCTGTCAAGTTTTTAAAAAATCCCAGTCTCTAGAATTTCTTATCTTCCAGGTCAGTCCCTTGAGCAGGCTAATTATTGTAGTTTACAGCCTAGTTTTTCTGGACCCGCACTGAAGGTAGGAGTTCAATTATGACCATAATTAAGGACGGCTACAAAGCTGCTGTCATTAACGAGGGAACCTGACAAAGGAGGAGTTGAGACCTCAGCCTGACAGAGTTACACAGGTTTGTGTGCCCTGCCTGGCTCTGGTGCTGCACAAGGCTTCGGCTCCTGTCACAAGGGCTACAGGGATAACGAATGAATATTTATTAAGTGTAGCAAATATGCTCTAATTACCCTAATTGGCCTGCTGTGGTTCCAGTTACGGCAGAACTTTATTTCTGTTCAAGTGACATTTGCTTCTGGATTAGTTCCTGCAGGCAAAGGGAAAGTAAAAGTCCCACTGAAGAGGGCAGAAGATCCCCTGATATCCTGATCTTGCAGTTTCCTCACCATGCTCCTGGCAGGCTCATAGCTAATAACATTCCTCATCTCGTTAGGGATTTCTAGGGAGTATTTCAGAGGACGTGAGACACTGGGAAATTACAAAGAAAAACAATGAGCAAAAATGGAGGGAGGACTAGTTTCATTGTTAATAATTAATAGGTCAAACTGAGCATTTTCAGTCTGGCAGCACACAAAATTCTCCTTGTCTTTATTTGTGGTGTAGAAATTTCTCTTTATTTGTGGTGTGTGCTTTGGCACAGTGACTGACAGCCGCCAGACAAGGAGTCCTGTCCTGAGGACTCACACTCCGTTACAGGACAGGACAGGCACAGAGCTGTGTCCATTCAGGGAACTCCACAGTTGGCATCTACCCTGACCTTCACCCTCCTGCTTTTGATCTGATCATTACTGTGTCAGGAACTCTGAGATCATTAGGGATGCTGAGACAGGGTTGTTAAAATGCCACAGCACGTGGCAGAGGAGTGAGTGGGTAAATCTAGTGTTTTGGATTTTCTGCTTCAGCAGTAGAGCTTTTGAGGTGCATTTTTGTTGACAGGGGTGACATTCTTCTGCTGTCATGAACTCTAGTTCCATGCCTTCATTTCTCAGTGTTGCACCCACCAAGGGGTTTGTGTTGGTTTTGAGGATGGAGGAGAGCAGAAAGAGAAGGATTTTGGAGAAAGTAATTTAATGTACCACCTTACCTGGGAATTCTGCTTTCATCCGGGATTTTTCTTTCTCTGTCTTCATGGATCCTCCCTGTTCTCTTCTGAATCTGCTAGATTCTTTGTTAAATATTTTAAAGTTCTGTCCCAGTGAACTGTGATTGTGATATTGGGACAATATGCGAGGAAGAGGTTTCCCTATACAACGTTGCACCTGGATTTTCCTGCAGGGAGATGATTTTCTTTGCTGGGGAGTCCTTTCTGGCACAGCCTGGCCCTGCTCAGAGCCACATTGTGCTCGAGCCCCACTCGCTGTCAGTGACCCCGGGCTGTCCCACCCTCCCCCCTGTTCCCAAAGGAGCACAGGGACATGAAGGAGAGCCTATGACTTTATTAATCCAATGAATACAGCTCCTGCTGTGGCAATTTCAGCTGGTCAGAGCATACAGAGCAGGTATCAGAGCAATGCAAGCCCCTGCTGCCGCACACATGCACCGCTGTGGGGCGATTCAAACAGCCCTTCTGGCTTCCCCAAAGCATCAGGTGGCTGGATCAGAACTTTCCTGGTGACTGCACATGCTGGGAAAATGCCAAAAAGGAGTGACAGCCCTCAGCTGTATCACGGGAAACAGCCAGCTTTTGAGTCGAGCTGTAATTTTCATGAATTTGCCTAAAAATCCAGACAATGGAGTGTAAAGAGGCATAGTCACCTGAGACCCCCAGCCTTCCCAGGAAAGCTGGAGCACAGCACGTGCGGTTCCCACTAAAGTTGTGCTCTTGAGCCTTCGAGCTGGATTTATTTAGCACAAGGACTACAGTAGGTATTCCCCCCGTAAAACACACCAGGTTTTTACAGCCGTTCAAACACGTCAAGATGGTACGAGCATCTGCTGCCAAGTACAACGTGACACAGGGTAGGCTCATCCCCGACAGCTTGATTGTCCCTGCCTTGGGCAGAACTTGCAACAGGCAAGATGCTTTCACAGTTTTGCTCAACCAACACCCAGCTCCAGGGTGATATTTTTAATTTCTTTTTTCTGGACAAGGGCTTTAGAATCAAGCTCTAGTTTTGGGATAAAAAAATAAAGTGATACATGAAATGAATGAGCATTGATGTAAAGACAGAAAATGGATGGCCCTACAGCATTTATTAGCTAGCAGAACATGGAAATGAGCTTAGGTTTTATTTGGTAAGTCTTGATTTCTCTTTATATTCATGTACAGCTTCTTATTTATGGCTCAGCCTGTCAAACACATTCTTAGATAAGCAACTGTTGCTCACAGGACTAATCTAATTACCAGTTCTTTTTATAACGAACGCTGACACAAAGGTAGAAGATGTATAGCACTTGTGCTGGAGCCAATGCTCCAGATGATCAAACAGTTCTGAAATTTTAAAAAAATGGGGAGAATAATTTTTTGTCACGATGTTCCTGTTTTTTGTCCAACTCTAATTAAAGATGAAGAACAAGAGTGAAAAGCTGGTTCATTTGCAGCTTTGGCAGAGAATTAATTGCCAAGAGTTTAGACTGGATATTTTAGCACTCTGCAGTAATGTTCCATAGGCACATTTCCCTACCACAGGCTGGAGAATGCTAGAGCCCTAATTATTTGTAAAGTGCATTTTTAAAAGTTTTGGAATTTTCCTTTAGGAACAAGTGTATCAGAACAGCTTCAAATTGTATTTTAAAGTAATTTGAAAAGAAAATCAGCATGGCAGGGACTTGGCGAAACAGCACAGACTGAGAGACTGATTTTACTTTTTTTTGGAAGGACAATGTTGTGTCCTTGGCCTTAATTTAAATCATAAAACCATTATGCATTCTGACATTTCTCGTAACCTGCTCCAGAAATGCCAATAAGAAATAGTATTTCTGAAAATTAAGATAAAGAAGCATTGGTCAATGTGATGGGGACTTCTAAATTCTCCAATCTCTTACCTGCTAGTAAGTAATTTTACTAAAAAAAAAAAAAAGGAAAATAGGTGAAGCTCTTTAAATCAGCTTTTCTTTACCTCTAAGCACACATGAAATCAAACAAGTGGATTTAATAAGTTCTGAAGTTTTTCTCCTGAGCTTTTATGCAAGTCAGGGTCAATCCCTCTAAAATAAAGGGATCTGTCAATAATTTGCACAGAAACTGTGCCAAACCTGAGTGTCCCACTGAGTCCTGTGCTGACTTCAGCGCAGAGCCTGCACCAAGACACTCGTGTGGCTGAAGAATACATGGTTGTGCTTTAGCATCTCCATTGCTTTTTCCTGTGCTACTGAAAATCTTCCCCATTCCTACCCCGTGTGTAACGATGGTAAAGGTAAAGTTAATCCTGTCTTGAGTCCCTCCCGATGGAGGACAGTGAAACACAAAGCTGTCAGTGCCCCCTCCATGACTCAAACCTTATTTTCTCTTTTCCTCACTGGCAACTTCCCACGGGCACAGATTTCCTGCTCCTGCTACAGAATCAAGAGCTCCACAGGAAGGGGTGGCCCCGGTTTGCCCAGCAGTGCTGGGGGTCCCTGGAAACTGCCCTCTCCCACTTCCCTTTCAGAGCTGAGGGAAAGTGAAGCTGGGAACAGATGGTGGGGAACGGCTGGCATCTCCTCATGCATATTTCATTGGATTTGCAGCTAGTCACCTCTTGATAATAATATTAAGTGCTACAAAACTCCAAGGCTTTGTTCCTTGGAATGTTGCATTCGATGGCATCGGATCAATGCTGTAATGTCAATTAAATTTCGAAGCTGGTGAGCTCTGAGTATTTACATCTTTAGCAAGGTTATGCTATAAACAGCTCGATTCTTCTGTTCTGCTGTGTTTAGGGCTGACTTGCAAAGAAATGGATGGTTCTGTGGTGAGTGACAAATCTTACTTGATGTTTTTTAAAAGCACAATGGGACACACATCCATGGTTATTTCCATTACGCTCTAAGGCGTGTTACTGGGAGAGAATTTAGCCATTAATTCTGTTGTATTTACATTATTTATATACAAGAAGAACAAGAAAAATGGTAGCCTGTTTAATGATTATATACATTGTGATTCGGTTGGAAAAATGTGTATTACAAATGGCAAAACAGCCTGTCAAGTGCATAATTATATGTTGCTCTTTTTTGTTGTTGTTGCCAGAGAAGTTTTAATTCCTTAAATCCCACTGCATGATCTCAGTGGAAGTTCTGCCCTATACATTATATGGGGGCGAGGAAGGAACAGCATAATAACAGACTTCTTAAACCACATCAGTTCCTGGTTACAGCTCCTTTTCTTCATTTTAATATGAGGATTACCTTTGTAAGATGCTTCCAGAGCAAATTAAAAGATGGAATCTGATACAATGACAGCAGGAGAAACAGTAACGTAAATTTCATTCATTGTCCCTGGTCTCGGAAGAGAGAGTGGTGAACAAAACCTCGCTGCCTTGTGACTCATTGCTCATCTGAGACTTGGCTTTCAGTAAGAACTGCGCTCTCCTGTACATGATCCTTTCCTGCTCCTGCTTCAGCTCCAGGTAGGAGCGCGAGAAGGTGTGGAAGATGGAGGTGACCGGGAACGCCATGAGGAGGATGCCGCTCAGGATGCTGCTCAGGGCCACCACCTGGCCGGGGATGCTCCTGGGCACCATGTCCCCGTAGCCCACGGTGGTCATGGTGATGACGGCCCACCAGTAGCAGGCGGGGATGCTGGTGAACTCCTGCGAGTCGGCCATCTCGTTCTCGATGACGTAGAGCAGGGGCGCGAAGAGCGCGATGGCCACGCACAGGAAGAGCAGCAGCAGCCCGAATTCCCGCGTGCATTTACGGACGGTGAGCCCCAGCGTCTGCAGCCCCAGCGAGTGCCGCGCCAGCCGCATCACGTACAGGATGCGCAGCGCCCGCAGGATCCGCAGCACCAGCCCCACCTTGTCCAGGTAGATGTTCCCCGAGCTGGGCTTCTTGGAGCCCTCCGAGCCCGTGTCCACCAGCAGGGTGATGTAGTAGGGCAGGATGGCGATTATGTCTATCAGCGTCAAGGGCCTCCGCAAGAACGCGAACTTGCTCTTGGCCTGGATGAATCTGAGCAGGAACTCCAGGGAAAACCATGCCACACACACAGACTCCACAATGAAGATATTGTAGCACATCTGGGAACACTCACCCTGCAGGAAAGAGGAGGAGTTTGTAATCGGCACTGGATAATAACTATTTTAGTTGGTGCGGTGACAGGAGGAGAGGCTTCTGTGTTGGTTTGTTTAAACCTAAAATATTAAAGGAATTGAAGCTGTTGCTATGGGGAAACACGTTGGCAATTTGGAACATGCTAAATGCAAAACTTAGAAAGGAGCTGCTTATTCCACAGAAGATATTGCTCGGGAATTTCAGGCTTTCTAAATAGCAAATACAAAGTCTAACAAGATAATATACAGAAGAGCGCACACTAACAAAATTTTCTTTGGAAACGAAACTGGATATGATCTTACAAGTAATAGATCAGTCATGGAAGAATTCAAATATTTTCTGTGATATTTTTCCCCCTCTAAAGACAGCTGCAAAATCCCCATTGAAATCAATAACCTCAGACCTTGTACTTGCTCTGCTCTTCCCAGCACATACCATTTGCCATCCTAAAAGCTAACTTACCTTTTCCTCCTCCTCCCTCAGGTCAGGCATGGTGCTGATGGATAAGTTCACCGCTGTAATAGTTACAAACAAAACAGACAAACACGCAAACACCTTTCCAGGAAGGCCAGACTGGGGCCTTTCCACCATGTCTTGCAACTTTTTCATGCACAAACCAATTTTTGTCTCCTCTACTGTTTCACCTGTTGTTTCATTTTCTAGGAGGTCATCCTCCCGTTCATTTATCTCTGTGAGCTCCTCCATTTTTTGCAGGTACCTCCTTTTACAACACCAGTCCAAGTTGTCTTCCTCAATCCCCCAGTAGAGCAGCTCCTCTTGGAAGGACAGCGCGCACATCTCACGCAAGAGCCGGAGTTTTCCGACCCGCAGGAAGGTCAGGATTGTCCTGAACGCCCCTGGGTTGCGGTCGAAGAAGAATTCATTGCACGTCACGTCGTAATCATCACAGATGTTCAGAATGTCGTCAAAATTAGTACAGAACTTGAGTTGTCCCAAGCGTGTCAAGGGGAACTCATCGAGCGTGGTCCAGGGGAGCAGGTACTTGATGCCCCCCACGTTTATAATTATGTGACGCTTCCGGTCGTCAGGGTGGAAGCCTTTGAGGAGATCCTCCTGAGGGTGGATGAGCCTGGCTCTTTGGTAAAACACTCCCTTGAGGGTTTCGGATTCTGGAAAGAACGTGCGGTTGAAGGAAGCATCTGAAGTACAGCTCAGGGCACTATAGTCATAGTCGGAATTTTCTCCAGGCATAAGACTCATCTTGGAAGACAACTTTGCATCCCTTCGCTGCTTCTGCAAGTGTCTTCTGGAACAGAAAACAGGCACAGGCATGAGGAAATGAGAGGCTGTTTGCAGGTTTTGAACAAATGTAGTGGCTGGAGCTCAAAAACATTTTTGGACAATAAAAACAATTGGAAAGAGATGATCAGGGGCTGAGTGTGATCAGGAGACCTTTCTGGGGGGGCTGGGTTTGTCCAGCCGGGTGGTATTGACCCCACCAAGGGCTGTGCCTGGCTCAGGAGCTCTGCCTGCCATACTTATCACACTGGGAGGCTCCTCCTGTCTCAGACACACAGGTCTCAGCTCCCAGTAGATAAAGAGGGAAACCAGAAATAATTCCTCCACGTGGCAGGATGTTTCTGGGTCAGAGTGGAGGTATAAAAATTATGACAGTATCACAATAGAACACAGAATTCAAGTGTGTTTTGTAGAAAAGGAAATGGTATAATTTTTTTAAGTATTATGCATAAAAATCTGGAGTATTTTAGCACCCATGAAATATATATAGAAAGAATCAGAAGTCAATTATGCTGTAATTTAGCAAATACACACTTCTAAAAACCAGTTAGTACAAGACTAATTTCTAAAAGGCCATCTGTAAACAATTTGGGGAAAAAAAGCTCACTTGTACTGGTGATCACATTAACATTTGTATAGAGTTTATACACAATTAATGACATGGCAACTCCCTTTTTATGGCCTCATTTACAAAATACTGCAAAGAAATACAGGATTTCTATGCAAACCTTGGGATGTTATTTCAGTTATAACTGACACCCTACACGCAGTAATAGGGCTTTGTCCTTGCAGTAGGGTTGAGCAGTACCTGAGAGCCAAAGTGCCTTTACCGCTGATTGTAAGAAACCAAAAATTTCTCATGACAACTTGGAAAATCACGTTCCAATTCTGCTCATGCAACACTGGAGTAAAGTCCATGGAACGAAGTGAACAGAGTTCAGCTGGGTATAAAACACAGGAAGTGGAAATGTTTAAACTTCTGGCCTCCCTAATTCACTGCCGTTTAGGAGTCAGCCTGAAATCTGCTCCTCCACAGGAGGGTTGTGCAGCACTGCTCAAAACCTTCCATCTGCACACTCAGCTTAGTGCATGGAGTCACTGAGTTTCACTTGAGAAGAGTATTTATTTATTAAGGAGATTGTGCAATATATAGACATTAAATATGCACCAGGATTTTGGCTTTCTAGCCTTGGCTTCACAGGAAAGGAATAAATATTCCAGTTGATTGGCTTCAGTAGCAGTAGAGTTTTGTTCTCCTGGCTGCACTTACCTGCCCTTGGATGTGCACCCCAGGGATAACCCCTGCTGGGGCCACTTGCTGAGCCACAGAACCCTTCTTTTCAGAAGCTGGGGTTTATAAACCACACCGAGAGTGGTACATACCTATTGGAGAAGAAAAGCCCATGAAAACACGACAGCAAAGGACTCAAAGCACAGCTGCACATCAGTTTAAGAGCTCTCCTTGCTGCAAGGGCACTTTCAATGCTTCAATAAAACACTCTCTCAGTTCTGCTCCTAAACTTCCCCAGAGGGAAGGGCTGAACAGAGCAGCTCTGTGCACACTTACAAACAGGTGGCCTCACACCAGCTTTGCATGGAGTGTTCTTTCCTGACTCCTCACTTGTACAGAATCACAGAATGGTTTGGGTTGGAACCCTAAAGCTCATCTCGTCCCACCCCTGCCATGGATCAGCAGAGGAAATGCCACTGGAGTTCAAGCTATGGGTTTAATATGGGAGAACAGGGCTACCTGCTGGATGTTTATGTAGGGCTTCATCTCTCAGACCAACTGCTGTTTTATTTTGAAAATGCCTTTTCCCCTCTGCCTCAACCATGTCTAAGGCAGGGCTGATCCAAACAGAGTGAAGATTATGACTGATATAAGATATGGATAAGTGGGAGCTGTTAACCATTTTCCCTTCTGTAATACCAGATGATGTTGGTTAGCAACAACTTATCCTCTGAATCTCAGCCAGGAAAAATGAGGAGGCAGCTCATCTCTGTCACTGGTTTGATCTCCCAGCACATCCACTGTTGACACAATGGGAAGAAGTGGAGAGAGGGAAATGTAAATGTTCTGCGTGTGTCAGACACATGCTGTAACCCTGAGGCAGCAACTGTGAAAGAGCAGAGCAAAGAAAAAGGAGTTTCTTCCTTCGCTCTCAGCTCCTCGACCTGCGCGAGGCAATAAATTGGACAAATGAATCCCCTGTGTGACACACTGAGTGGCTGCACTTAGAAAAGGTTGCTCCTGGTTTGCCATAACCAGAACTGGCAAGCCTACAAATCCCACGTAGGATCTGATGCCCCACATGGGTTATTTTCATGTTCTTTGCCTCAGATACGTGCAGCATCATATCTACAGGGGGAGAGTAGGAGGAAATAAAGGACTATAATAAACGTGGCCTGACTTGAAAGAACGAAGAAAGAAGAAAAATAAACCCACACATTTCTCCGTGTGTTTCTTGTTTTCCTTCTGAAGGTGCCTCGACAGAATGATGGTCAATACTGCTTTAGGATGAGAGAGATCTAATTAATGAAAGGACTTTTTGCTACTGAGCTTAAAGCCCAAGCAAACTGCTTTATTCCTACAGCCTGATGGCACTGGGGACAGCTGATAAGAAATGCCTTCAGGAGTAAAGACAACACACTGGAATATAAGGTCAGACAAACACATTAGCCTACAGCACCAATCTTCCCAGCAATTAAACAAGATGAACTTTAATGATCTGCTCTAACAATAAAACCCTCTGCTCTGCTCTGGCTAAGTCAGGCCCAATGGTAAAAGCCCTCCTTGTCCGAGGTCTGAGCAGCATTCTGCCCTTGCAATGCTTGGGACTCACTGAAGCCCAGCTCAGCTTCCTGGCTCCCCTGCTGACCATGTGTTCTCCTCTTGGGCAAATCACCTCTCTCTGAGCATTGTTGCTGTCGTGTCTGTAAACTTGCTGGGGCGAAAACTGTCTCTCCCTACATTACACACCCTGGGAATTGCTCTGGCTTTTGGAACCTACGGTACCATGGAGTAAGTGGCCTGCAGCAGAGCTCTGGGTGGCTCTAAGGGGTGTATTGTGCATGGGAATAAGATAGAACAGATTTTCAAAAATCTGTCCTGCACAAGATGATATCCATTATGTCTGGTGAAGAAATCAAATTAGAAATCTGTACTGCCCTTACTTCCAGCCAAAATTCAGGAAGGATGCCAGACTCCGAGGCAGTGGGAAAAGAATTATTAAAGATGCCCTTCTGAGGGAAAGAAATAGAACTCATGAGAAACATGCTAAAATTCCACTGCAAGTGTCGTTTCCCCCCCCCAGTGTCCTCTGCAGTATTTTGAATTCTGCAGTGCATCTCTGATGTAATCAGAGCTCCTGCAAGGAGTCCTGCTCCTGCTCCGTGGTGCACACAATTCAAAGTTGTGCGTGGATGATAACAAGCCTGCAAAGAAGACACAGAACTCCCCCCTACCCTCTTCTGTCAATTCCAGTGCCTGCAACTCATCTCTGTTGCTTTTTAGCATTTGTAAATTAAGTTAAAAAAAAAAAAAACATTTTAAAAAGTTTCAGATTTCAGTGCATGTTGAATATTAATACAGTGATTTCTTGGAAAGAATTCCATAAGGAACTGCTTTACAATTTAGTGATCCTTCCTCGTTTATTCTTTCCTTAGTTAAGCAGGCAGCATTTCCAAGCAGTGCCACATCCAGCTCTCTCCTGGCACAGGATTTCCGTGCTGCACCTCACTGCCAGGTACCTCCTGACACACTTCAAGCCATACTCCTGCAGCTCTTTACAGCCTAAGAACAGATCTCAAACTTCAACTCTGCTTGCAGAAGTGCACTTCCAGCCAAATGAAAGCAACACTTAAAAAGGTCAATGTATAACATTAAATAAAACTCTCCTGAAAAGCAGATAAGCTGAAATATATGTTCTATCTTGCTCTCCTTGAGCTGGACAGTTGTGGCATCTTATGCCAACCTACAAACAGAATTATGTCAAATATGGTACTCAGTGTGTGGCTTCAGAAAACTGAGCCTTATTCTACTGATAGTAATCAGAACTGAAATAACTTTGCAGATAACTTATATCCCCAGGAGAATGTTCTGAAATACATTAGGATTAATAACTGCAGTTACCCTCCTGCTGTGAAACATATTTATGTCAACAAATTTTAGCAAGTCACATTCATAGCGATCTCTTAAATATAATTTTTAAAAAGTAAAGGATTTGACATTTATTTATATTGATAACAATTTTGCTACTGAAATGAAGACATATAGTGATGGAAGAGTTCTTTCACGCTTGTCCTGTCCTCACCCCCTCCCCAAGTCTTTTCCAATGAAAAAAAATCTGCCAGAAAGACATTGCCTATCAAGAACAGTTCACTTGATGTGTCTGTCAGCCACCAACGAGCAGAAGTCAGTACACAAACCAATATAAAAGACATCCCTAAATTATTTAAAAATGAAAGCTATAAAGGACCTTCAGATTAGGCAAGGCGGAAGAAACTGGAAACACGAGCCTCCATCCTGCGCTGTGCAGCCCCAGGACGCGGGGAGCGGCAGAAGCGGCCGGGGGAAGCCCGAGCAGCACGAAGCGAGCCCGATGGATGAGCCTGGAGCGCCGTCAGCCTCCTCGGCGGCGGGGCCGGGGCAGGGCAGGAACGAGCCGAGCGCTCCCGGGCAGCGGCCGAGCCCCTCCCGCTGCTGGCGGCGCGGCCAGCCCGGCTCCGGCACGGAATGACGGCCGCTCCCTCTCTTCCATCCCTGCGGAGGGACAGAACCTGTTGCTTCAGCCGTGCGGTCCCCGCGCCCCGCCCGCTCCGGGGGCTCGGCGGCTCCGGGGCAGCGCCGGCCGGGC
>VZRL01002076.1:1039833-1122567 GCA_013397895.1 Origma solitaria
CCGGGCCGCGCTGCCCGCCACCGGCCGGCCGGGACGAGAGCGGGAGGAGGAGCTCCCGGCGCCGGGAGGAGCGGAGCCGGACCGGGGGCCGCCCGCCAGCCCTGCCCCGCGCCGGAGCACGGGCTGCGCACAGGTGGCATCCCGGGCTGCCGCCGTCCTCGGGAAACTCCTGCTGCTCGGCCCTTCTGTGCCGGGCTGGCTCCTTTGGTTGGACAGGTGGGGTTGCGAGTGTCCATTAAAGCACAAAGCCTACCCCAGCTCTCTCCCCGATCTGCGCAGGGGCTCCAGGAGAGCTCACCCCGTGCTTTGCTCCCGGGGCACTCTTGCGGCGCGCGGCAGCAATTAGCACATCGACTTATTGTCACAGGTTTGGAGACTATTGCCGAGCTCTACTTTTTAATGAAATCTGTTTGATGTCTGGGTGGAAGTTACTTTGTGTGGGTGTAATCTCGTCTTTAAAGCAGTGAAGTAAATCTTGGTGCCAGGATTAAGGAGTCACCGGCAGCTCAAGCTCTGTCACAGACTCTTGAGTGAGCCGTGCCCATCCCGTGTGCTGCTGTCCCCCCGTGGGTGAGCCGTGCCCATTCCTGTGCTCCTGTCCCCCGTGGGTGCAGAGATCGTGGCCCTTCTGGGCTCTGATTTCCCTTCCCTGCCGAGGCACTGCTCTTGGAGGGAATTCCTGCAGGTGATCTCCCTCACCTCCGTGCAGGATGGGGACAGTCACCTCAAAGGGACACGAGCTGTCTGTTCCTGTGGGCATCGTGCACTTCGCCCAGAGCACTGTGGGGTCTCATTTCGAGCAAAGTCCTTTGTTGCTATGGTAATACAAATGAAAAATCTATACTATGGTAATTTTAGCAAAACACCTCTTTCCCCCCCTAAACTAAATTGGACTGTGGTTCAGGATTGTGTGGGCACACAGAAATAGTCGTGCTGATATTCCTCAGCCGGAGCTGTTGAACAGCAGTTGTGTAGAGGGCTGTCAGTGACTGGGGCTGTCAGCTTGGGCTGCTTTTCTCTGATATTGCTTATGGTTTTTATTTGACTTTGGAAAGGTTTCTTAGCAGGCTCTCAGCCTTTGCTTGTAGCAGGGAGGGGATTGGTTTTACTGACCACAGTGACAGGTACAAGAGTTTTGGCTTTTGTACAACAGTCTGTAATAATCTTGTTAATGAAAGCCTGTATTTTAAAAGTCTTTGCTGTCAAAGAGGAATGACATATTAAGTAGGGTCTCCCAGGGAATGATCTGGGAACAGTTTTGGTCAGTGTTTTGGGTAATTATTTGGGTGATAGGATGGAGGGCATTTTTATAACATTTGCAGTGGTCCCAGCACGGAGTGCAAGGCTGAGATTTCAAATGACCCTGAGATACTGCAGAGCCAGCCTGAAGTCAACACATTGAAACTGTAGAGGGAAAAATGATGTAGTGTGCCACAAAGTCAGAATATCACATATCAAATGAGCACTGTTAGGCACAAATACTGCAGAGGAGACTCTCAGGACTGTAGTGCTGAGCCTGAGCAGTGCTGCAGAGCAGCCGTGCTGCTCCCAGCTCTCCGAGCAGGAGGATCAGCTGTGAGACATCAGAGGGCGTTATTTCTGTTCCATTTAGCACCAGCCGGGCTTGGCTGGAGCACTCCATCCAGTCCCAAGCATTGCACTCACCCTTACAGCAGGATGTAGGCAAAGCAGAGAGGAGAATAGCAACCACAACTATGAGAGGCTCAGAAATGTAAGCTGTGCAGAAGGGTGGAATTCATTAGTTGAGCTGGAAAAGAAAACACAATATAAGGACTCAGCAACTGTCTTCAAATGTATAAACACATTTGTAAAGATGGCAGTAAACACTTGTCCTGTGACCACAAATGATGGGGCAAAAAGCAATTTACTGAAATGCAATTAGGGAGGTTACTTTAGATATCAGGGAAAAAAACAAACCAGACAAAACTATTAGTAGCTGGAGAGTAGCTGGAATCTCAGGAGGTTGTAAATCTGTTCAGTGAAGATTTAAAGAAAATATTGGAGTGGCTATAACATTTGTGACCATGCCTGGGGCAGGGGAGACTTCCAGCAACCTTCACTTGCAGCCATATTTCTGTGAGCTCTGCTTGCCCATCGAGTTACAGCGATCCTTGAAGGAAGAGGCACAAAAGAACAACTCATTACCGCCCCATATGATTAATGCAGTTTTCCTACTATTTAATAAATCATCTCCTGACTGTGCTACTTGGATCAGGATCTCATTTCCATCTGGAGACAGACAGGAGTGGAACTCTCCATTGCAAGTAAGCAGTTTTCAGGTGCAGTTTGGAGCAATAGTGACTGAAAATAATTTTTACTCAATGGTCAGTGTTAATATAAATGTCCTACAACTTGCTTGGTACCCAAGGACTCCCCACCTCATTTGGACTCTGGCCTGGCAGGTTCAGGTGAGGTCAAGGTCTTTGTGGACATTGCTGTGAGTGGTCAGTGTGAGATCATAAACGGAGGTCTTCCCTCTTCCTGTCTCATACATCCTTCATGAGCACAGAATTCCTGTGGGAACCAGAGGTGATCCCTGCCCCTGAGGGTAACTAGGAGTGCACCAGCAGTTTGTCTGCAGTTTTTCTGCAGTTTTTCTGCATGAAGGACTGGCCAAGAATTCCCAGAGTCAATCAACTACTTTGTGCTCCTTGAGGAACTGGCAGTGCAGCAGAAAAAAATTTTAATCCCACTTTCATTACTTTTACAGCCTGTGGCTGCTTTTCCTTTGGTTCCTTTGATTGTTGACATTGAAATCCTGTTCTATCAGTTTCCCTGGCTTTTTAAGATAATTCCAGCATCATTCTGCAGTCAGGAGCAGTGCTGCCAGCCAAAGGAAGTATTTCAGCTTCACAGCACCTTTCACCTCTCACCTCCCAAGCAAATCAGGAGGCTAAATTCCTTTCTTCTAAAGTGCTGCATTTCTTTTTGGTCACTCAGGATAGGAAAAACTTCCCCAGGCTGGAGTGTGTTCAACAGAGAGCCACCAGGATGGTCAGTGGATGGAGTGCCTACCCCGCTGAGACACTGGGGATTGGGCTTGTGCAGCCTGGAGAAGAGCTGGGGACTCTTGACAGCTTGTTGTGCCAACAAAACGCTCATCAGAGAGACAGAAGGCTTTCAAAAGGCCATTGAATCGAGCCCTGAGCAGCCAAGTCTGCTCTCCCAACTGACCCTGCCTTGTGCAGGAGGCTGGACTGGAGATCTCCTGAGGGCTGTGCCAGCCTGAACGATTTGGGGTGGGTGGGAATTGCTGTTTGCAATATTGCTGCCATGCTCAGCTCCCCCTGAGATCAGGGAGCCTGCAGTGAGGGCAGCTCTGGCCCCTCGAGGTGGGCAGATTTCCTGCAAGCGAATTCTCCTGTCACTGCACAGTGATACATTTTTTGCTGATTTATGGCCTATGCAGGCATTTTTGTTCTTGCTTCTCTTGTCTTTTCTCATGAATAGCTCCATTACTCTTAGTGCAGTGCCTCTGGAGCATACCTTCCCATGGATAGAGCTTCCAAACCTGTCCCTGAGTTTTGTTACAAATAACGCAGTTAAGCCAGCAATTTGTCATTTGCTGGGATTCAGAGAGATGCTCAGATCCAAATGTGTTACAATACAGGGCTGCAACAGCAGGGGACTGGAGTCAGGAGCCACATTTCCATGCTCCTCTCTCCCTGCATTCCCTCCTTGCCCTGGAACCAGCCTTCAGCCTTCCTACAAGCCGTGCTGCCCACGTGCTCTCCAAGGCCAGCTCTGGGATGTCCCTGCCAGCCCCAGCTGTGCTCTGCCACTGCAGCACTGCTCCTCTGTGCTGCAGCTCCCGGCAAGGGAGGGCTCTGCCAGCCACAGGCAATTGGCCAAAAGCCTCAGAGTTTCTGTTCCAAGTGTATCTCGGAGCCCTCAGTGCAGCTCCCCTCGAGCACATGGCGTGTTTGGGTTTGGTGCCTTTTTTCAAGGAATGCTAAAGATTTCCTCACCTGTTCTGCTTGAGGTAAAACATTAATTTAATCCCCTTATGGTCCCTTTATTGCCAGCTGAGGTGCATTTGAGCAAATGTGGTTGCCCACCACAAATAAACTGTGTCTGTCTCAGTGACAGAGACAATTCACTGTAAAGGGAATCTTATGGAATTCTGGCCAGCAGGATCCCACCTGGAATCACCTGTAGTAGATCACAGGGGGTCTGCAGCAGAGAGACGATTAAATTTAAGTATCTTACTCTCACGTTTAATCGTTAAACAACTCCTTAGATATTTGTATTTGGAGAAACGTTTTCCTTTAGCTTTATCCCTTGTCCAGTTTTCTGGGAGTTTTGTGTTTGTGCATGGGCAGCTCCAGGCTCTTCTCCTGCTCTGCTTCTGTTTGTCCTTGCTGCAAACCATCCAGGAGATCTCCCCACGAGCCCCTGCACGTCTGTGTCGTGTTGATGGCATTGGAAGAGCGAGGAGTAACACATCCCTCCTCCATCTGCAGCTCTGGGGATGTGGTGTTTGTGTTTGCAAGGTGCCCGATGTGACTAAAATTAATTTACAAACTCTTGAGATTTTACTCCAGTGCCTCGCGCTGCCAACCTCCCCCATATTCCCTCTGCAGATCCCCGGAGAAGTGCTCTGGATCCTCCCCTGGCTGGCTGGTGTGTGCTGGCACCTGGGGGCTGCTGGAAAGCTCCTGAGCAGGAGAGGGTGGATGTGACACCAGAGCCAACAGGAACTCTTACTCTGCAAAGAGACTGGGAAATGAGCAGGAAATGAGCTGGAAAACAGAAAGAAGTCAGGTGTACAACTGGGCAGAAAACTCTCTAATTTAAAAAAGTGGAGAGGTGTGGATGTGCTGAAGAGCCTCGCAGGGGTTTGGTTTGAGCTGTGCAGCTTTTCCCCCTCAGTGATATCTCAAGTGCTTGGCTGCGCTGCCTCTGCTCCAATTCAGACTGCATCCAGCCCTGGAAAATCCCGGGACTGCATGAGCGAGGAGAGGAACCTCTGCATGCAAATACTCTGTGTGCTTAGCATAACTCCTGCCTAATCTGAATGTGTGATTAACTCCCCAGCAGAGGGGAAACAGGAGAATTTCTGCCTGTGGGTGATTCTTTTTGCTTTGGATTCCTTTGCAGCTGAGGAATGCAATTGTAACTGTGGCACATAACCAGGAACCAGCTTTAAAAATATTTATATTCCAAAATGTTTGGTAAAATGAAGGACTTCAACTGTGTTTAAATAACTAATTTATATCGTGTACCAACAAGAGCAGTGGACAGTGTTTACAGGAGAGGGAGGTTCTTGGGCTGAAATGAGTTTCAGGGAACTACTGTATTGAAACTATCAGGAACAGTGGGTTATTTATCATGGCTCTGGCAGGCTTCCAAAAACAGATCACGTTTTTTTTCAAATTACTGAACTGCAAGAGCCTTGCAAGGATCTGAGAAATGCCTTCCCAAGCATGTGCTTAAGCAGCAGTATTGTTCAGCTTCATGAGTGAGAATGGATAATGCTCCTAAATACTTCATTACTGCATCTGCCTCAGGTTAGAACCTGAACAGAACCTGTGCTCTGAAACACTTCAAGGGCAAGAGGGGCCTTAATTCCAAACTAAATTTATCGGTTCCCTGATGACAGATTACTCAAACTATCAAATGTCACCAGGCACACAATTTTCAGTCATTTATTTCTGTTCAAAAATATAGGTAAGAAGAGATCAACTTCCATTACCTTTCTTTTTCTAGCTCAGTCAATTTTTAATACCTGTGATACATTCAGTGGATGAGAAATAATTATCTTAGTCATAATACTTTTGATTCATAGGAAAATATATTTTGTGTTGCAGCTTTTAAAATTATTTTGATGATATAAAGGAAAAAAATTATTAGGCAAAAGCCCTCATGCATGACTCCTGTAATTGCTGTTACTAAAACCTGGGGGATGCAGTAGAATTAAAACAATTTATATCTCAGTATTTCTGCAAAAAAAGTGATGGATGGGACACCGGTGAAATTCCTGCTCAGCTGGGGCCTATTTTCCCTCTGTGGTTTGTTGTGTCTGCAAAGCAGAACATTTTCAACAGCCAAAAATGCACATGTTCAGTGCTGGAAAGCTTCCCTTTGGAAAGGGGTGACCTGCAGAATAACTGGTGACATCAGCCCTGGGAGAGCTCTCAGGCTCAGTGGGGTAACGCAGAGAGGCGCAGAGTGGTGACTGTCATGGCAGTCCCAAATCGCAGGGAAGGTGTCTGGGGCTGTTGGGACGAGCTGTGCACAGCAGGCACGGAGCACCCAACCTGTCCAGCTGTGCACACCCTGCCTGTCCTTTTTTTTTTGGAAGTACATAGCACCACAATACTGTTTTCTTTCTAAAAAATAAGTCTTTCACATACTTTCATGGCTGTATGGTGAACCTGAACATCTCTTTTGCTAAATTCAGACTATTAATTTAATCTCATGATGATTCAATAACTGCTGCAACTATTAACGGTTAATAAAAGAGAAGTCAGTGGAGGCCAGGTAAGATATCTCATGGAGAGGTTTCGCTTTCCTAGTATGTGATAAAATCAATATAAATAAATCTAAAGTTAAACCAATGTGTGATTCTTATAATTCAGAAATGGAACCACGTATACAAGAAGCAAGACTTGCATAATGCAGTTATTATACCTAATTACTGTTCAGCTGTATTACTTGCTTACAGCAAAATTACCACAAAATGTAGACCAGCTTTCTGCTTAATAAGTTTCTTTTCCTTCTTATTAAGTTTATGAAATATTGCTCTGAAAATAATTCTTGTAGAAATCATAAGATCACGTTCTTCATTGGCAGTTTACTGTGGGTTAGTGATTCACATTTACTGAACTTTTGAAGCTCGTGGATTTATCTAAAAAGAAATAGTATTTTTTGGCATTTCCTGTTTGATTGAGCCCTCCTAGCAGCAGGCTGCAGCTGCAAACCTTTGCAATTCGGGCATGGCAACTTCTTGCTTGTTTTGCACATTGAAATTCCTGTCAGAACTGCCTTGGAGCCAGGGAGAAGTGGCGTGGGGCCTGCCACATCCTGGGCGAGGGCTCTGGCACACTCTGAGGCTCTTTTGTGCCTCTTGCTCTGTCAGCCTTGTGGCACTCAGCGTTTGCTCCTCTGCTGGCACAGCGTGGACAGAATGGAAGTTCACAGATGATCACAGTTCTCTCTTACTTGGTGTCTTTTTTGGCTCAGCTTTTGAGCAAACTGTGCTCTAATTAGCACTGTGAATTCTGTTTGTCCTCATGAAGTGAGGATGGACTCTGCTGCTGTGGCTTCTGGAGGCTGCCACAAAACAAATAAAGAGGAATTTTCCAGCATGAGCCCAATAAATCTGTGCTTTTTGCCACTTCTCTGTTTAGTCTGGCAAAGGAGGGGACTTGAGGGGTGCACTGAACAACTGAGCTCTCTGTTGGATCTTGTGGCTTTTGGGGATTGAAGAACAATGTCAGCATTTGTTGTTTCTCTCATAAAATACTGAACCCAGCACTGTCTTGACAAATCTGTTGAAATAACTCACAAATGGATGGTTCCTCTGCAGGAACAAATACACTCGAAAGTCATTTTACTCCCATGTATCTGCAGGCATTCTAGGACTACAAAAGGTAAAGCTTTATTTTATTTTATTTCATTTTATTTCATTTTATTTTATACAAATATAAGAACAATCTCCATATTTTCATTCTCTAGATAATCTCTGCAGTGCAATGTCATAGCTATAACAAGGTCTGATTGCTTTGCTGATCAAATCTTAGCTTAGCAGTGCACTGATAAAAAGATATTAATGAGTTCTTGGCCGTTACTCTTTTTCTGTCAGACAGGCAGATAAACTGGGCCAGTTTAATTGGAAAATGGGCACTGGAGCACCAGCACAGATACCATCTCCTCTCTTTCGGTAAGTGACTTAACTGTCCTCTCATGGAAAGCGTTTCATGGCCAGCAGATGCAGAACACAACATAATTGCAGTGTGGGATTTTCAGAAGTGCTTTGCTGGGGATATTTGGGAGTCACTTAGGTAGTTTTGCAATTTGTAGTGTAGAGTGCATAAAATTACTTTAATAATTAATTCAGGCAGTTGTTTTATGGATATGCTTAGGGGTGTTTTCTACTGAATTCTGGTTGCGTTTGTTTTTGTCTCGTTCCTCTTGGTTTATGATTTTGCAGTCTCTGGTACCTTAGAAAATCGGAGCGGTGATGTCAGCATTGTCCAATCTCTCTCTACACCACTATAGCCTCAGCCAAGAGGAAAGGAATAAATCAGCTCAGGTTGCGCTGGCATTTCTGTAAGAATTCTGCAGGCTCACACAGTCCTGGCAGGAGAAGCAGCATGGGAAGAGTCACTTTCTAGAGCTGCTTTCTTTCGAAATGCAGTGCAGGTGAGAGTGTGAAGCTGATTATCTCCAGTGAAGGGAAGCTTAGGTTTGTTATTTCTCATCTCTGGCATTTTGTTAAACTCACCTGCCAAGAGGAGCACAAGAACAAAGTTCCAGGGCGTCCATGTCTTTCTGAACACCCAGAGCTGATGGACTGGTTGGGTCCAGGTCTCTCCACACTCCGGTATAAATCCCGTTTCTGTGTTTATGTGAAGACAAGCACTTCTAGGGCAGCATTGGGTTCTGTTTGTGCCATGACCCTTTGTGGAGCAGAGCTGTGCTCAGAGGCCAGGAGGAGCCAGTGGTGTTTGCGGCTGCGGAGCCTGGAACGCTGCAGGGCCGCTCAGGGGAGGCTGCTCTGGCTAACGGGGATCTGTTTAATGAAAAAATCATCATTATTCAGTGCAGGGGTCTGCAGTGGGCTGCCCTGACATCCTGAGACCCTTCCTTTGTCCGGCAAAGATCGCCTTCCCCTCCTGCCCAGCGCGCTCTGCCCTGGGGCCAGAGCAGCCTTTGGCAGTGCCATGTCTGAGTGCATCGTGTGTCTGTGCCAGGAGCTCGGCGGGACAGGGACAGGGACTGGGACAGGGACTGGGACAGGGACAGGGACTGGGACAGGGACAGGGACAGGGACTGGGACAGGGACAGGGACAGGGACAGGGACAGGGACTGGGACTGGGACAGGGACAGGGACTGGGACTGGGACTGGGGTAGAGACAGGGATACGGACAGGGACAGGGACAGGGACAGGGACTGGGACAGGGACAGGGACACAGACACAGACATGGACAGGGACAGGGATAGGGACACAGACACTGACATGGACTGGGACAGGGACAGGGACACAGACAGGGACACAGACAAGGACAAGGACACAGACAAGGACAGGGACACGTCTTTCTGCTTCCAGGGATGACCCAGGCTGCCCTGGATGGAGACCCTGCCGCCCTGCCCTGGAGTCTGGGTTGTAGCTGGAGCTGCAGCGGTGCAATTGCACAGCTCACTGTGCTGGGCTGTGGTCTGTTAGGAGGGGGTTGAGCACACACTGATTGCAGTTTTAATTACAGAAATTACAGTTGGTCTTCTCCTCTCTAGCTGGAAGGAGCACTGCTTAGTTGGTGACCTGGAGACACATCCAATTAGCTCTCTCCGAAAGCCATCACATAATGACTTGTTAAAAACTTGCCTGATGCTGCATTGTGGGCAGGAGTAATTATTTGCTGCACTCAGAGTATGACTACGTTCTGAGTAAATGGATAACTTTTCTAATTCCTGGAAAATGCTTCTGTGTCCTGCTGTGAGCAACAGTTATTCCTTAAGAGCTGATGCAAAGGTTTTATCTGCATGTGGAGCTGCAGCCCTAATGCCCTGTTGAGGGCTGGGGAGTGTCCAGTCCTCACTGGAAAAGCAGAATTCCTTCCTTGCTCATCCCATAGTCCTTTCCCACCTGCTCTGTTCCCCCTGTGCTTTGAGATGGATCCTCCAGTGATGCTAAAATCCTGCAGCATTCTCCCAGGAAGGCTAGTTCTTGCTACTTTGGGCAGAAAAATACTTGCCAATTTTTTTCCATGTTGCCTGGATAGTTGCAGCTCCTGCTGATATTCCAGAGGAAGCTGTGCCGTATTCCCTGTGAGTGCTTCTCTGGCAGACCTCTTACTGCTCCTCCCTAGCCCAGCTTCCCCCTGTGCTGCCCCAAGCATGGTTTATTTTATTGCATTTTTAACTGATTCTGATACTTCCTGAAAATCCCTTCCAGTAAATCAGGCTTATTTCACCATATCAGTCCCAGAGTTACCTGCGCTCCTCTTGAATATGGAATCCTCTTATTGTTTACATTTTTTACATAATAAAGCTAAGACATCCTGGCACATCGGAAGTTTCCAGCAGCGGTGATTTGTTTGTCTCTGTCACTGAGTCCTTTCCCAGTGCTCTGGGAGCCGAAGTTTGGCAGGTATAAATGAAAGCTCTAGAATGATATGGTTACTCCCTGCCATGACTCAGAGCAGGTTTTTCATCAAGCTGAAATTACAATCAGTGCTGACAAAGGTGGCAGATGCCGGAGGGATGATCCATGGAGCAAGGAGGAGGCAGGAAACACCTCCTGGAGTCTGGAGCTGAGCAAATCCATGGCCGAGCAGCTCCGGGGGTCTCTCTGCTCCTGCTGTCCTGGGAGAGAGTGGGGAGAGCACAGTTCCATGGTCCTTAGCAGCACTCCCATCCCCGAGTGCCCCCATGGGCAGAGCTGTTTTTCCTGAGGCAAGATTCCTTGGATCTTGGGTCCTCTCGTGAACTTCTCTAGGTTAGATATGGAATAGGATCAACATGCCAATCCCAGTCGTTGGCCATAATGGCAAAAGCTGCTCTGGAAAATGTGATTTCTGGGGCAGGAGGAGCTCCAGCTGTGCTATACAATATCATAAGGCCCAAATTCTGCAAAATGTTTCCTTCCAGCCTAGGGCTAAGGCAGGTAAATTATAAACACACTTGGAGGAATGAATGTTGGGCCATGTTCTCCCCAAGTTCAGAATATCTGGGGCTGGTGCTGATCTTCCTGGCCCATAGATTTTGTTTTTGTTATGCCTGTAACACTTTCTGGTTAAAGATAATAATGATAACAGATTTAGGTCGGCTTTAATTCTTCTTAATCCACTGCTTTCCTGACTAAAGTCCTGGTGAGATGAGGGGTTCACTCCAGGGTGAA
This sequence comes from Origma solitaria, assembly GCA_013397895.1. Classification (NCBI taxonomy): domain Eukaryota; kingdom Metazoa; phylum Chordata; class Aves; order Passeriformes; family Acanthizidae; genus Origma; species Origma solitaria. Next base: position 1,050,920 of record VZRL01002076.1, read on the forward strand.
TTTGGCCCACGACAGGCAGAGTCTAGGATGAGAGTTGCTATCTAAAGAGGAAAAAGTAAATTTGCCTACAGAAGGAAAGGAAACAAAGGCAATATTTATCCACAGTGGTGCTGCTATAGAGACCAGGCCGTTTCAAACAGCAAGAATAGAAAGAGATGTGTGCTGAATTATCTCTGCTTGGTTCTGGCATTGTCAGGCTCGTTACCATCACTACCTGCTGCACGGATTCTGAACAACAGCTCCACCACTATTTCTTTAGAGGTTTATACTTACAAAAAACTCTAGATTTGTGGAACCGGGTGATTTCGTTTTACTTTGACAATGAGGTTTCAGCCTTCAGAAAAAAGCTTTTCAGTCTCTTTCCCAGACTCCAAATTAAAAGAATGATTTGTCACGGAAAAGTACAAAAATGGGCTTAAGAAGAGTGAAAGTAACGTTTATTTTTTTCTCTGCATAAAAATATACCTTAGAAGTTGAAAGGAAACGATGCAAATGAAGAAGGCTGATTTAGGCACCGCTGCAGATTACGCACATTCCGTGCAATCATTGTTTATTTAGGGATGTAAACTGAAAATAAAAGAAACGTGGTTCTGATTTTGAAGAAGGTTTCCAGAAATCGTTCAGTGGATTCTGTTTTATCCTATTTATAGCCTGTCAGCATCAGTAGGTCTCAAACAACAAACCTACATTGCATTGCACCTCTGTGTTTCTGCAGAGGCTGTGTGAACCACGGCTGAGGTACCGTGCGGAGTGGGCAGCCACACACTCACCTGAGTGTGACAATGTTCATCCCGTAAATCAACACCTCAGGTCACTTGGGGCGTCCCCAAAACATCCCTGTCCAAGGTGCAAGGCTTTGCTGCTCTCCTGGGATCCCTGACAGGTGCAGGATGGCTCCAGGAACAACGAGATCAGAGTGCATTATGCTCTGCTGGGATCCGTCCCTGGGGATCCATCCCTGGGGATCCAGCCCTTGTGATCTGCCCCTCGGGATCCATCCCTTGGGATCCGTCCCTCAGGATCCATCTGTCGGGATCCATCCCTCGGGATCCATCCCTGGGGATCCATCCCTTGTGATCTGCCCCTCGGGATCCATCCCTTGGGATCCGTCCCTCAGGATCCATCTGTCGGGATCCATCCCTCGGGATCCATCCCTGGGGATCCATCCCTCCTTCCTGCCAGGATGAGGAACTGGAGCCGGGACTGGCAGCTGCCCTAAAACCTGATGGGAAAACCCAAACCCAACATAAGAATGTTTCCATCCCTGTGCAAGGCACACATTAAATGCCCTGAGATCAAGCAGTCCCCACAGAGCTGGTGAGGTGACAGATGTTTAACTGGAACACCTGCCTGGATTTGGGAACATCAATGTCCTGAATCACAGGCCCCAGGGAAAGGGACTCCCAGCGGGCAGGAGCAAACGGCCTTTTGAAGGCAGGATCTGTGACAGGCGTCTGGATTTCACACAGGCACCCATACAGGGAGTAAAAGTGATGCCCAATGTCTGAATGTTGTGTCTTATTCTGATCGTGCACTGGCGAAAAAACAAAGGTAAATCAATGAAGGGCTCTTTGTGGTGCATTTCCTGTGTTTCTGTGCCCAGACCAGGTCTGGCTCGTGTCCTGGAGCATCTGCTGTGGGGTTTCATGGGAGGCTGATGAAGACTTGGCCGATAAGCAGGGCCACTTGTTACACTGCTGTGATGTGGCAAAAGTGATTTAGTCCCTTTTTAGTCATCTCACATCGGTGTTCTCAGTGAGACACTTCGTTTAACAGCTCCTGTTTGACGTTGCTGCTGAATAATCCAGCCAGAAGTGGTTTGATGTGCTGTATTCACATTTCACCTGAGATGAAAATAGAGAGTGTGTATTTCTGGTGGCCCTTGTCCAGGCACCACTCCAGAGGACACAGATAAGTGGCAGGGAAAGCCCTCGGTTTCAGGTATTTGTGCTGAACAGGTATCGTAAGTCAGAAGCAAAATTTTCCTCCTCTTCTTTGCTTGGAATCACTTGTACAAAAATCAAAGCGCCCAGGTGACTGTGTCACTGAAATCTTTTGTGTCAGGAAATGGATGTGCCCAGGAACTTTCCTGTACTGAGCTGCTCACTGCTCTCAGGAGTTACTAAAGCTATGTGAAATTGGGGAGCTATTAGCTTGAGAAATGATCTGGAAAGGATTAATAATGGATATAAAACTGGAATATTGAAAGGCATCAAGTGTTCCCCAGGGCAGAGAATCTGCTCCACATTTTAATTCTGTGATTCTGGAGGCAGTGGGGTATTTCCACGTTGGGAATCAGGTGTGAGTGTTACCCGTGGGAGCGCTTTCCGTGTCAGGGGTACTGATAAAAATGTTCTGAATATTTTTATAGGCACCTGTGAATTATTAATTGGGCTAATAGTGTCATCATTTCAGCTGAATTATTGATTCAGTCTGAGCTCAGCAGCCTGGTCTGTGAGTGCACATTGTCACAAGTGACACTCAGGGGCAGTTTGGAAGTGGAGTCCAATCCATGGTTATCCATGGACAGCTGCAAATTCCTTCTGCACCTTCCTCCACCCTGTGCAGCTCTCACTGAGCCTTCCTCACCATCACTGATGGGGGCTGGAGATGTTCGTCAGGTCTTTTTCCATATTACCTTGGTTTTTCCAGCTTTTCCTGAAATGTGTATGCGCTTAACTAATGATGGTCAAAGCAGTGTTAAATTATGTGCCACATCTTTGGCCAGCATCAAAATTAGGAATATTTATCAGCCATTCTGAATGCCAGGTTTGGAGAATAGAACAACAGTAGGTCCAGTCAACTTTCCTCTTAACATTAGGGTAATTACTTTAATGTAACTTTGTATAGGTTGGAATTGGTAGATATCTTAGAAAATTCCAGTTTGTTCCTGTCTGCATCTCCCACGGCCTCATACCTTCAAAATAGTGACTGTATGTACCAAAGTCATTTCTGAAATGGAATTTATACTCCTGCATTCCTCAGGTATGTTGGAAATCTTTCCCTTGAGGGTGACTGGCAGGGTCACATGAGAGTATTGGTGGCTGTGGGTCAATGAAAATACAGGATTTTCTTCATTCTGGGGTCTTGTACCTCATGAAGGCATGATGTCACACCAGGGTTGGAAAATCCATATAAAAATACCCTCAGGCTGGGAAACTCCACAGAGCCCTGGGCTCCCAGGGGTGCTGCCCGTGTCCTGCCCGTGGCTCGGGGCTCAAGGCAGGGGATGCTGCCCCAGGCTGCTCATCAGCTCCTTCTGCTGATAATTCACTGTGCCCAGGGCTGCTGATACTAAATTCTGCTTTCTATTAATATTTCTTGTCCTTTGACCTGTGGCAGGAGGGGCAAAGTTGAGTACAGAGTAATTTCTTCCTGCGACACATGGGCGTATGTGGAAAATTCGGGATGCTTTATTACCCAGCTGCAGCTGGTGTTTTCTTTGGTTTGCTCTGGGTTCTTGCCATGTTTTATAGCAGTGTCTGGAAAATCAATTTTTCTTCTCCCAGCTACAAAGCAGTACATGTGTTCTTAAACAAAACCCTGTCATTCTGACCAACATCTTTCGTTTTAATTCCCTGGTGGTGTCATGAAATCTACTTCAGTCCCATATATTTGCTCTTTAATTTCAGTGTTGCTTTTAGCGATTCCACTTAGTTTAAGAATGCTGTCAAACAACTGATTACACAAAAGGGCTGTGTGTGTATCTAGTGTTTCTCCAAAAGGGGTTGTTTTATTTTAATTATGCTTTCTAAACTATAAAACTTCATTGGTTTCTTTCTTCTATCTCGCTGGTTTACTATAGATCCTTTTGTTTAAGGAAGTTAGATGGGTTAGTGGAGAGAGTTACAGTTTTACTGCTCCTCAGCTGGGGATTTGTGAGAGAAAAAAGACAAAAAATGCTGTATTCCTGCTTTCATGGCTTGCCAGCCGTGTCCTTGCCTGACTATATGTGGTGGAACACAGTTTAATTACAGGATTAAGAGGGTTTTTTAACACTGAAATGATCATCACCGTTCTCATTTGAAATCATCGGGCCTGTTGAATTAATTTCTTGTTTAGGATATTTGTCCTGTAAATGAAGTTTTGATCTTCTGTGCTAATGAGCTGATGCACCACAAGGCCTTGGCGGAGGGGATAATGAAAAGTGCTCTTTAATGACAATGCTGATGGTTCAGGTGAAATGGGGTTCTAGCAAGGGGCAGAGCTTCTCTGCTTTCCTGGGAATGCTGAAAGATGTGTCCTGTAACAACATTTTGCAACTCCACAGCGTGGCTGCTGCTTAGAGAGGACCGGGAAACAAAAGCAAATGGTTTTACATGTTCTCTATCTCCCCTGTACATCGCCTTTCCTACAGGCAGCAGAGTCCCAGCGCTTGATGTGAGGGGACAGCAGTGCTGGGATTCGCTGGAAAGATCCAGGGCTGGCTGTTCAGGTCCTTGCAGGACAGCCCTGGGAAAACTTGATATAAAAATGTTCTTCACCCTAAGCAAAAGGGTGAGGATAACGCACCCCAATCCAAAGCACATTCAGCTGATTTAAGCAGGAATTTGAAAAGGTATTTTTTTCATAGGAGTGATTAGATTTTTCTTTAGACCTTTAAAAACCTTAAAAAACAAATTCTGGAGGAGAGCAGGATATTGCTGCATGAACTCCCAGCAGCAGGGCTGTGCCGTGTGCTGTCTCAACAATCCTCAGGTTATTTTGGGGGCTAGTTAAATATATTCCTGTTAAGAAGGACTTAAAGTTGTTTTGCTTTTCAGAAGAATATGTAGATTTCTGTTTAAAAATCAGCATTTTCATTCTGCATCAATTGGTAACACCTGTAGGCATTCAGGGGTATGTAACCGACGTCACTGAACAGCTGAAAGCAATAACTTGATGTGGGGCAGGTGCTCTTCTTGCTTTTCACTCTTGGCTCCCTGCTGCTCCTCTTTCCCAGAAAAAATCATGGTGCTACCTTCTTCCACACCATGTGCTGGTCTCACTTTACTGTTTTTTATTTTTATATTTTTTAAAGCTCCAGTAACACTTAAAATTCAGGCCAAGCCTCGGAGCTCTGGAATGCCTGGGATGGTGCACATTCAGCCATCAATTTTCAGTTCCTTGTGCAAGAAGAGACTGAACAGACCAGACTGAAACTGCAGATGAGATTAAATGAGGACATCACAGTGCAGGTAAAGGGTTTAAAATTCAAGTCTGAACTGCTGCTTTTCCTTGTGCTGCCAAACTGTCTCCTTTGCATAACCTTGGCCCCAGAGGCCTGAGGACAGAGAGCCTTTGCAGGTTTGCTGCTGCTCCAAAGGAAGGACTGCATGGGTACAGCAAAGTGGGGAGTGTTGGTGATTGGGAGTGCTCCAGCGCAGGAAAAGCTGTGCTGGGGGACAGGGGCTTCCTTCCACACCTCTGCAAACGTGTGGGACAGCAAAACAGCAATTCTGCAGCGGGGACCTGGCTCCAGGGAGTTAATGTTGTTATTGGCTTCAGCAGAGGCACAAACCCTCCACGAATCCCTGTGGTGCAGGAGCAGAGGCATTGTTGATGATAACAGAGCTTTTAACTCCCTTTCTCCGTGCAGACCTCAGTCCTGCAGATAAGTGCTGTCAATGAGGGAGTATTAGTACATAATACAATTTCTCCCTGCTTGTCTCTTTTCATAAGAGCTCTTCATCTTGTTACCAAGCAGTCAATGCTATTAGAACCAAGCATGCAACCCCAGAGAGGCTGAACTTTTCTGTCCAAGCTTATCTGAAATTATACTGGCATGAGAGTTTTGGTGATTTGAGATCTATTTATAGCTCCTGTGATGGCAACAGCACACTTGCAGCAGGGTTTAGGGGTTTGAAACCCTTTGGAGCCTTTTTGACTTGGGGAAACAGCCATGCCTCAGCTGCAGACAGTTCCCCAGGTGAAATGGGAAGCTGGTGGGGCATTCCTGCTGCCAAATCAGCTCCTGGGGTAGTGAGATGTTGGGTGGTCTCTCAGAGTTTGGAAGAGGTATTGTTGTGCTTTTCTCTTTGCAAGAGAGTGGAACTGTCCTCCATTGGTGCTTTGTTTTCCCCTGTTTGCTCCCATGCTGAACATCAGCCATCCCGAGGCGTGTCCAAAGGCCACGGTGACCATGGAAAAAGGCAGCAGCAGAGCTGGGACAATCCATTTCCTGAGCCACAAACTGGGCAGGGCATGCATGGGCTCACAACCTTTAAGGTAAGGAGGGTGAATTGGTCTGGGGATCCTCTGGTCACTGGGACCATCCACGAGCAGGGCAAACAGTGCCACGGAATTTACTGGAATTAAAAAATAAAACTGGGGGGGAAAGTGCTCAGAGCAATTTAAGATGCCTGACTCTGAATGAGCATTTCATACTTGGATTCTGAGCCTAGCAGCACAGTGAGTTCAGCCCAATTTCAGTAATTAAGCTGATTTTGTGAGACTTCACACAAGTAGGACGGTATTTTACAAGATGGGCTTTGTATTCAGGTCTCACAGGATCAGACTGAAAAGTCCTTAAACCTCCTTTTTTCAAGAAATTAATGTCTAGCCAAATATTTAAGAAGCAATCAGGGCTTAACAGACATCCAATTTATTCAGCATCTTAACAAAATAGGCTTGGTATTTTTTACTAGTTTGCTTCTCAAGAGTTACAAAAATAACCAGGGGAGATTGTTAATAGGAAAAGTCACCTGCTTTGTTATTCTATTTGTTTGCGCGACTGGACTTTGGGGTAGGAGTTTTCTACCTAAGAATGTAACTATTTTCCAGCCTGTGTGCTTAAAGTTTTCCTAATAATGATTTTAAAAAAATTCTTACAGCAGGTTTTGTTAGTGTATGAGCCTGGGAATAGGTCACAGTTTGTCACCTTCTGGTTTTGCCATTTGGAAAAGCTAATTTTGCTCCAGGAATTGCTTCTGGCCACTCGTGAGCAGCAGCTGCACTGAGGGGCAGTGGAGGGGCCCCTTCTGAAGCACTTGTGTGCTTTTGAGAGGCTGGATTATTTTTGTCTCTCTTCATTACTGCTTTTCTTTGCTTGGGGAAATGGTCCTGCCCAGTACCGAGCTCCACTCTTTTCCTAAGGGCATTTTCTGTGCTTTTAAAGGGGTTTCTGTAAGGCCCTGATTGTTGCCTGGTTAAGGAGAGCTCTAATGACCCCATCTCGTTTCCCTGATTTAATGAGCAGAGCAAATCAGTGACAGCTCAGACACGCCAACTTCTGGAACACAGCTCCACACCGAGCCCTCCATCAGTGGAGTAACTCAGCCCTGACTTTATTAGAGGGACCTGATGGATGGAAGAGGCCATGAGCAGATAATTGGAGAGCTCTGGACGTGGGGATGTTCTGTGAGCGCAGACAAGGGGGGTTTGATGTGTCTGTGCCAGGGATGAGAGCCTGGCAGCTCACATTTCCAGGGCGAGAAGAAAGGTTTGTCTCCAGGGATGTTTTCCTTCCAGCCAAACCCAGACCCTGTGAATGGCAGCGCAGTTTGGAGCCCCAAGGAGGGGCTGCTCTAGGTGGAACTGTTTGGGGCAGAGGTTATGAAGAATTTTGAAATGTTTGGAATTTTACTTGTGACTTTTTGAATAAAGAGATGTAAAAGTAGGATCAGTCTGTCTTCAAAAAAACATGGACACAGTATGAGGACTTTTTCGGTCTTATACTTCATTTCTTCTTGGCTCTCTTGTCCAAAACTCTGTCCACTGTCTGGAAAGTGAAATGATCCCATTGTAATTCCTGATTTATAGATTGTTCCTTTACTCATTAAATAATCTAAAGTGTCTGAAGGACATGTAGGAAATGGTTTTTATCAAGAGGCTGTGCCCTTGAAGACCGACTTTTGAAATGGTGATAAAGGAGAGATTTAGAACAATGGGGCAATATGATGATGTAAGAGGCAATTAATTCTAGGGAGATATTTTCTGTCTTTATTAGTGAGGATATTAATTGGTTCATATGTGCTATAGGTTTAGAATGTTTTGGATTGGGTGAGACTCCAGTTTTGAGTTGGAACAGTGCTCTGAGACCTGTGCCTGGGGCAGGTGTTTACTGTCCACTTGGTGCCCTTTAGGTGCAAATGAAGACTTGGACCTTGACCTAAAAAGTTCATTAGAAGGAATTGTCTGCATATTGTCCAGTTTATATTTAGCATTTCCTGGGCATGTGCAAGCAACTCCTGGCTTGAGCAGATTCCAGCCTAAGGCTTTGCGACGAACCGAGGCCAGGGTGAGCAAGACCTGTATATATGAATTAGTAAAATGCACTGTAACTCACAATCTGTCAGCAGGGGAGTTTTAAGGTCACTCTCCAATTGTTGCCCAGGCCCATGTAAAGCCATTTTGCATTTCTGGTGGTGTTTTTCAAAGCTCAGATATTCTCTTAAATCATGTTTTGTACATGGCTCCTTCAAAGCCCCGGTTATGGGCTATCCCAGGTACATTTTATTTATTTGGTTTAGGTTCTACTGTTAAGTCTTTAGTGGGAACAAGGACACTATCACTTTGCTCCTGAAAATTATTCCTTAAAGACGCTTGAATCTGGACTGTCTTGTTGTAACACCTCAGAACGAGGCACCAGGAGCTGTATCGCTGCTCCTTCTGTTTGTAGCAGGTAGGAGGGGGCAGAGTGTGAAATGGGGAGGGTGTCATATTCAGTGTTATGCCATTGCATAGTTACAGAAATACGAAATAATTTAAAATACTCCAACCAGTGCTGCTGCAGGTTGGAGGATGAGCTTGAAAAAACAGATTTTATCACATACCCCAGTGTGATATTTTCATGTAGATCATTCTAAAGAACAGAACAGGAATGACTCTTCTACCAGGGACACCAGGTCCATCTGCACCAGACCTCTATAAGACACTGACACTTATTTTGCCCTGGATTAGTGCAGATGCCATGTGGCAGCACCAAGCCCTGCATCTCAACATTCTGAGCACAGGGAACCTGCTGGGAATATAAACCAGCCTGGTGGAAACAGGAATTGTGCTTGAGCAGCTCCCCTTCGAGCCTGGACATCCCCCCTCTACAGGCATTAGAGCCACCTCTGAGAGAGAGCCAGCAAGGGAATTTCAGTCACACGCTTTAGATTTCAGCATTGTGTGTGTTTTGGCTTTTTCTGAAGCTGGTTTTGAGTTGGAACCTAAACATAATAGTGCTTGAGTAAATCGTTCCTTTTCCTCCCATATGAAGTGTTTCAAGCTGTCCCACCAGGTTCCACTGCAGGACAGAGCTGTGAAACACTGGAGATGTGCTGAGAAATTTGGAGCTGATTGGTGCCTGGTGCAAGAGTTAGTTACAGCTGCTTGTCCTTCAGGTGGCATCTCTGGATGGGGTTTGGTTTTCTCATGTTTGAGCCAACAGTGAGGTGCCAAAAGGTGCCTGGAGGAGCAAAAGTTCTTCCTAAGAGAAGGCAAGGCAGAGAGCAGCCTGCAAGGGCTGCGATGTGAATGAATATTAGCATCTCCTGCTAGGTGGGGTCAGGGTTAGGGGTGGAGGGAGCTGTGAGGGAAAAGCACTGCAGGGAAGGGAAGAGGGAAAGAAGGGAAAGCAAAGGTCAGGAGCAGTGCCAGTGCTGAAGGTGTACAAATGGCTGCTGCTGAATGAATGGTGAGCTACTGAACAAATAGTAATTAAAATCCCAGCTACTATGTAAATGCCAGATTAGAGCTGTGATCTTTCCGCAGGCTTTCCTTGGCGGTGAGTGGGAGTCTGTACGTTACCCTCGGGAATGCTTCAGCCTAAATATATGCTCAAAGCTAGGGAGATTCAGACTTCTTCCTGGCATGAGCTGACATCCCTTTGACACGTCCCAGCAACACCCCGAGGTCTCTGTGAGGTTTCAGTGCTCAGTGTTTCCAGCAGGGGAATTTCACTGTTCTCCTGCAGCTGAAGGTGTTTCACTGATGCTCTCCTGTACAACAGCTCGGAGCTGATTGGATTTCTAACCTGATCCAGAACTGAGCTTCACTTGCTCCGAAAAATGTGGCCATGAAACTATGGGGGAAATGATGTTCCCGCATAGGCAGGGAAGATTTCCCTCTCCCATAACACCTGGAGTCTCCAAGGCAGGCTCAGGGCGCTGTGCTCACCCTCAGCCTGGCAAGGGCACAGTGCAGGGCTGGGGAAACTATTGACAACTTATTTGCTGAACACATCTCTATAGTTCCGTTCCCATGGCAACCCTGATGTGAAATGTGTTGCTCGAAAAACATTAGTTACTATAGAAACATCTTCCCTGTGAGAAGTTTACTTTGTAACACATGATACCTAATATTAGTTTTTGTAAGTGAATCCACCCACACGTGTGTTGGGCTCGATAAACAGATCATTGTACTCAGGGTGACAGAGCTGGAAAGGGACAGGGCCTGCCTGTCCTCGCCTCAAACCTTCTGCTGGCCTTGCCTGCCCCGGGCTGAGCAGCAAGGCCAGCAGAATTGCTGTATTATGCAGGATGTGACGGTCTAGAAATAGTTGCACCTGAAGTCATGGTTGAGACCCTTAATTTTGTGGGAAATCAGTTGATTTTGGTTTTCAGCAGATTGGATTTTTTATATTTGAAAGAAATCATAAGTGCTATCCTGAGTTACTGAGCTGCACCACTCGGACTCGCCCCAATGGCCAGCAGGACTTGAGAGCAGGGGAAGGTTTTGGTTGGCTTTAAGGCCACATTCTAGAAACAGCTTTCTGAAAGAGAGGCTTGAACCTGGTCCTTCGTAGAATCTTTTAGGTTGGAAAAGACCTTTAAGGTGTTTTCAGTGTTGCCAAGGTAACACTCATCCATCAGTCACCCATCGCAATCTCATACACAGGTCTCTTCTTTTGCAAATATGAGACTTCCTTGTTAAAAATGGTGCAGGGTTTTAGGCAGTTTGAGCTGGAGGAGATTCTGCAGCTGCACTGGGGCTTTGCTGTGTGCATTGTGCTGTGTGAGGCTGCTGAGGGCTCACTGGTGCTTGGGGTTAATGGCAAGGATTTCCTGCCTCCTGGGCTTCACTGCTGCATCACCTGAGCACATGAGAAACTGTAGGAATGGTTTAGCAAATGGGAAAGACAATTCCCCATTGTTTCTGTGCTCCCAGGCTGTGTTGGTGAGCCACTGAGCTGCACAAAGCATTCCCACACCTCCTCCCGTGGAACAAGTTCAATATTGCCATAACATTGTGGTTGAGCACACCGAGCTGCAGTCGTAGGGAGCTGCTGCACCTCTGTGCTCCTCACCTGGGGACATGAGGCCTTGGAGAAGGACCCAGCCCCTGCAGGTGTCATGGACAGCAAGTGGGGTGAGAGGAAATCCATCGCCTTTGCTCCCTGAGTTGTTAGCTGAGAGGTGAAAAACCTTCCTAATTCTGCTAATTGTACTTTTCCGTTCAGGCTGAAGTCTTCTAGGAACCAGGTTTGGTTCAGAAACTTCTCAACTCTTTTTCCAGTTTTGTCATCCAGTTTCTAGCCTAGAGGCTCCCTCCGGGAAGATGCTGAAGGCCATCTGTTGCTGGGCTGGAGGGGGGAGCTGTTCCTGAACAGTGGTGATAAAGCAGCTAATGTGCATTGTTTTCCAGGATGGCAAATGAGGAGATGTCACAGTGAGGGATGTGGGCTGTGCACAGAGGGAGAGGAGGCAAAGGGAAGGGCTCTGCAGGTCTCTATTGCCTCCCCAGGGACAGAGTGTGCCCTGGGAATGGCCTGGGTGTGCTGACTGCTCTGGAGTGGGCTGCTCTGTGCAGGGATAAATCCTCTGCTTAACTCCTTATTTGCCTTGAGGGTGGAGGGACCTTGTAAACTGATCCTTGGCTGAGCAGAATTTCCAAAGAAAAACAGATCCCGTAAATAGACCTTGGGAGCAAGGTTGTGCTTTTTCCATCATGGACTGGGGGAGGCAGGTTGCAAAGGTGGCTTCAGAGGGCCCAGTGCTGGAAGATATGAAGGAAAGAATAAAGAAACTGTTCCAGAAATGCTGGTTTTTTTAAGCAAGTGCCCCTTCTGAAGGTTGGTACCTTCTCATCACAGGCTGCTGGGTGTCTTTGTGCACAAAGGCTCAGATTACCTGATGTGCTTGAATGAAGGAAAGAAATTCCATCTCTGACGGGCTCCAGGAGGATTGTTTTCAGGTGAGGTTTAGGCCATTTTGGACTGTTATGTTTAGGAACTTGTGCAAAACTTGAATTTATATAATTCCACCAGCCTGATATTTTTAACTTAAATGCTGCAATTGCAAAACTCAGGGCTGTTTCTGGGTTTTTATCTCTTCCACAGTGTGTGCCAGCTCTGTTTAATCTCTGAATTTCATGCTGTCTGATCACCTGCAAAGAGATCTCATGCAAAGTCCTTCAGACTTTCAGGGCCTGAGGATGTGGAGTGGAGCTGGCATGAGCCTGGTTTGGAGCAGAGCTGAGGGGACAAGGTCTGTGTGTCCTTGTCAGCCTGACGAGCATGTTAGGCAGCCTTCCTTGGAGGGATTCAGAGTCAAGAGGATTCGATTGGCCTCCTGTTTTCCGAAGAAATCTGAAACTTGGAATAGACATGTGAACACACAAGCTGTTGTTTCTGGACTCCTATAATAGCCTTGTTCGTGGTGCTGCAGGAGTTTTCCTTCAAGCACATTTGTGTGGTGCAACTGTGGCGTGGAGTGATTGGCGTGATCCATCTGCCCATCCTCCGTGTGGGGCCCAGGGGACTGGAGAAAAACAAGATCTGTTAATTTGGTGAAGAAAATATCATCTTCCCACCGGCTCTGGTGTGCTCCCAGCCCCAGAGCTGCTCTCCTCTCTCCCACGCTGAGGAGTGATGCTGCTCTGGCTGCAGGGCTGACCTGCCCTGCACAGCCTGGGAAGGTCCTGCTCAGCAGTGCAGAGAGGAAAAAGGATTTTTTGCTTGCTTCAGAAGCCGCTGAGCAGAGCCCATGGGGCTGTTCCCACAGTCTGGGTGCTCCCTTGGGAGGAAGAAACCCTGGGAGCTGTGGCTGTAACCAGAGGGAGCTGTGAAGAGGAAAAGGACAATATTGGACAGGCTGCTGCCTCTGTCTGTGTCTTACAGGTGTGGAGGAAAGGCTGGACCAGCCTCTGGTGCTGGGCTGGGATGTCAGGAGTGGGGTGCAGGTTTAGGACACCTGGATTCTGAGCAGTCCCAAACCCCTCAGCCTCCTGAGATAACCCCGGGCTGCTTCTTCACAGCCCTGGTGGTTCATCACCGCAGGGAAGCTCAGGATGAGCGCTCACCTCAACTCAGGGCCTCGGGACAGATCCCAGGGGCTTTGAGCAAGGCTGAGCTGTGTTTTGATTTCCATGTTTGCTGTGCTCTGAAGAAACAAAAAATCTGTGACTGGATTTTTACTGCCAGCCTTGATCAACCAAAGCTGTGAACACATCCAGAAGGAATGAATGAAGGCTCTGTGAGCACATCCAGGAGGAAAGAAGGCTCTGTCCAAAAAACACATAAAGAGAGGCTGGTAAATAGTGCTTTCTTGAGAAAGTGGCCATGAGGATGAGCAGAGCTTTCAGTAAAGTAGATTTTCTGCTCATTTGCTTTCTGGTTTGGCTTTCATGATGTTCTTACTAGAGGATGGCCACTCTTCATGCGTAACTTGAAATGTATTGGAGCATCTCTGGCAGTTTCTTCTTCTTGACACCTCCTGGAGGTAAGGGCTCATGTAGAGAAAGGTTGGAGCCAGTTTGATCTTGTGGGTGGGCAGAGGAAATGTCCGGAGTCAGGAGTTCAGAGGTTTGTGGTGCCCTGTTTAAAGCTGGAGCAGTCCTAGGCGTTCCCCTGAAGATCTGGGGGTCAGTGCCAGTGTTGCTCCATGAATGTCCTCAGAGGAGGGGAAGGAGCTCGGCACTGGGAACTTAAGGACAGAATGTTCTAATTTGGGTGCCATAAATTATACCCATGAATAAGCATGTCCTGGTTTCTCAGAGGTGCTGAACACTTACAATTCTATTGACTTCAGTGGAAACTGGAATGAGCCCAGTGCATGCTTTGGATAAATCATGTTATGTAACAGAAAAATGATGGTAATTTATGTTCAAGAATTTTTCATCACGGCACTGAGCTCTCTTCTTTGCAGATGGAAAGAATGAAAAGTTTGGAGAGTTATGCTGAGACTCTTAATGCACCTGCCCTGGCACCTGCACAGCATTTCTGATGTGCAGCCCAGGACGCAGGGGATGGTGCCACCCTGTGCCGTGACACCTCTGCAGCGCTGAGCACGTGGAGTTTTGGGCAGTTTGGGATGCAGAAATCCTCCTGGCACAAGAGATCTGTGCCGTGTAACATGTGGGAGCGCTGGGCAGGTGTGTGCAGGGGCTGCTGTCCCCACCCTGCAGCTGCAGAGAGGTGAGCTGGGACAGGGACAGGGCCAAGGGCTGCGAGTGCCATTCCTCAGCTCTGGGGTGTGGATCAGGGATGCTCCCGGGCCATCCCTCCTGTCCTTTCAGACACAATGGCAGCAGGATTTGGTACCCTCCCAGCACTGCTGCTTGCTTTCAGGAAGGCTGAAGGGAACATCAAGTGCAAATTAAAAATAGCAATAAAGATGAAGTGAGGAAAGCAATCAGAACACCTAAAATCCAGCACTATCTTTAATCATAAGTGGAAAAAAAATTATCGAGTGTTGTTTGATCACAATCTAAACACAGCCTAAACAACTCTTTGAATTTGTAAATGACATGCAATAGAGGTATTTTTAGCTCATGTTGCTCAGATCTTGAGGAGGGTTTTTTGTATGTTTTAGCTTATCACATTTCTTGCATAATAAGCTCTAGTTTTGCACAGCAGTTTAATTTTCTGCGAGCCTATTCTGTATGCAAATAACTTTTCTTTTGTGGTCTCCAGTGGCAAGATTATCTCTACACTGAGTGGATTTAAGGTGAAAAGAACTTTACTGAAGGGCAAGATTATAATCTCTTAGTTTACCTAGTTTGTCTTTCTCAGGCATGTTTTTGTTATCAGTTTGTTCATGTTTTGTTCCTTCTGTTTTAAATTCCAATGAAAATATGATGAAACTTCTCACATCTTTAGGGAGTGCCAAAAAACCACAGTTTTTGTTGCATTTTCTGATTGAGACGTGCCCTTTTTACTTTTCATATCTCTACCTGAGTGTGCTTAGCAGGATCCATCATGTTCGTGTGAGTGGAAAATGCTGTTTAATAAAAGGAATAACCTGGGTTTCTAATGCACTCTTCTGCTGATAATGCCAGAGCAGCTGAAAAGCTCAGTCTTATCTTCAGGGCATGCCAAGCTGGATTTTGTCTCCTGGAAATGGCTGAGGACTTTGGAGCATAAATATGGGACAGCTACAGGAGACATGCACAGCTTTGCCAGGGTGGAAGGGCTGGGGGAGGCCACAGACAGATGGGTTTTGGAGTCTTTTCCAAATAAGTGTATTTGGAAAATACAATACAATAAGTGTATTTGGTGCTCAGATTTTGTTTTACAGCAGGAGAGAATGAATTCTCTGCTTAGGGACCAACAGTGCAGATGTGTCTGTGCTGTGGGCCCAGAGGGTTGGTGATGGAGGTGCCCAGGGGCTGTGCTGGGGAGGAATCTGCTGCTGGAGCAACTGGGAGGCAGCAGGAAAGCCTGGAGGAGGCTGGAAAGGCCAGGAAAACTGAAAGGAAGAGAAAGGGAATGGCACAGGAGGAAGTGAAGTGAAGCCAGGGAAACAAATCTGCCCCTGAGGAACAACAAACCTGGAAATGCCAGGGCTGGATGTGAGCCCAGTGCTCTGTCCCAGCGTCTGAAAGTGAAAGGATGTGCTGCCTTAAGCAAAATGGGAATCCTGTGTTTTGACCAATAATTGAGTTCCCCACTTGTATTTATTACCTGATATTCACAGGAAGTGTGGTTCTTCCTCCCTCCCTGGTAATGATCAGTCCCAGCAGAAGTCTGCTGAGACCAGTTGGATTGATTGCATAATAAATTTCAGGGTTTTCGGCAATTTCAGTGAAAATTGGAGTACCTGGAGAATTGGAGGCTCCATTTAATTACAGAAGTGGCTGGAGCTGGGTTCAGAGCTGCATTCAGCACAGCTTTAGGAGCAGCACTGGCTTCTGCCTGGACTTTCTCTGCTGTGTGCTGCTGTCCATATGACATTTGGGGATCTCTGCCATCTCCTTGATTCATAGAGTTGTCATAGGAACTATTCCCCAAGCTGTGTTCTGACTTGTTCCATGAGGCACTTTATTGTGTTATAAAGTGTTGACAGCAAAGCACAGGGATAGATTTTTAAATGTCACCGAGGTAACTACTGGCATTCAATTACAGTTTCAGATAAAGATGAATCCCTTCTGCAAATGGGACTGTGTCAAAGTCAAAAACTGCTGAGGATGAAGGTGATTTGTGGTGCAGCAAAGAATTCTCTTGTCGCTTGGCAAGGTTAATTGTGCCCATTCTGGTTTGTGGTAGCACAAATGTAGTTCCATTCTTCAGCTGGTGCCTTGAGAGGCATTGATCACTTGGGATTCTGTTTTTTGGGGTTTATCCTATTCCGCTCCATAAATGAGTCTGTAGCAGGCCCAGGGCTTATCTCAGCGATGCTCTGTGACACCCAGACTGACTCGGCTGTAAATGGCATTTCTCTGGGCTTACATAAACATCCCAGAGACCAGAGCAGGACTTGTCTGCAAATCTCTTGAAACCTCTGCTTGTCTCATCCATCTTAAGCCTGAGAAGATGAAAGTTCCAGGACTTGTGGGGATTAGGGAGAGTGGACAGCTCGAGAAAAACTTGTGCCTCGGGGAAGGCTTTTAGAGACTGGAAAAGAGCGAAAGTGCATTTGTGTGTGGGATCTGAGGGATCAGGAGGGGAGGAGAGAAGGGAAAGGTTACCAGCAGGGTGAGAGCCTGGCAGAAAAACGTGGGTGGTTTGGTGTCAGGAATGTGTTAAAGTGGGCTTTGAGCTCCCCCGGGGCTGTGGGCAGTCCATGGGCCATGAGGGCAGGGGGCCCTGGGGAGCTGGAGGCTCTGGAGAAATGAGCCTAAACCCCCCGAGGCTCTCGTGGTTTGGGGTTGGGGCCGTGGAAAGCCTCCGAGTGCCTGTGACAGCCAGTGCTGCTCCTTCCCTCACTCCCCACCAATTTGCCTCCCTCTGCTATCTTAAGTCCATTACATCTCAACATCTCTTCAGAGTGATAATCACTAAAATTTAGGCTATTACACATTCATCTTTCTCTCCCATTAAGAACAGTCCTTCTTTTCTCCTTTCTTTTATTTGAAGTTTCACATTAAACGTGAAAAGAACAGAACCTGACTATGTCATCTGAGGAAAGCAATTTTATTTTAAGGTAAAGTGTTTTGTGAACAGCATCCTGATTGCCTGGCAGAGCTAAAAATAGGTGACTGGTTAAGTAGCTGATCTGCATGTGGAGACCTGGGAGTGATGCATTTTACTGCTGCCCAACAATTCCATGCCAAATATTGTCCTGGTGCAGGAATTGGAATGGAGGGGGAGCAGTGGCTTGCTTGAGAGGTGCCCGTGACAGAGTAATGAAGTAAAACATTTCTGTTTAAAGCAGTATAACCCAGCAGCAATTTGGTTTATTGGCACGGTTGGAGGTGTCACATTTCAGATGGTTTTCTAGTGATATTTCCAGGTGGTTTGTGTCTGAACCAAACCCACAGGGCTCTGGTGAAGGTGGAAAGCAGACCTGGGCAATGATTGAGAGACAGCAGCACCACATTCCATAAACCTGAGCAGGTTCCAGCCCTGATGGATGTGTTCTGTCCCTGCTCCTGTGCAGGACACCTCCACCTGTGCCTGCTGCTCCATGAGCTGCCAGCCCTGGTCCTCCCGGGAGGAGTGCCTGCTGCTGGCCTGCCCGGCAAAGCCATGGAGACAGAGCCAGGCTGCGCTTCTTCCACAAAAAAAGGCCTTAAAAATAACCGTGAAACTCCCTAAGATAAACGGGAAATGTGAGCAAACCCCGAAGATGTACAGAGCACTTGTGCTCCCTTGACGAGCGCCATGGAATCCAAACAAAGGGCCGGGATTCCGCAGGGATTGGCCATGTAAGGGGCCCCGTGGAGATGCAGCATCCTCTGCCAGGACTGCTCTGTTTGGGTTTGGGTCCTGTAACATGGGCAGTTCTTCTCTTTGTTTTAAAGTTGTCTTCTTGAAGTTTCGTTAATCATAATCCCCCTTTCATCATGAGCCTGCCTACCAGCAGAATATTTGTCCTTCTTAATGCCTTTATTTCTATCCTTCCCCCCTCATTCTTCCTCCCAGGCATCCTCTTATTTGGATTTCAGCCCTTCAAGGAATCCCACACTGGGAGGGACTACAGTCCGGGGGTATCTCCATCTCTGCATAATTCCCCTGGAAAAAAATGTAATCGCTGGAGAATTTTTGCTGTTTTCTTTTTAGAAGATGAAGTGGGTCAGGTTCTGGAGACCCTTTGCTCTCTGGGGAGAATCTTTCCTTTGCTGGGAATGAGCCACAAGGAGAATTGTTTTGGGAGGGTACTGGGACGCATCAGTGTGGGCACAGCTCTTGCCTGGTGCAAAACCCCAGTGCCTGCAGAGCCTCAGGCAGGGAGAAATTCCCTCTCATTCTGCCTTGTTGGTGGAGGAAATGAACTGTGTTTTCAGGATAATCTAATAGAGTTTTCAGACAGGAATCCCAGCTCCCGAGCGAGCTGCTGTGGGTGAGGATTGTGCCGAGCTGTGTCCCCAGGCGAAGGAAAGGCAGGGAAGGTTTTATTTGTGACCCACAAAGGAGTGGCATCCCCAGCACTTTGTGACAGCGCGAGGCCGTGGGCTGATCCCGGGAATTGATGGTTTTATGTTTCCCTTTGGTCCATGGGAAGGACTCACTGCAAACTGAGAATGTGCAGAAAGTTCTCAAGTGCAACTCTGTTACACTCCCTGGAAATCTCTCATTCCTGAAAATGTTCAGTCTCAAAGGAAACCAATTTTGTAGAGAGGGAATTAAAATGGGAATAGGAATATGATTTAAGGATTGATAAACTGCTCTGTAACTATGTGAAACTGAAGTTTCTGTGCAGTTTAAAGACATTTCCCTCTTCAGTTTTAATATATGCAAAACACTTAGATATTTTTCTAATGTTTTGAAATATTTCTAGCAAGGAAAAATGGAAATAGTTTTGTTTCTCATCTCCCTCTTCTGCCTCTAGGTAAATTCTCTGGAGGTTCTATCTGACACTTTCTGAATCTCAATTCAACAGCTCTTCAGGGTATTTGTGTTAAACACACAACTTGTTCATAAGCTCTGTTAGGTTTGAAGTGATTCAAGCACAGAAGAAAGCAGAGGGGAGGATACACTGAGTGCTTTTTGTTTCTAAAAAATGCAGTGATATAGTAGGAATAGTTCTCATTTTGCCTTTGGAGACAGATATTTAAACTAGTGATTCACTGATTTAGTCTGGAAATTTACACTTCATGAGACAGGAGACTGAAGGAATCATGGCCCCGAGGATTTGTTCTCCAGATCTGCAGTTCTCAAACTCCTGGAGACAAAGCTCTGTGGCTGCTGGTGAATCTCAGTCTCCTGTTCAGAGGCACCAAATGACACAGGAATCTTTAGTTCTCCTGGGTCTGGGGCCACATGCTCACCTGCAGAGCCAGAAAGAGAGCTGTGCCTGAGTGTGAACATGTGCACACGCTCACAGACATTTTCTTTGGGTTTCTCTCACATTCCCATCTTCATCTGGCACGTGGAATGAGCTGGGAGCTAAAATGCTGAATTTATCTCCCCAAACATGAAGGGAATAGCTTTATTCTTCCTTTTGTATAGTCTTTGCCTGGTGCATGTTCTGAATTGGAAAAATGAGAGCTGGTAAAATTTCAATTAAATCTTAAGCAAGCCAATATATTAATTAAAGAAATGCGGATGATCTTAATTAGCAACATATTAGCGTGCTGTGAGCACCAGAAGTTCTACTGAGTTGGCTGGTCTGACTGATTCACCTGTATTTACTACTAATTAATGAGACTTTACAATCATTAATGCTTTTTGCAATTTCTTGATAGGGAAGTTAATTGTGTAAAGACTCAGAGCTGTGGTAAACATCAGTGCCAGGATAAGGTCTGGTGCACGTGGGGCTGTTGAAATTATTCCCTGATGATTAATAGGTTCTGAGCTTTCTGTCCTCTGGTGGGATGAGGTGACTCTGTGCTGCATGATTTTTGTAAAATAATGTTTACATAAAGATGTTTGGAAAGCATCTCCTAAACACGCATCCATGCCATGGCGGAAGAAAAGCAGCTTGTCCAATGCTGCCTAAAATTATTAATTTTGATCTGTCTAGACAAGAGCGTGGTTGTGCTTGAAGATGGATTTTGTGACAATTAAGAACTTCCATCTTCAAACGCTTTAATAAAATTGAGAAGCCACTTGAGCATTCTCAAGAGCACCTTTTTGATTTGTACCAAATTTAATAACCTGTAACGAAGCAGGCGTTGAGTTGCAGTTTAGATGAAGATGGTCCAGATCTCATTACTCTGGGTCGTGCTGTACTTTTGTTATCGTGACTGGAGAGTTAAACACTGATGGTGGAGTTGTTTGGTCTGGTTTTACTACACCTCTGTCCTAGGTTATTTAACTTCCCAATATTTCCTACCTAGAGAATCAGCAGGATCAGCTCTGCTTAAAGCTGGCTCCAAAGCACAGTCTGAGATTCACGTGTCCTGCAGGTGTCTTTAAATCCGAATTGTGTGTTGGAGGCTCCACGTGCTCCTGGCACCTCCAGGGATGCTTTCCTCGCCGTGCCCAGGAGATCCTGCCTGGGCTGGGATGTGATCCCTGCCAAGGCTCTGGACCACAGGCTGTGCTCAGGAGATCCTGCCCGGGCTGGGATGTGATCCCTGCCAGGGCTCTGGACCACAGGCTGTGCTCAGGACACGGAGCTGCTCTAGAGGAGGTGCTGAGGGAAGAGAATGCTCCAAAGGTCAGCCCAACCTGTGGAATGACAGCTCTGCTCTTGGCCCTGGGCTTTGTAAGAGGATGGAAAGAGCAGAGCCTGGCGCAGTCGCTCTGAAGGGAAGCCCTTTCCACGTGGCTGTTGGGGGATTTCTCTGGGCAGAAATGGAAGCACTTTGTGCAATGTTCCTCACTTCTCACAAGTTCAATGGCTCCCTTGGTTATAAGGCTGGCTTGGCACTGAACTGCATGTGAACCCCTGCAGCACCTCCGCCTGAGCTTAGAGAGCAGCCAGGCTGGATGTGTGAGCCTGCCCAGCCTCAGCTCTGACTTCCATCCTCCTGCAGAAGCTGCTTTATTGCATGTTTATCACTCACTGATACAGACTTCAGATCTGTGCTCAGATTGGCAGTGTAAAGTTGCTGTTCTTCTCTTACAGAATTTCCTGAGCTTTATAGAAAGCCCCTGAAGTCTTTGGTACAATGGCTGTCTGATCCTCACATCTTCAATAGTAATAATGAAAATCGTTCAGAAATGGGTTAGAAACAAATATTCTGTTTTCAAGCTGCACTGTGTTATTGGATTTGACTTGATTCTGGGAATTTAGTAGCACTTCAGAGATCAAACCATTCCCACAGAGAATTCTGGCTGAAGAACACTTACAAACCTCAAAACCAATAACATGAGTAAAAGTTTGTCTTCAGTACCGAGTGTATTTGCAAGCACAAATAAATCCTGTGTTTCAGGGCACGAGCTCCTCACAGCAGCATTTGTTTTCATTCCAATCCATCTGCTTAAGGTTCTGTCACTGTGTCAGAGCCTCCCATCACTTCAGGGTCCTCCAGTCCTCCCTGCCATTTGTACAAGCCTAACCCTGACACGAAATCTTTGGGTGTGCTACATGTTGTTGCACTGTTTTAGAAATCCTGTTCTTTCTCACGGAGAATAGAGATAAACTGCACTTTCTGTACTTTCTTAATCTCTATGTTTTGTATTAGGTGCTCTGTAGCTATGACCAATGACATTGGGAGGTGGATTTTTTACTGACGAATGGTTGCTAGATTATTAATGGATATATAAAGAAGTTTCTGTAAATAAAACTCTCTCTTTCGCCATCTTGGGGCTTTCTGCCTGCTTCCTTGCCAGCTTTCTCTGCCTGCAGCCGCGAATATTACGAGATTCAAACCAACACACACAGCACAGGGTGCTGCCAGCCCCTCCTCTGGCAGAGAAAGCTTTCTCTGCCATCTCCAGCCGGGAGTGGCTCCTGGCTGTAAACAGAATTCACAAGGGAAATAATGGTCCTCAGGCAGGACTGGGCTGGCAGCTCAGTGCTCTGGCCAGTAGATTTCAAGGTGGACATAAAGGCACAGAAAATTAACTTCCTGTTTTCATTTTGGATAAGGAGCTCCCATCTGAATTGGAGAGAGTCGGATGTTGTATTTGAATTCATGGTCTGCAGTTGGCTCTGAGTCTGAGCAGTGCCATTGCAACAGGCTGTTCTCAAAACCTTGGTGCTGATGTCCCTGAGCTCTGGGAATCCCCAGCAGGGCAGAGGGGGAGAAGGTTCTGAGAGGCCTCTGAGGAAGCTGGATGGAGTCTCCTCGTTTTGGCACCATGGCTGGAAGGGGATCCATTGCACCCCATCTGTTGTTTGGGGTGCTCGGTGCAGGGAAGCACTGGGGTCTCCAGGCGTGCGAAGGAAAACCATATGGCTCTGGGTTGGCAAACTCCTCTGGCACAGACAAGTCTAATGAGGAGAACTTGGGCTATCTGGAAACTTGTCATGAGATCTGTCATCTCCGGGTGTCACACCTCGGTGGGACTGAGCCAAGTGACAGCAGAGAGAGGCTCTGTGGAGCTCAGTGAATGGGGGAAAACTGGAGAAATCAGCAGCAGAACCCAAACCACAGCTCTGAAACGAGCCCAGGGCTGGGACAGGGGACCAGGCATGAGTCTAACCCAGGAATTAGGCTTTGAGCAACCCAAACTGACTCAAATGCTTCAGCACTGACCATTTCCAGGTGAGTAGCTGGGGCTTTGTGCAGCTCTGCAGCACTCGGTGTGAGGTCTGGGGGTGTCACACACTCTGCAAAAGGGGAGGGAGGATTCCTTGCCTTGGAGTTCTCCTGTGACAAGTTCAGCTTGGAGGTCTGCAGATGTTCAGGGTATCACTTGAACCATTTAGAACACGGGGAGCAGTGGATGTTGGAGCATCCAACGCTTGATCGCTATCAGAATTGTCAATCTCCTGTCTTTCAGCAATAATAGAGGCGTGTGCTCAGTAACAACTTGTCTGGGCCCGGCGCCAGCAGAGAAGTTCTAGGAACTGTGACAACAAAGTGTTGGGGTTCCTCAGGGGAAAAAATATCTCCTGAAAATGAACAAGCTGTATCAAACTTTAAATGGGGAAGAAATGCAGCTGAATGCTGAGGATTTCATTATTGATGAGCCCGGTGCCTCCGAGCCACAGCTCTGTGTTTCTTGAACACCTGCTCTGGCTCTTCCCACGCCATGTGCCAGATCCGTGCTCCCACCTGAAGACTTTCACATCTCTGGTGCTTGACGCATTTTGTTCCTTTCACTATGCAACTGCAAATTCTCCAAGAATGTTTGTGAGCTTGATGCCATAAAAAAAAAGGGCAATATTTGTTGTGTAAGTAACATCTGATTTATTTTTCCAAGGAAATCTTCAGCTAGATTCATGTTTTCAGAAGAAAATTTATTAAAATAGAAATTCTGCATGCAGACTGAGTGGGGAGAAGGGTTGCAGTAAACTTTCTAGTGCCATGGCGTGAGTTGTTTGATGAGTTTTATGTCTTGTCAGGGCTTCAATCAGTGCAAGGTAAAATACAGTAAGTGTCGTACGTAGTGCAAGGCAGGGAATAGTTTTGGATCCTGTGAACAGCTGGAATCAGGAGCATCCTGCACAGCCGTTGGACATTCAGAAAAAAAGGTGCCAACAGATGATCTCTAGTGTGGTGTTTGTGCAGAGCTGCCTCCACCTGGCCTGGGCTCGCTGAGGATTTCCCAGATCCTTCTCTGGGTTTGAGAGTTTTGGGTGCCTTGGGTTTTTGGGAAGGGTCCCAGAGGGTCCTGGCGCTGCAGAAGAGCCCAGGGAGCTGAGCTGGTGCCAGGGCTGGCTCAGTACAGAGGGGATGGCTCTGTCCCCAGGGCTGTCCCTGCTGCTCAGGGCTCCTCCAGGGGCTCTCAGAACCTTTCTGGACCTCTTGTCTATAGGCAAACCCTATTTTTAATATGGAGATGAGTATTTTTAACCTTGGCTCCAGGTGAAGCAGAATCAAGCCCAGCTGAATGCTTAGAATAGGCACTGTTCTGATAGACCCTGTTTCTGGTGAGCTCCTAGTGGAGAACATTTCTGTGCCCAGGTACATGGTGCAATATTTGAAAAGTTAATAAATTCTAGTGCAAGTCAGTGCTGCTGAAAGCCTAAGTAAATATTAAGACTCCACGTTCATGAATAACTCCTGGCTAGGATATTATTTCTAATTCAAGAAACCACCCCTTTCATCTCCTACCTAAACACTTTTTATATTTGGATCAAGGTTATGTTTTACTACACGCTGCACAAATGTTTGAGAAGATACAGTTTCTTCGCTGAGAAGCTGACAGTTTTCCCCATAAATCCAGTGTTGCTAGGTTTAGAGAAAAATATTTATCTGCTGAAGAGAACTTGAGCTGATCACAATCACTGACATAGACAGCTGTGGCACCATCAATAATCATTGGTTTAATATGCCAGAGAATTAATTGTCAAATACAGGCAGAGGTGGGGAGGGGAGAGCACTTGACTCTTGGTGGCTCTCAAGGTGTGAGAGCAGAGTGTCTGAAGCCCCTGGAGGACACAATTAGAGGCTGTAACACCTGTAAGGTCAGTGGTTTTCCCCATCACCGATGTCTGCCCGTGATCCATGGAGGAGCAGAGCTGTCGTGGGCCAGCAGCCAGGGCTGTGTGACCAGGCACTGCACGAGTACAGCAAATGTAATTGTTTTTCCCTTAACACCTCTATTGACTGTATTGATCCCGGAGAAAATTAGGTTTTCGAAAGTTCAAGTGTAGTTTAATGTCCCAGAGTGAAATGGATCTTTTCCTGCAGCCCCAATGCCCAGTGACCATTTTGTGCAGATTTACCCTGCAGCAAGCACAGCCTGTGCTCCAGTCAGAGGCTAAGTCACCACTGGGGTAAGTGTCAGCGACACAAATCCTATTTGGTGTTGCTGCCTACCTTATCTTTAAACCCATAAAGATTCTGGCAGGGAAGGGAGCTGTAAAGAACATGGACAGGTGGTTGAACACAGGATCTAAGACAGGTGGGCAGTTGGGAGATGTTCAGATTGAGAGTTATTTATCGCAGTCGCTGCTTTGCTGTGTTTGCTCTCTGCTGTCCTGGGCCAGCGTTTGGGACTCACCTTCTGCAGGCTGGGGACAGGCAGTGACTCTGGCAAGGAACAGTTTAGCTGCAATCAAAAACTCGAGTTCACATCTAAATTCCCACTTAAAGCTGAAGTTATTCGATCGGCATCACTGTTGTGACACAAGCTTTAGGGCTGGTAAATCCCTATGAAAGCAGTGCCAGGTCCTGATGGTCTCTGCAGACCCCTGGGGCTGCTTTGCAGAGCTCTCCAGAGGTTTGCAGAGCTTTGCAGGGGCAGGAGGCAGGACTTTTCTCACCTGTGAGCAGGGTGGGCTCAGTAAAGAACATCTGCCGATGCTGAAAGATCCACTCCCTACTTCTGCTACCAGAAAGTTGTAAATAAAACACCTGTTGTAAATAAAACCTGTCTTGCTCCACCAAAATGGAGAAGTAGGCCTGGATGAGTCTTTCCTGAGGGAGGCTGTAGTTCAGGGTACATTTGTATTTATTCTAATTTGCAGTTCTCTTGAAACGCTGCTCCTTCCTGTTATCCTCCCTTTGGCAGGAAAAGCAAATGGCCACTGCATGGCACACCCTGCAAATTCTCTCTATCTGTTCACTGTCATCCCTTTATCTGCACATTTTACCTCCGAAGTGTGAATTTTCAGCTTTGTTCCTATTGTACAGCCTGGGTTTTCCCCCTTGGGAAGAGAACCTGAAGTTTCCAAGACAGTTGTGACTTAGATGAGTCACATTTAATTAAAGCACTGAAGAGCTCTGTTCTTACATGGTTAACTGCCCACTTTATTGGGCACTTAATTTAAGTCCCCAGAGAATCATGAGAGACTTGATTTAGATTTTTTCCTCCAAAGCTTTGTAATGATTGTGACTTGGGACATCTCGTTCTTGTTTCTTCTTTTAATTAAGGTCTGGTATTTTGTGCTTTTTCAGCCGTAAATAATTTAATGTCTTTCTAATATTCTGAGCTCTGAGGATTTCTGTGCCAAATTTTATCACCAACACTTAGAATAGAAACTTCAATGAAACTTCTCCATTGATGTCCAGAAAACTTCTGTCCCTCATTCACTGCAAGTTTCAAATGGCAGTGCTCAGGGAGTGCTTCAGCTTGAGTTTTCTTGAATTCTCTCTATTCCTTACAGTATTTCATATTCTATGCCTCTCACTCCCTGCACTTCTCCCCAGCAGCTGTTAAATCTCAGCACCGAGGTCCCTGCTCTCTTCCCTCTTAAGGGGATGCTGTTTCAGGCTCGACATTAATCAGCCATAGGATTTTGGTGACACTTTGTGAAGTTTTTCTTTTCCTTTGGGTGCAGCCTCGTGGAATCTCAGTCTCTGAAGGAAAGCATTCGGTATGTTCAGGTTTCAGTATAGGTGTGAAATATGCGCTTGTGTCAGCTAAAAGATGACCCAGAGGAAAATGTTGGAATCTGCTCACAGTTGGGGAATTAAATCCAAATCAGGGATTAGTATCTGTATTTCCACACTTCTGTCTTAAGAAGCATCTCCACAGCAATGAGGAGATGAAATGAAGCTTTGAGGAGATGCTGCTGCTGGTTCTATTATATTAACATTTGGGATTAAATCAGACATGCTCCTCTCACACTGCATAGAACATTGAATATAAAAATGAGGTTTATGAGATTACAGGAGAGCACCAACAGAGCAGATGCATGGTTTGCAGGCAACAGATTTTTTTCTTTGTAGTTGTCCCTAGAAAGCTGAATGCTCACGGAAATAATATGGATGTGCACCTCACTAATATTTGCCTGTGGAAATGGAAATGTACTCAGTTTCCAAACATATTGTAAATGGGAATTAAATTCTAGCGTTTAACATATTATTCTGGCCTCAGAAAAGCTCTGTCTAGAAATAAGAGTTATTTGTATTTCTGTGATGGGTGGGTTTGTTTGTAAGAACATGGCTGGTGCTTGATTGAAATTGATTTCACGTGCGAGGTTTCTGCCTGCTTTAATTCTCCCTTCATGTTCTCGTTCTTCATAAATTGGCCAACTGAAAAAAAAAAAGGAAAAATCCTATCAGGAACCACGAATGTACAAATCATTGTGTGTTTTTGTCTGTCTGCAGCAGCGTTTGGAGAGCAAAGGATGATCAGAGCACCAGGCACGAGGCAATGTTTGGCTAAGGGTGCAATAAATCTGCTGAGCAAGGGCTGCTGTGCCCAGGATGGGTCCAGGACAGGGAGCCCCGAGCAGCTTCCTGGGGATCTGCTCAGCACCCACCCTCGGGGGCTGGGCAGGCACAGGCGATTGGGAAAAGTGCTCTACACACCTGAAAAGCATCCGAGAGCCTCCCTGGTACCTTCAGGTGGCTGTAAAATGATTTTAATCTGAGCACAGAGGGGTTTGCAGGCCACAGGAAAAGGAATGTGCCCTGTGTTGCCAAGGCTGCACCTCTGGGTGTGAGGGCAGGAGCCCCTTGGCTGTGGTAACAAGGAGAGGGTCTCTTTAGCTCCTCTCTGCAGTTTGGATCTGCTCTATATCATGTTCAGAGCAGTGTTTACTGCTGCTTTCTCTTTCTGATGAGATTTTCAGCACAGGAACACGTGCATTTCTTTGCACCTTGAAGGGATTTTCCTATTACATGCTGGTTAAACATTTGCCTCAGTCAGTAGAGACCTAGAAAAAGCTTGTTTTAAAGCAAAAACCTATTGTGCATCGTAACTGGAGAATGAATGAAGACTTCCCAGGCAGCTGAAAGAAAGCAAATATACTTGGCATAATCTGGAGTTGAAAAACTCTGCACTCGCTGGGTGATGTCCGAGCACTGTCAGGCTGGACAGGAGCTCCAGGGGTCTCCAGGTGAGTGAATGAGCAGCTCCTGCAGCTCTCGGGGTTTGGGTGTCCCTGGGAGAGCATTAATTCCTGCAGGGTCTGTGCTCTCAGACATGCTTAGTTCAGGTTGGTGTGTGGGATGGACAAAGGACTGGTTTGTGTTTATTTGTTGTCAGAATTGAGGATTTTTAAGGTTACACTTCCCAACTCACTTCAGCAGTTTAGTACAACAGAGCTGCCAGCAAGAGAACTGAGGTTTTTTCTCTCTCTGTTCCTTTCCTTTAACATCAGCCCATCTTCCCTGGCACAGCAGGAAGGGGTTATGCGAATATCAGATCCCTTTGCAGGAGGGAGCCCAAGGCTCTGATCTCTGTGATGAGCTGAGCAGCCCAGGGAAGGTCAGGCTGGGGTCCCACTGACACCCAGGGGCATTTTCCAGGGGTCAGGGTTACGGAGGTCATTCAGGCTCAGGGTGAGTTTGCTCATAATGTCCTCTCTGCCTCTCTCGCAGTGACGGCACAGGTCACTGCATTAAAAATGAACAAACACCAGCTACAAACCTGAATAAATGAAAAACCCCGTGCAGGTAACCAGGGAAGTGCAACAGCTGATCAAATAAATTGAAGGGATGACTGCAAGAATGGCCCGAATTGTCGCTGGGTTGATTGCTCAGTACGAGGGAATGAATGAGAGGTGTTTGCTCGTGGTTGGACTCGCTGCTCTCAGGGTGAAGGCGCTGTTCAGAGCCACCAGGGCAGGAGGCTGGTGACAGCCAGAGCTTGCTGCCATTCAGCCCTGGCCCAGAAAGGAGCTGCAGAGGGCAGTGGGAGCAGTGCAGGGAGAAGCCCCAGTGCCAGCGCCGCAGTGCCCACACTCCTGAGGCTGCAGGGACGGAGGGGATGGCAGAACTGCCTCACGAGAGGAGGGAGGATGTTTAGTCATTAACTCACGGCTGTGGGAAGTGATGCTCTTGATGTCGCCTTGCAGTCAGAAGGACTCTGCCAAGCTGTGGGATCCTATTTCCATGTGCTGGAAGACATGAAAGCAATACCCTGAGTTCTTGGCGTGTTTGCCTCCCAGCCCAGCCACTGTCATCAGTGCTTTGTGTCTCCCAGGTTTCAGGTGGCAGCAGGCAGCTTTTCCCTCTCCCAGGCCAGCACACTCCATTCACCAGACCCTGCCAGCCTTCCCAGGGCTGTGCTGGCCCCACAGCAGGGTGGCCTGGGGGTCAGTGCTGCTGCCAGGGATGTGCTTTCTGCCCTCCCTCCCCTCCTCTGCAGCCCTGGGCCTCCGAGCAGACCCGGCTGGAACCGAGCTGGTGTGTTACTGCCTTTGGTGTGCCACGTTACTGTTCAGTTGTGTTTGCTCCTGGGCGAGTCCTGCTGCAGCTGCAATGGGCATTGGCTTTCAGTGGTGCTGCTTTGGCTCCGGAATTCCCACAGCCTTGGCCTTTTTGTGGATGGTGCTTTGGCATGTCTGCAGGCAGGACCATAGCTGAGTGCCCACGGTATCGACAGCAAGGTGCAGCAGAGGTTAGCCATCTTTTTTCCTTGTTAAGTGATCAAAATATGTTCCCAAAAATCTGTGCATGTCTGCAGAGCTCTGTGTGGGTGGGCGCAATGTTGAAGTGGGGATTTCTGTAGTGATAACTTTCTGCAGTGTGATAGGTCATAACTTCAGCTTTTAACTTTAGCTGGGAAGTGCCAGACCAGAAAATAAAGAGAACTGAAATAAACACGAAAATGCAGAATTCCTCATCCTCAAAAATACTTCTTTTTGCTTATCACAATAATGAGGTTGGTTTTACCTTTCTGTGCTTCCACGCCATCCCTTCTGCTGGGCAGGTGTGAGCAGGGACTGCAGAATTAAACCTGCAGGACAGGTCAGAGGGGAATACAAAAAAGGACAGGGGGAGGCCTGCACCTCTGCCAGTGCAGGTCTCAGTGCAGTCTATCTCTCGTGAGATGGAAAGAGTTGTTGAAAAAAACTCCCATCTTTTGGATGTTTGTCAGTTTAATGAAATCTTTTGGTGAAGGGAGCTATAATTTATTCATAAGTCTCGAAGGAAATAAGCTACAGGACTCCAAACAGCTTTGTCCAGGAATTGTGAGGTTACATGACACCGGTGGTGTTCAGCTGATTAGAATAATGCCACAAAATGGGAAAGAAGCTCGGCTAGAAATCCAGTCAAACTGCAGGAGAGCTGCAGTCTCCTGGGAATTGCAGCTCAGTGTTAGAGTAACTGCTGCTTAGATGGCAAAATAATTGAAAACTGGGGGGAGGAGGCAAGCTCTGCAGATGGCTGCTGGGCTGTGTCTGAGAGCCTGGAAGAAGATGTAAAAGGCAAGAGCATTTGGCATCAAAGAGGAGGCAAATGACGCTGGCTTTGTGCCAGGCAACTTTTTAATACAAGCTCACATAGATCCGAAATTGCAGAAACAAGCAAAAGCAGGCAGCCTGAATTATGAGCAGTAAAGCGAAATAAGTCCCTCAGTGTTAACTGGGACTTTCTCTTCCTAAGAAATGACTTCTGCCCAGGAATGAGAGTTGTTTGGCACCAGAGCGAAGTACATCAGTGTCTGCAGAGAGCGAGGAGGGCAGGGAGCACTCCGATCCATCACGTACCTTATTTGCTTCCTGTGCCTATCTCAGGGACTCAGCCTGGGTCACTGCGCAATTCGTACTTCATTTGGCTTCCCTCCCTAATCACTCAAACTCTGACGAGGGCTGGCTGTGTTTGTAGGGAGCCCTGCCTTGTGAGTGCCCCTGGAGCAGCCCAGAGCAGAAACTGCACCTGCCCTGCTCTGATATTCTCCTTTCCGTGCATTTCATTTCTGCTCTGGCTGCACAGTTTTGTTTTCTGGGCTGGAATCTTTGCCCTGCATATCAAAGCTGTTCAATCATCTGCTTTTGAACAATGAGCTGCTCCCATCCTGTGAGTGCATCACCCTCTGGAGAACAAAACCCCCCAGAAGTGGCCATGGGGCCACCTGGGCACCCAGTGCTGGGAGCTCTGGAGTAGTTTTTTTGGTTTTGTCTTTATCCTGCAAAATCCATCCTATGCTGCTGGATAAACTGAGCTCATGCAGTAGCAATTTGTCTGGGCCTTCCTGATGTTGGCAGCTCTGGGATTTGCAGCATTGAAGGCTGGAAATCCCCAGAGAAACTATCAGATTCCTCTCTTTCTTCAAGGGCAAATTTTTCAGTCGAAGAAGAGTAAATCAGTCGAAGTATATTGGATGTCTTTTTAAGAAAAATGATTTGGTCCACACATTCTGAAAAAATCTGTTCTGTGGTTTATTTGCTCACGAGACATTGAAGTGATGAGCAATATTGGTGTGACAGATCTGGCTGTTCATTTTCCATTGGCATGGCACAAGCTGCTGTAAAAACCAGCAAAAGGAGCACCCTGGTTAAATCCTGAATTTCGTGGAAATAGAGAAGGTCTCCTGTGTGGGGAGCAAGTGTTCCTGAGCCATCCTGTACCTGAAGGCTGAGTGGTTTGGGGGCCAGAATAACCCACTGGGAAGGACAAACAATATTCCATCTTCTTCAGACCAAATTACTTTTCTAGGAGGGGTTGCTAATGCTCTCTTGCTGTGATATTTTAAGAGCTACTCAAATGAATAACTGCTATACTGAAGAGAATTAATTACTGAAAGATAATTCAATTACGATTCAATAAATGACCTGTTCCATGAGAGGGTAGAGTTCAATATGGTGAAAGATCTTGGGTTTTTTTTCATAAACACAAATTACTTAAGGTTGGTTTCATGCAAATGAAAAATCACCGACAAATTAATGCCAGAGAGGCCTAATTTATGGATTTTTCCCATCTGTTAAGAAGATAGAGCTTATATATAAAAATATCTGTCGATATGATTATACATAAGGAGGGAGTTGAAAGCACAGAGCTGTTTGAGAGGTGCAGCTCCTCTCAGTGACAGCCCAGCCCGTCTCAGCCCTTGGGTTTTCTCTCGGAGGTGTTTTGGCAGACACTGTGTCGTGTTCTGCAGAGCTGTGTGTGCCTGGCGCTGGGATGGAGAACGTCCATGGATTATAATCTGTCTGGGGTTTGCCACTGCCCTTTGAGCTGTGCTGTCAGAGGCACCCGTGGGCCTCGCAGGACCTGCGTTAGCCAAACACTCAAACCCAGCATTGTAACTGAACTGGGACAGATCCTTTTAGGCAATAAATCATTTCTCCTGCCTCCCCACATGAGTCCCAAAGTTTATCCCCTTCTCCTTGGGGACGCAGTGCCGCGTTGGGACTCTCCTGGGGGTGTTAGCTGCTTTAGTGCCAGCTCTGCTCAGCGAGAGGCAAGGCTGCGCTGTCCAGGGCTCTGTTTGTGCCAATAAACAACTTTTTGCAGCTCTTCCGGAGCCATCACCTGCCAGGGAGCAGCTCTGGCAAGGAATAAAGCTGGGCCTTTCCATCTCACCTGGAAGAGGAATCTCTGTTTTGGGGCGTTCCCAGCACCCCCTTTATGCTGCTGTGGTCACCCAAATTGCTGCTGCAGCCCCCATTGCTTTGTGCGTTTCCTGTTCAGTCATTCAGAGCTGCACCTTCTCTCTCTGCCGGCTGTCTGTTATTCACCGCTTTGAATACATTTAGCACTCTCCATGTTCACTCTTGAGAATGAACCTTTTCAAAATAATTACTCCCACTCATCTCCAGAGCAATCGATAGAGTGAATAAACCTGGAGGCTGCCAGAGGTTTAATTCAGTCCCATCTTCTGGAAAATATTTTGAAAGTAAAATGAATGGACATAAATGTAGGACTCAGTTAATGATGTGCTGGTGTGGCAGCAGAGACTTTCCTTTTGAAGCTCTTCGTGCCTTGTACTTCTGTATCAACACAAAAATAATGGGGTGTTTCAGGTGCGAACTGCATCTTAGATTTGTTCATTTTTAAGGCTGTGTGGAAAAAGGAGAGACGGCACCAGAGGTCTTTGCTGCCCTTCCTGTGCCAGGGAAAACTTCTCGAAAGGACTATCAGGGAGCACAGAATTATCAGAAATAAATTGGATTGGTGGATCACGGTTGACAGGGGAAATTTCATCCCTCTGATGTCTCTGCTTTTCCTACTCTGGTGCATGAGCACCTTTTTCTCTCGGACTGCCCGAGGGCAGCTTTTCATCGCCAATAAATACATGGAAGAGAACAACTTACAAGGAACGTGCTGTAAAGCAGGAAATATGCTCCTGAAACAGCTCCTCTCTCCTTTCTTCCTTCCTTCCAGGAGAGTTTGGTGCAGTTTGGTTGCTGAATGTGCCAGCTCGACTCAATCAGATGAATTATTAATGCTTTGCAGGCTGCTTCTTTCAAGTGGCTGAGCCGAGGCAGCTTCGGTGGGGCGTGTGTAACTTCAGCTCTCAGCAGCAAAAATAGACTGCAGGCCTCAGAGGAATGGGAAGCTTAACAGACTATTTTTGTCAGCACAGTTTTAGTTCTATTATGTGTTATTTTGTCAGAGTGGATCGGGTGGATTGTTATTTTGGACGTAGTGGGTGATCTGACTGAAAAACCACTTCTGTTTCCTTTCTATATGTCACAAGCTGCTTCAAGCGAGAAGGCCCATATTTCCCTGATTGTATCCTCGACCAGAAGGAAATAAATAGGATTCTGTGGCACTTTTACAGGTCCCCTTGCAGACTGCCTTGCTTTCACCAAGCAACCACATCTCCTGTTGAGAGGATTTGCACTTCATTAACAACCTGAGGTCAAAGCGGTTGAAAATCTGTCTGACTCTCTCTTTATTAACCTTTCTTACCGTTGATATTTAATTAGATTAATTAATTTGAGCACACCACTCCTCCCCTACTATTCTGCAGTGGCTCCCCATGGAAAGGCTCTGCAGGACCTGGGTGCCCTGGCTCGGCTGTGATGTTTTGCCAGAGCTCCTTGGTCCTGCAGCCCAAGCGCATAAATCCCGAGGCAGGAGGAATGATGCTCTGCAGGGCTTTAGAGGTGTTCAGCACAGAGTTTATCCTGCCCCAGAGTTTATCCAGAGTTTATTCCTGCCCAGGATAAATGCGTCTGGTCCCTGCGCTGGACCAGGACAGGTTTTGTGCAGCACTTCTCAGACCGAGGATTTTGCTGTCAGCACCAAGCCGGGACAGAAATCAATTCATACACATTTCCTGTGTTTCCATAAGTCCATGGAAATGCATTGGGCAAAGCCGAGGGAGAAAGTACTTTCTGGTTGTTCTGAATGGTGTCTTTCACATGGGATTTGCTGCATTTTGTGTCTTTCACATGGGGTTTGTTGCATTTTGCGTGTATATGTTTGTGTGAGAATAAAAATAAATATTTGGGGATTTTTCCTGCTGGCAGTTCAGGTAACTGCCTGGTCTGTAGAATTTGTGAGCGGTGCTGAATATATTGACCTTGGCACCCTCAGGGAAGGTCAAACTGGCCCTAGAGATTTTTGGATGCTCTTTTTCAGTTTTTGGCAGTCTTGTTTTCTGCCATTCTCAAGATGCTGGTTTTGAACACTTCACTTGTTCTTTGAGGTAGGTGATGGCAGAGAAAATCTCCGTTTGTTTTGTCTTCGGTGTGTTTTATTCCTTTCGTTCCCAGGCTCTCAGATTTATGGGGACTGGTAAGATAATTTCCTGCCATGCTGTGCTTTGCCAGAGCCTTGCCCTTCTCTTGGTGCAGTGCATCATCCCCTGCAGGTTTTGTGACATCTGGTGGCTGACATATTTTGAGATATTTCAAAATTCCACATGAATCATTTTATTTGCTTCCTTATTATTTCGGATGTGCCATCTTGTCAGTGGTGCTAACATTTAAGCTCTCTTTTAATTTACACTATTAAGCCACAAGGAAAACAATCAAATACAGCAACCAAACGTGGATTGTCTTTATCTTCAGCTTCTGTGTTTTGCTGATAAATTAACTTACAAGCTATTCCAGTCAAGCCATGACCTTTTTCTTCCCCTGTGCTTATTAAATGCAACAAATAATAAAAGTTCATGAACCCCCAAATTACTGCGAAAAGTAATATATTTTTTTTATGAATAAACAACTTTGCTCTAAATGGAGCTACACTGATAATAGGAATTACATTCTGCACACGAGGAAGCTCTGCACCACTTTTAGTCATTTGATCTGCCTGGAACAGTAACCTGTCTCCCCCAAGCAAGGACAACTGTGATAAAAATTAGAAAACAACTTATTTGTTTCCACTTCCTGCGTTTTTATTGTCAACTCCACCTCCCACTTTTGTTCTCTCTGAATTTCAAGGCTTCACATCTGGTCTTGTGTTAATTGCTCCTAAAAAAAAATCTGTCTTTATCAGAGGAATCACAAATCTTGTAATCTGCCATGGCTGCTAATTAAATTACAGCTGACTTTTGATGTTACAGATTTGTGTTCCCGAAATAAACATTTCCCTCGCATTTTATTCTCTCTCTTCAGAATGAAGCATGGAGTAGTCCTTGCAGAGGCACATTTCAACTGCAAATGCTATGGAATAATTTTACATTAAAATTATTTCTTTCAGGGCAAAAATATCTTCAAAGTAGAGGTGTAGAGATAATTTGGAAAGGGATGTAACAACTGAGGGTTTTTTTGGTTGTTGGTTTGTTGGGGGTTTTTTGGTGGTTTTTTTGTTCTGTTTTGGTTTTTTTGTGTGGTCTTTTTGTTGTTGTTGTTGTTGGTTAGGTTTTTGTCTCTTCATTTTGGTAAGATTGAAAACTTTCTCTTTAAAGACTTTATTTTTCTGTTTTCGTTGCCTGCCTTTCTTCTGTTGGGGTTTCTGCTCCAAGGGAGATGTTTAGAGCCAAATCAATTTTAGAATATTCCTTTGAACATTGAGAAGAACTCTTGATCTGATTACCAGTGGTTTTGCAAAATGCAAACCTGACATGGGTTTTGATGAGCTCGATCTGGGGGAGGTTTTGTTTTTCTCCAAGCTGTGACCTGAAGTTTCTGAGCCATTTCTGGTCCACACCATGCTCACCTCACAGATCTATAATTATTAGTATTCAGGGAAAATAATCCCACAATTATAACAGCATCTGACCATGATTTTTTTCATTTCTCAACATGAATTTGTGCTGATAAATACATTGTTTAAGCCACTTCCTTGGTGTATATAATATCTATACCTTAATAGCTTCTTTGGACTTTGTCTTTCCTGTCGATTGACTGACATGAAACGAGGTGGGAGCTTTCCAGTGAGCCAAGGCTGTGTGCAGGGGAATCCCTGGAGAAGGATTGATCCCTGCAGGGATTCAGGAATTCACTTCTCGCAGGGAAAGGCCCTCAGGGTCAGTGTCAGGAGAAGTTTGTTGCAGCACATTAACTGCAGAGGGCAAGTTTGGACCATATTATTTTGAGGAGGTCTCTTCGTGAAGCCTCTTATTCCTTCTTGGAGGATTGGGGAAAGTTTGTTTAGCCACAATGGTCCCTGGGGGCTGCTGCACCCCAAATTCCCTGTGTGTGTCCCCGTGGGGCTGCTCCTTCCACTGGGAACAGCTTCAGGATTATCCATTCACACAAATGTCATTGTTTGAAGAGGGATAATGCTGCTTTCCATCATTTACCCATTTTCCACCCAGGAGTCAGCTCTCAGCTCAGTTTTTTCTCTCCCCTGTGCCCCAGGGAGGAGAGCAGAGGGTGGAGGCTGTGCCCTCTGTGGGCTCTCCCCATCAAGCAGAGGACTTGGGGCTCTGCTAACGAGCTCCTTTAGCTGTTTGAAGCTGATGATTTAATTTTATCTAGACCTTACCCGGGCCTTGTGGCAATGCATGTGCCTTTTGAAAGACCTGTGACATCAACCCCATGTCCCAGCGCTGTATTTCATTGCAATTTTAATGCACAACATATTCTGCCCATCCTTTCTAAGTTCCTCTTCCAGAAATATATCAAATTCCTGCCCAGAAGTATTCTCTCTTTTGAGATCTATTGGTTTATCTCACATTCTATATCTTGGAAAAGCTCTTCAGCAATCCTTGGGATGAAAATCTCTTGAATATATAGAGGAATGATTTTGCAGTTGCTTTGCATGCTTGACTTCAATTGGCTTTAAGCATCAATGCCACTTGCAGCTGCTCGAGAAACGAGGCTGCAGCTTTTCCAGATCAGCCTTCCTTGCTCACGTAGCTGTGCTGATCTTTTTCCTGCCGTTTTTCAGTCAAACGTGCACATCATTCCTTGCCTAATCGACAAGGGGAGCTCATGGCACTGAATGCACAAGTGGTGTTGCCGTGGGTAGCAAATAAAAAGTCGTTTGTAGGCATCCAGAGGAAGTGGGCACACAAATGAGGTGCCTCATCCTGTGCCAATATTGTGCCCTCACGTGGAGGCCTGAGAGGCCCCAAATCAGACACCAAGGCTGGGAATCAGCTCTTTGCAGGTGGAATTGGAGTATTTGCTGCCCTATAATCACAGGTGTTTGTCACGATACGCATTTATTTCGGCTCAGAATAAAGAAAACCAGATGAGTGGGGGTGCTGAAAACGGAATTTGAAAAATATTTAAATGAAAAATGAGATTATAGAAAACTGATTTTGTCAACTTCCCAGGCAACTGGAATGTGAAATGGTCTAACATCTACATGTATTAAATGAGATTAAGAGCAGAGTTTGAAATGGAATCAATACAGATTTCAGGGGATAAAAGGATTATGATGAATGAAAAACAAAGGCAAAGGTGCCAAGTAAATAAAATATTTCCAAAAAATAGACTGAAATTTACATTGCTATGGACTTTCTGCCAGAGGATTTTATCTTTGGCTGACTAATTGTATCCATTAATTACATTTAATGGCAGTGGGAAATGCACCGTGTTGTTTATTTTGAAGTTTAGCCCAGCATCAGTAGGATTAAAACAGCTGCAGGAGTCCAGGAATAAATAAAAGGGACATACTCGGGTCCTTGGGAAGCTTTTTTCCTTGTCTGCATTTCTCTCAGTGAATTATCTAGTGCAGGGGAGAGAGCTCTCGGTCAGAGCAGAGATCATTCCAATCCCAGTTAGGATATGGGTTTGGTGGGAAATGGGACCTGGTGGGCAAAGCAGTGCTGTGGTCAGCAAACCTTGGGAATTCCTGACTGCGTGACCTTAGTTCAGACCTGCCGTGGCCCCGTGCCTCAGTTTCCCTCAGGCTCCACGGGTGACACTTGTGCCACTGCACAGAACCTCATGACGGGAGGGCTCTGCTGTCCAGGAGGGTTTTACGCTGCTCAAAGGGGGCACTGATGGACTGTTTTCCTTCACCCACTGAAGTCATTGCAGACAGGAGGAAGAAGTGCTCCCTGAGAGCCTTCCCTGGTTTTGGGCAGGAGAGGTTCTGTCCATGGCCATTTCCTCTGGCTGCCGTGGCCCAGGCTGCAGGGAATGGTTTGTGGGGCAGTGTGGGGATGGCGCTGCCCTCTCTGGGTGCCCCTCCTGTGGCCGTGGGGAATGGTGGGGTCAAGCTCGTGGCCCTGGTGTCCAGCAGGGTCTGGGGCCTTGGGGAAGGGCTCCTGACCAATGTCCGGTGTTGTACTTACTCAGCTGAGGAACAGAAAATGTCATTTTTGTGCTCTCCTGAAATCCACCTCCAGCTCCTTACCATGGCCGCTCCTTCCAGCCCCAGTCCCAAGGTCTTCACCTGTTCTCCCGTGCTCCTTCACCTCAGTCCTGGCTTTCCTCTGATCGCCCTTCCTGCATTTTCCCTTCCTTTCCCCAGCTGTGTCCTACCCCCATCCTGCTGGGAAGCACTGACCCCAAATCCAACCCCACCCGCTCAGGTGCCGCCCCTGGGACCACCCGGCTGCACGGGGGAATTTGTATAGCCCTGGTGGGAACAGCTGTCCCTGGAAAGGAAGGTTCAGCTGCTCACAAACACCTCCTGTGGTCCCACAAGCACAGTGGGGACCAGGGAGGCTTTTCCATGTCCCTCTTGTGGAATGGAACAGTCCTGGAAAGGCAGAGGGGAGCTGGTCCTAAGGAAGCGAGGGCTGAACATGGGCAGTAGCTTTGGCATTTAGACCAGAAAAATGTGTTTAAGTCCTTCAAGGGTTTTGTGGGGGCCTGGTTGGCTCCTGTGCAGCACAGGGAGGAGTGACGGGTCGGCAGGAAACAAGAGGCAAGCTCCAAACCTTTGCTCTGTTTTCCTGATGTTCCCTCAGAGCAGGAATGGTCCAGAGAGCAGCCCTGTGCCTGCTGCAGGGTTTCACGGCTGCCTTCCTATGGGGAGGGACGGATTCTCATTTTTATGTGTTTTTTTTGGTCATGTGCTCATTATGGATATTTTCTGTTCATTTCTCTTGCTCATAGTTCCCAGGTTCCATTGAGTCCCAGAGCGAGCTCACAGCAGTCCCAGGTTTTGATGCTGAGGGACTGCAGAGCTGGGCACAGAGATTTTCTTCTACAAATGACTCTGAGGGAAGGAGGATTTACCATTGTAATGTGCTCAGAGGGGGAAGAAAAGAGCAAATGATCAAATAAGGACTGCGGTGTCTCTTCCATTTGATCCTGACACAGACTGGGGCATCCCTAGTGTGAGATTTTCCCCGTTAGATCTTTTCCTGTGCCATTTGCCAGGATTTCTGATCATCCTCTTCATGGGTGGTGGCTGTGCGTGCCAAAAACATCTTTAGTGTAATTACCCACTACTTCTGCATCCATGCCAACAGAATGCTGTGCCCATTCTTTCTGCTCCGCTGTTATCCCAAGGCCTGTGTGAGTCTTGAATTCAACGGGGAAGAAAATATCAAAAATGGAATACTACTTCAGCTTGGGATTCAGGGACATCTGAGCTTCCTTTTGCTCTTCTTTCTAAAAACAGATCAGCTGCCTGCTCCTCCCTTTCCTACTCCTCCTCTCCTCAGCTTGGCTGCTTTCCTCTTCCCTATTTTGGAATGGAGATCAGGCTGAGTCAGAGTGAAGTTTGTCAGGTTCTGAGGAAAATAACTCACAACTGCCTGGGCCTGCTGCTGAGTGCTGCTGGCTGATGGGCTCAGGGCACAGCTGGGAGCAGCTGGCACAGCGAGAGGGCACATACCCCGCAGGGAGAGCTGCTGGCACTGATATCCATCAGCCTGCGCTTCACCTCTGAGGCTGAGCTCAACTCGGAAGGCACTAAAATCTCCTAAATCCTCTTGCACAATTTCATTGTGAGCTGCCCTGACATCTTTTAGTCTCCTGTCTCAACAAGATTCCTTTCACTGCGCAGATTCAGAGGATGAAAAGTGTGGGGTTTGGATGGATGGTGGTGTTGGATCATGACTGATGTTGGTATCAAAGGCTGCAAGTCACAACATCCTGAGAAATCCGGCGGATTTCGAAGGTCTTGGCTTTGGCCCCTGCTTGGAACTGAAAGGCTTTGAGGTTTCTGTCCAACAGGAGCCAGGATAGGGAGGTGAATTGTGCCCTCCAACCTTCTACAGAAGTTCTGTGGTGATTCTTAAAATGTGAAAAAAAATATGGCTCATACAGACCGTGGAATTGGCAGAGGCTGTAGCGAGACAAATAATTTGGTTTTCAATCTGCAGTCATAGCCAATTGCTTGTCTTTGAGCAAAACATATAGTTTGTTGTCATGGCAGTCACTAAATGTTGCTTTTCATTTGGCTTTCACTGTTTTTCCCATGTTATCTGTACGACAGGGATATATTTTATTTGTTCATTATCATTCTTTATCAGTAACTGCAGTCTAAAATGTCAGCTGCAGTTATTATCCTTTATTTTACCGAGACATCCCAAATGGTGAGAGTTTGTTCAATGACCTGTAGCAAAGTCCTGTATAAAAGAACATGAAAGCCATGAAGCTTTATGGTTAAAACTTGCTGAATGTGGTGGAATTATCGATGAAAATCCAGCATGGAGATCCCTGTCTTCCCAGTTTTCCCTGGAAGTTTTAAACCCCCGAAGGGCAAGAATTGTGCAGTTGTTTGCTGGCAGTGACTGAACACTCTGCAGTGTCCCAGAGCAGCAGGAGGTGTCCACGGCTGCCCACACCACTGTCCCAGCAGGGATTGAATCCATCCCAGGCTGGGCACTGCCCATGGGTGCCCAGAGCACTGTCCCAGCAGGGACTGACCCCATCCCGGGCTGGGCACTGCCCGTGGGCAGCACAGGCTGCTCTGCTCTCTGCAGTCACCTCTGCCCTCTCTGCCTGGGCTGGCAGAGCCCCAGGCACCTCAGCAATGCTTGGTGCTGCTCACCCGAGAACAGAGCTTACCAGAGGGAGTAACCTCTGAGCAGAGCTAACTCAGTGCGGCGCAGTGTGAGTGCATCCACCGCAGCTCTCCTGGAGGATTCTGACGCTTCCCAGCATCGTGGAAGTGCCAACAAGCTGAGATGGTTTCTATTCAATGCGTCCCCAGCCTGGAATTTCAAAGCTGTAGTTGTTACCACGCTGAGGCTCTCTGTGTTCATTGAAAGCAAAATCACTTCATAAATATTGGATTGAGCTGCTACCTGCAGTACACTTTGTGTGTGATGGTGATCTAGAAATAAATTGATAGAAATTAGGTGATTATCACTGGTGGTATTCATGAGAATTTCAAGGCAAATAAATAATGAATAGAAATGTCACTTACTCAGCTTTAAACCTAAGAACAGTCTCCTCATTATTCTGTTGACTCAGGAAGACGGAAGAGCTGCATGAGGGAAGAAAATGGAAAACTGAAGACAATCAAAGCATTTCAGAAGTGCCCTAAACTCCCCAGTCATGCCAACTTAGGGATGGAGAGCCAAGAGAGGAATGCTAGTGGGTAAAGCTTATTTAGCAGTGTTAGCACAGCACTTGGATTGGTCTGGTTTAAGAACAGAAAATATTGTTTCTCACATGCCAAATGTTGCCCCCCTGGCCCAAAGCTGCCTCGTGCTCCTCTGTCGGTGGTACCCAGGCTCCCGAGGGTCAGCCCTGGAGTGCCCCTCTGTGCTCAGGGTTGGCATTCTGCGTAAAACCACCCAGGCACTGAATAACCGTGAGTGTGGGCAGCTCTTGGAGAAGAGACTGAAACCCGGGTGCGTGTTTTGTACATCAAACCACTGCATGAATTTTGGGTTGGTTTCTCCAATCTTGGCCAGGCCCTGGGTGCAGTGTGCCACTGAGAGCAGCACAGAGCCTCGGGCAGGCGTTTCAGAGGGTCTGGGAGCCACAGTGGTGTCTGGCAGCTCCGTGGGCTGTCACAGCATCCTTTTCAGTGTCACTGCTTGGCCTTGACCTGCTTCCCTCCCTGCCGTGCCCAATTCTGAAGTTCCATTACTCAAACCCTGATAAAAATGCTGAGCTCTGTAGCTATCTGCTGTCAGGTAATGGTTTTTTGCTATCTCCCTTTCCCTCCACTGCTGATTTGTGACTCCTTTCTCCAGCTATTTATTTTCCAAGCCTTAGCATCAGTGGGAGAACCTCTAGGGGAAAACGAGGACAGTAATTGTGCAGTGCCATTATTTGTCTAAAAATCCATTTTAATACTTTAAAAAAAAAAAAGGAGGCACTAGATATTTTCCTTTGAAGTGTGTTTGTCCTTGGGAAACCCTCCACCATTTCCAAAAGCATGTTCTGCCTGTGACAGTGTGTGCTGAGTTAAAGTGAGGACAGGAGCAGCACTGAGCATCTCTATTTGTGTTGCTTATGCTCAGTTACTTCCACTGGGCTGGAGGTAAAAGGCTCTGCCTGATGCTTTAAATTCCATTGAGGTCTTGCTGCGGCTGCATGGGGTCATTTGGGGTTGAAAAAAATTTATAATTTTCTATTCTTTTATATAAAATGACTTGTCCTTATTGAGAAACAAATATTTCCTTTTTTTTAAGAAACAGGGCTTTTGTTTTTCGTGGCCAATGGCTTTTCTTTTTCAGTCAGTGCTGACGTGTCACTGCTCTCACAGGCAGGCTGAGCTTTAATTTTGGAGTTTAGCTGGTTGATTGTGTTGCTTTCTGAAACAGAAAAAACAATCCCTGTCACTGTGGTCTGGCTTACAGCAAGTCACAGAAGTACTGGGAATTCAAGGAGTAAAAGTGGATTTTTGGCTTTCATCATAAATTAAATATGAGTATAATTGCACCATTATTTCAGTGTAACAACATTCTCAGAAAGCTGCTGGACTTATGAATAAAGGGTGAATTAAAGCTTTTGTCCTACTGGAAATGTCACATTCCAAAGGTACCATTCCAAGAGAGTGTCCATGAGCTCCGTGCAGGAAATCCCTGTGGCTCTAGCGAGTGAAATCTGGGAGGGGAGTGGTGATTGTTCTGCACAGAGTGTCAATCTCAGCGTGGTAAAATTCCAGCGTGAACCCATTCTGTCTCGTTAATATTCCTCTGTGTTTGCCTGCAGAAAAAGGTTATTCTCGGTGTTCCAGCATTTAGGCTTTAATAGTGGTGCTATTTTAGCACCTGGGAGCTGAGCAGGACACGTTCAAACCTCCGCAGGTTTGATCAGTCGTGGCTGTCACCGCCTCAGTCCTGCAGAGTGTCACTACACACCTGCCTGTCCCCGTGGCGTGTTCTCTGGGGTTCTGTGGGTGCTGATTGTCCCCATGGTGTGTTCTGTAGGAGTCTGTGGGTGCTGATTGTCCCCATGGTGTATTCTCTGGGGTGCTCTGGGTGCTGGCTGTCCCCATGGCGTGTTCTCTGGGGTTCTGAGGAGTGCTGATTGTCCCCATGGCGTGTTCTATGGGGTGCTGTGGGTGCTGATTGTCCCCATGGCGTGTTCTGTGGGGTTCTGTGGGTGCTGATTGTCCCCATGGCGTGTTCTGTGGGGTTCTGTGGGTGCTGGCTGTCCCCAGCTGCCCCTGCCGAGCTCTGGGATGGTCACCTGGGGGGTGTGACAACCTGCCCTGACCTGCTGTGGCAGCGTCTCCTGAGCCTTCTCCCCACGTCTCGGTGTGGGGGAACACCAGCAGAAGCAGCAGAGCAGCCCAGCTGGGCGGTGAGGAGTCCCAGCTCAGATATTTGAGCCCTGGCAGAGTTTTTCCCAAGTGCTGTTGAGTTTGGCAGAGTTAGTGTAACTTTACCAAGGCACAGAGGCACAGGTGACTGCACGGAGGTGCAAGCTGCAGGAGACTGGCCTTATAAATTCATATTGCAGCTGATTTTCAAGCTGTAACCTCTTCAACTTCACCCCTTTCATTCTGCAGGAGTTCTTTGAGTGTGGCCTTTTCTGCTAGCCTGGGTGGGATATTAAGGTAAATATCACTGCACAGTGATCGGCGCTGTGCTCTCCCTCTGCACGGGACTCAGCTTCCAACTCAGATGTCACTCCCAGACTGTGGCACTGACATGATTTCCCTGCAAGGACACAAATATCAAAGCGAAATATTTATTTTAATTTGATTTTGGGCCCATGGGACACTGGGCACAGCCATCCTTTTTCTCCTCACAATGACAACAGTTCTTCTGACAGTCAAGAACTTTTTCCATCTCTCATCCTATTAAACAGCCCATATTTAGTGGTTGTTTTGGTTTGGTTTATTTCATATTATTTTTTTTTTCCTGTCTTGAAAATTCCATTT
This sequence comes from Origma solitaria, assembly GCA_013397895.1. Taxonomy (NCBI): domain Eukaryota; kingdom Metazoa; phylum Chordata; class Aves; order Passeriformes; family Acanthizidae; genus Origma; species Origma solitaria. The sequence goes on from VZRL01002076.1 coordinate 1,095,425, forward strand.
ATAGAGTGGCTGGCACAATTTTGCTGCCACTTATCACGACGTAGCTGAGCTGATGGCAAACTCACGCTGAGAGGATGGAGAACAAGGTGCTTGTAATGGGTTCTTGGTATCTCTTCACCCAAAGGAACTCCTGCTGATAAACGCTGATTTTGTGTGAGTTGTGGGGGAAGCACATTGCTTGTCAGGGCGAGTGGCAGAAAATCAAAGCTTCTTGCTGCAGTTCAGAGCCAACATCCTAATGTGGGATCTCAGATTGCAATTTCTACTCACACATGTGGTCCTTTTTATCCCCATGGAGCATCTGATGGAAGCAAGAGTTGCTGTAATTGGATTCTCTTACCCTTCCTGTTACTGGGCATGAATTTAATTGAAATTCTGGTCTTTCTAATAATTATTGAGAAATCATATTTTTTTCCCCATTATTGATGCTTCTAATGTGAACATGATGTTCATGTAAAAATCGAATTAAAAACCCTCTTTCTGGGGCATGTCTGAGTTAATCAGTTAAAACTGTCCTTTCAAGCCGAGCAGAAGAAAATACTCTGCTGTTTAAGGGTAAAGCTATGTCCAGCACTGAAGAATTAAACAACTTAAAGGCTTTCAGTCAAGAGGAAGAATAAAGGGAATGAAGATATTTGGGGGTTGGAAGCAGATGATCTTTACGGTCGCTTTGAAGCCCAGCTATTCTATGATTCTCTGACATCAAAAACAGTGGCAAGGACCTCTAGAAAACATTAAAATTAATTCTTGTTTATTGTGCTTCTGATTTTAAACTGGAGAGGCAGAGTGTCTCTGCTGAACGGCAAGCTGAGGTTGGGAAATCATTGTGGAACTGTTTCATGTGCAAACACACCGGGAAGGAAGAGGGAATGTGAATGTTCATCAGGGAAAGAGGGGAAAAGAGGATAAGAGAGAAAGGGAAAAACAAGCGAAACACAAAATTCTTGGATGCTTTTGTGCCGCTGGAAAAGGGAGGGCACGGGGCAAGCAGAGCATCTGTCACACTGACAGGAGTGCCCCGTGCCCCTGAATTATCTCATCCCGCTAAATGGACACTGATATCCCGCTCTGGGCCACGGAACCAGGGAAATACATGGCCCCTGGTGCTGGAACAAAGCCTGTAATCAAGTTGTGCCCAATGTAAATGCAAATCACCCGCGTTAATTAACAGGAGCTGCGAGAGCAGAGCACGACTCGCAGGGCCCCTGCAGCTCTGGCTCGGGGTAATTGGATTTCTGCGGGGAAAAAGGGAATTTCAGGAGGCGGTGCTGGGCAGGGGCAGCCCGGACAGCCTCCCCTGGTCCCGGGGCTCCCTTCCGAACCCCTCAGCATCCCTGGCTGTGTCCCTGCGGGAGCTCAGCCTGGCAAACGCCTCTCAGGAGGGGCAGAGGTGTTATTGAGGTGGATGTGCAATTTTTAAAAGGCTTTTTCTGTTGTCTGCAGCTGTGTAATTGCTGGCTTTCATGTGGGCTGAGAGGGCTGTACTTCTGCTGTGGGTTATTTAGAATTCCTATTCAACAGAAGCTTCAAAAGACCCAGGAACACAACAGAGAGCAGCAAGTCCTCACCAAAAGCCACCACAAATTACCACTCAAAGTGGTTCGTTTCTTGTAATTAGTGGAGCTGTCCTCACAGCTTTGTTTTCAAAGGCATTTATGAATCTCCTGAATGGGCTCCGCAGGGAAGGGCAGTGCTGCAGGATAAGCTCTGGGGCTGTGTGTGCAGTGAATAACTGGAGCCCACTTTGCCCTGGCTGATGCTCTGGGCTGTGTGTGCTGCCCTGGGACAGGGGAGGCTGAGGGAGAGCTGCTGGGGCTCCCTGCACGGAGTACAGACAGGATCAGCATTGCTGTGAGCAGGGATTTTAGCACACACAACCCAAACCCGCTGCTCTCCAGGCTGACAAAGCCATGAGCAACATGTGAGGCTTTTTTAAAAATTATTTTAAACATATCTTTGTTCTTTCTCAGCTGCTTCTTTTTTGCTGGTCTTCTGCATCCTCTGGCTTGGTTAAATGACTGGATTGAACAGGCCATGACTGCTAAGCCTTCATTTTATTGAGAGGATGGAGTGACTTAGCCAAGGCACTGAGTCAGACTATTCCCTTTTTTACCAAATTAGATACCAGTCAAGCATGGAGTTTATGCAATGCATTATTTAAAATTACTAAAACATTAGGAATAAAGACTCTGGAAGTCTGAAGAGGTCAGAGAGGCAGAAGGTCTCCCTCCACCATCAGGAGGGTGTTTGTTGAGGGCAGTGCTTTACAACCAGTGTCACACTCTTGAAGAACAGTCACAAGCTCCAGCTGGGTTATAAAAGGTACTGGAAATGGGATTTTGGCTTTATGCTGAGATGGACTTTGGCTTTGTTTTGCTGTTTTCTGATCCCAGGTTGCACTACATTTTAAAAACAAGCTTTTGAAGGAGCAGATGGAGGGCAAAGGGATGAGACTCGCATGAGTCTCTGCCAGGGAACAGAGCTCATTCCCACTCCCAGCAATGGGGAAATGTCTCTGACACAGCTCCTGATGCAGAGCAGGGAAAAAGGCCAAGGTCTCCCTCTGACCGAAACCTGTAAGCACAGCCAAGCCCCTACTCATTTACAAGTGCTTTTGTCAGAAAATCACGGATTTTAGGGAAGGTCACTCTCTGAACTTCAGCAGTTGTGGTTAATCCTGTTAGAAGCAACATGCAGTCGTTTCCTCTGTCCCCTGGGCTCCCAATGTCCCCAAGGGAGGGGAAGGGAAGGGCCCTGGTGAGGCACACAGGCAGCTCTTTGTTTTTCCATCGAGTGCTGCTGAAAGTGCTTCCTGTGAGGTGTCCCAGCCAATAACCCCAAATGCTGACAGCCAATAACCCCAAATCCTGACTGAGCAGCCTCGCAGACCTCCCCATCCCAGAGCCTGTTCTTGGGGCAGGGTGTGAGTGGCAGGGGCTGAGTCTGCTCAGCCTCTGCTTGGGGCTGCTGCGTTTTGGGTCAGAGCTCAGAGATGAGGAGCAGAGCAATGGCAGCCGATATCCGTGGCTGGCTCTCGCCAGAGCTCGGGCTGCAGCTCCGTGAAATCCAACGCTCTCCAGGGGTTGGGCTGAGTAAAATAAGAACTGATGATTCATCCCTTCGTCTTAAACTCTGAATGAACCTAAGCATGAAATTAAAACATGAGTAGCTTTTTCCCCTACTTTAATTATTTCCACATTTTTCTGTAAATCCTGATTTCTACCAGGCTGGAAGTGGAGATTCTCTGACAATAGAAAAATCTGTGCTCCCAATGCATCTGGAAGCAGAAAATTCATACAACTCCATAAGAAAGTTTATTCCCAGGAGAATTCTGCTCTGTGTAGGGCCAGTGTCCATTTTCCTCTTCCATTGTATGAAATATTTAATCCTACAGTGCTGAAAAGTTGTTTTTTGTACAGACTAAAACCATGCAGATTATTATATGTGATATTATTAGAAGCTGATCAGGATTTGCCCATCATTTTTAATAATGCTGCAAATATTGCCAAGCCCCTCTCCAGAGTTGTTCAGGAAATATTTCTTCTGATTTCATCAACTCTGTTTTCTTGATGAGTTTTGATTAAGGGACTCGGGAATTAACGGCAGTGATTGCAGGAGTGGAAGTGTTACAGAAGTGCCATCCTTCCTCTGGCCCCCTCCCTCTTACACCTTGAGAAGCTGTGCACGTGTTGATGCTGCAGCTGGAGTTTCTCTTTCATAAGGAATTTTTATTTAGAATTCAATGAGGTTTGCTGTGAATGGAAGCCATCCCTGCAATTGCTGAGTGTAATTAGACTGAAAGCACAGTTCTGTGTCTGCCCATTTCTTGCTGTCGTTCTTGACTTCTTTCCTTTCCTTGGCCAGGAGTGCTCAGGCTCTGGACATCCTCCTGTGCTGAATTTCCATCCCCATCGTGTCCTCGATGGAGATTTCGCTGTATCTAGGGACACTGCCCAGGAGTTCTGGTGCCCAGTTGAGGACCCAAGCCTTTCTCCACCCACTCCCCATGCCCCTTCATTGTGCACTTGGCACAGGGATGCAGCACAGCCTCCTCTGGGCACTTCTTTCATCCCCAATTACCCTGGCCCTGCTGCTTTTTTGTAGAGCTTGTGGTTATTTGCCTGCACACCTCCACTGTGCTGTAAGATTCACACCAGAACCTTCTCCTCTGCAAGGTCTAACACATGGGGTAGTTCCCTTCCACTGAAACGCCTTCCTGCCACTGCTTTGGACTCCAAATCTCATCTGAAAATCTCTTTTATTACCTGTTTAATTTCCTTTTTTTCTTTCTTTCTCTCACCCTCTTTTGCTACCATTATGCTGACTTTGTAACTCTGTTATTTAAGTATGAAGAACCTTTTAGGTACAGTTTTATGAAAGCCATTCCTTGGCATGCCAATTAAAAAAAGTCAACTCTCAAACAAGATTTGTATACGATATGGCATAACAAAGATTATACTGCATCTAGATTTAAATTAAGACTAAGAACTTCAAAATGAACAGGAGCCAGAAAGTGCCAGAGGGGCAGATTGAAAACCCAGCATTGAGAGGGAGTGTGAAGTTTATAATGAGAGCAAAACTTTATCCTTGTGAACATTATTTGTTATTTCTCCTTTGGCATTGCCCAATTTAATAAAATCTTGGAGAACTTTCAACCCTGCTCAACTGCTGATTTTTAATGAAAAAAGATGAAAGAGATCAGAGATCTCTGTACTTGCAATCTCTTAAAGTGAACTCTGTACATCAGAAACTCTGCCTGCATAAAAATTCCTGTGAAAGGTGATTTTAAAAAAAAAATTGCCATGATGTTTATTCTTGTTTTAATGGATACTAAACCTAATACTCCCTGTACGCTGTTGAATTCATGCTTACAGTGGAAAACAGAGGTTTTCAAGGCATCTGTCTCCATTTTTGACTGTCATTGCCTTGCTGTGGGCAGGTCAGTGTCCTGTTCCTGCTGGGTGTGATTTGTGTCGGAGCTCTGAGATGCTGCTCAGGGGTCCCACAGGGCACCTGGAGGGAGCCCAGATGTGTTTCTTTATACTCCTTGTGCTTTGAAGAAGCAGAGAAGCCAAACTGGGCACAGAAATGTGTACAGACATATTTTCCTCACTTTGAGGCTGGGCAAAGCAGTGTTTGTTTGGTCCTTGCTGCCCCATCAGTGATGCCCTTTGGGAGAGCCCTGGCCCTGCCTGTTCCTGACGGAGCTTCCCAGCGCCTTCATCCCTCCCTTCCTTGGGGCCGGGAAGCTCCAAGCTCTGCCTCCTGCCTGTCCCTGTTCCTCAGTGGCTGGGCACACCAGGGACACTGCCCCGGAATGGCTGGGAAGGGTTGGGAATGGCTGGGAACAGTTGGGAACAGTTGGGAATGGTTGGGGATGGTTGGGAATAGTTTGGAACTCTTGGGAACAGTTGGGAATATCTGGGAATGGTTGGGAACGGTTGGGAAGGGTTGGGAACAGTTGGGAATAGTTTGGAATCGTTGGGAATGGTTGGGAATGATTGGGAAGGCACCACCCTGAGCATTTCCCCCTCCCAGCTCCCCAGCCCCGGGGCAGTGCCGTGGGAAGGTGGCTGCTGCTTCTTGACAACTTCCTAATATGTACAACAAATTCCTGTCTTGCGAAATCTGCCTGTGGTTGTAGACTTAAAAATACACATTGAGTCAACAGAGCTGAGCGTGGGCTGAGCTCCTGCGCATCTCCAGGAGAAACTGCTCTGATGGACACTCAGATGGGGCTCTTGGGGGGCTCCTCAGCCCCTGGGGGTCCTGCCCCGAGGAAAGGGTTCCCTGGGACCCCTGACCTCCCAGCTGAGCCATCTCCAGGAGCTCTGCTCTTTGCAGAGTCCATGCTCACAGTCCCTGGAGCACTGGGGGTGAGTTCCCAGCTCTCTTGGAGTTTTTGACTCTCTTTAGAGGAGAAGGGCACTTAGGTATTTTGGTAACAACAGAATTGAGGTCAGAGCCCCTGCATCCTCCCCAGCACGAGGACTCGTGGGCCAAGAGTGAGGCTGGAACCTCCCAGCATTTCCCACTCTGCTGTCCTGGCTGGCCATTCTTGCTGGGGCTCTTGGCACGCTCCTAAATAAAATCCTAAACCTGCAGGCTGCGAGGCAGAAGCATGGAAGTGATGTATGGAAATGCAGATTGCCAATTTCCATGTTCCAGGTGTGATTCATGGGGATGCTGCCTGGGAAACGTTTATATCCAACTGTAACAAACCTAAACAGAATGGCACAGTTTATTAAGCCAGAGGCAAATGTAAATGATGAAAGGCTGCTGTGTAAAACTGCATTAAACATGTCCCATTACATGATGCAAACCACATTATGGAGTTGCTTAAACATAATGCTCCTTTCATTCCTCTAATTCCTTGGTGATTTAAATTTCTATATTTTATGAGATAGGAAAATAATAAAATATTAATTGCACTTGTGCATGCTAATGTTCTGTTATCAATATAAAAACAAGAGATAAAATAACGTTGCTGGGAGGGATGTAGATCTCCAAATATCAGTTGTCAGGAAGGGAGAATCTCTTTGCGCCCTGGGCTGACTGAGGGGGTGACCTGCTTGCAATTTGTTCGGAAATGCGATGCAGAGCTGCGGGTGCAGAGATCCCCCCGGTGTGGGTGGGCTGGCGAGGGGCACTGGGCTGGTTCAGCTCTGCCCTTGCAGGCACAGCCGGGAGAGCAGAGCACTCCTGTGCCAGTCCCTGGTCCATCTCACCTCTTGCTCGTGTCTGAATTGAAGCTCTCACAAGATGCAGAGGAAGAGAAACCTTTAAGAGCATGAAGGAAACAGTAGGTGGGTTTGTTCTGACTTGCTGTTTAAAAACGGAGTTGGGAAGGAAATTGATTTCCCATCCAAAAAAAATATTTTTGCTGCAGCATAAAAAATGTTTGAGCTGTGCTGTAGGTGAGGCTGAAGCCTTTCAAAGCTTTGAGGGAGATACAGCTGCTCTGCTGAAGGGTGGGCAGAGAGAAAAGGATCTAGGTCTGTGTCCAGGCACCCCTGGGCAGCAGAGCAAGCATGGCACAAGCCCTAAACTCTCTGAAAGTCCTCCCAGGGCCTAAAATATTTCCAGGTGTTCCCTTTTAAAAAATTGATGCATTACTTTGTTTTTTGAGAAATTGGCATTTTCTGAGGGTTGGGGTTTTTTTTCCAAATAGACGGAAGACAATCAAATTCTGTTGTCATGCCAGAGGAGAGAGACTCATTTTGAAGAAAGATATATTATTTGTGGAGAGAAAAGTATTCCCATTTATTCTACACTATTTATGGTGCTCTCATATCCTCGTTCTTGTTAGTGTGCATTCAGTGGAAACCATCAGGCAGCGCCAGTGATGAACTACGGATCTCAAAGCATACGCAGGGCACAGCAAAAGCAGCGTCAGACATAACTCACAGCACCAATTAAAAATATTTACAGCACTGGATTTCCTATATGAAGTTTAAACACAGCTTTTTCATCTTCTTAGGGCTCTCTTTTGCATAAATTTGATTCCAAGTTGCTGTTCACAGAGGCAGGGAATTGCAGCATTGGCTGGAATGTGCTGGAAGGGATTGGGAGCCATTGCAGGTCAGCACTCGCCCAAGTCTCTTCTTACCCCACACTTTTCAAGCATTTGGGGTCTTTGGTAAGAATATTCTGAGGTAGAAGGGACCCCCAGGAATGCTTGATCCACCCCTGGCCCTGCCCAGACCCCCCAACAGTCCCACCCTGTGCCTCCCTGAGAGCGCTGTCCCAACGCTCCTGGAGCAGTGGAATTGTGAGCCCAGCAATGGCAGAGGGCAGATGGAGGAGGAGAGGGTGCATCACCTCCCCTTTGGGGCAAGCCCTCCTGCACGTCGTGAGGAAATGGCTTTTCAAGACAATTGCCTCAGAAATGGGAGAGTTCTGGCATCCCACCCCAGCTCCTGCAGCCTGAATGAGCTCACCATTCATGGCACCAGCAGCTCCTGCTCGGCACCGAGGCCATTCCCCAGGGGTGGAGGGAAGGGCTCTTTCCTCCCCGATGTTCCCTCTCTGCTGAGGAGAAGGTGATGGGATCTCAGCTGCTCAGAGCCCTGACCTGAGCAGGAAGGTTTAGCATAAGGTCTGTCAAAGAGATTTTGGATTCACATCCCCCTTGCGTTTGAAGAGTTCTTCTCTAAGGTTCCTGTCCAAAGTGTCAGAAACATTTCCAAGAACTGCTAAGCGGAGAGGTTTTTGTAACCTCGGATGACACAAACCACAGCAGAAACTTCCTAGGAGTTTTAGCAGCAGCTAAAGGAGCCCAAGGGCAATGTTTCTTACAGCCTGTGGCTACATCTAGATTAGACTTGGAAAATAAATTTCCTTTCACTTTTATCCCTTTATGTTTTATGGATGCAAATCCTTTTTAGGTCCCTTTAAGGTCTTTTTTCTCATGAGTAATTGCACTTTAACCCAGTGTAAAACCCTGGCTTGTCCTTTGCTCGGGTGGTCCCTGTCACCCTGAGGTCACACAGGGACCCCGTTCCTGCACCTCCCTTGGCTTTTGGGACCAGGAGCACCCAGCAGAGACAGGGATACCATGAGGATCATGGGGAATTTTGCTGCCTCTGGGACTTCTTTGCTGTCTTTGCCTGTGAGATGTTAAGAGGGGTCCAGGAGGAAATTTCAGAGGGTGATTTTGCTCATCTCCTCTCTCAGTATTTTTATGCACCTCCCATTATAGTCATTAGACTTGAGTGGCTGTTCAACCCCTACATGCTCCACATTTGTGTTTTCCTCCTACCTTTTCAAAAATAGATATTTCAGTGATCTGCAGCATCACATTTGTTGCTGTGGCGACGATTGTGATGTTGCCAATGGAGATGTGACTTCACTGCCAACCTCTGAGGAAGGACGGAAACATGAAGCGTGGCTCCTTCTCTCCTGCCCCTTCCCTGCTAACCCCTCCGCTATTCCTGTTCCTCCTGCTGCGTCCTGAACTTGAACTGATGCACAGATCTCTCTACTTTCCCAACCGGAGCTGCGTTTTGGCATAAACACATACACGTAGCAGATGCAAATTGCCTCTAATTAGAGGTAGAGCAGGGACTGGTGTAATGAGTTGTGGATTCTTGCCACGCTCTTTTTACAACTTTACCAACACCCTTTGCACTGTAATTCTGTAGGAAGAATCCACCAAAGGTGCAAGCATGGATAAATTGTCTAATATTCAGGGAAAATGGAAGTGATTTCCTGGTTCTTTGCGTGGGCAATCGCAAAGCAAAGTGAAAGGTTGGAGGGAGGGAAGGAAAAGGGATGGGCAGAGTGACAAGCCATTATTGCTCCTGCTGCTCCTGCTGAACGTCTGGCAAAAATATAAACGCTGTTCCCCACCCTGCTGATACCCCACAGCGCTTCTAATGAAAATTGGTGAGCTTGTGAGAACAGGTTTGACTTGGAAGAGGAGAGCAAAGCAGGAGAGATGAGGATTTGGCTCGGCGGGGTGTGGGCAGGGCCGTGGGTGGTTCTGCAGGAGCCCAGGAAAAGCTGCCTCCTGCCAGGCAAGGATTAGTGCTCTGCCGAGGCTGGAATACAGGGCCACGGGCAGGGCCCAAGCTCTCTGAGAAGGAAAAACCCAGCTCCAGGGAGGAGCCCAGACAGTGCAGATTTTCCTCTGTCCGAAGTCGTGTAGAAAATTCCCAAACAAGTGAGCTGTTTCCCCTGGGGAGAAGGAGCGCGTTGGGAATACATTGTGTTGGGATTTCTCCCTGCAGCCTCGCAGTCTGCCTCAGGAGTGGTTTGTGCTGCGATGGTAATTGGGTTTCAGCTGATTGCAGCAAAACTATGAATCAACTGCAGCCCATTTTTAATAATGAAAAACTGAAACATAATCAGAAATGTATTCACAGAGCTCCAGCTTTCAGTGATTAGATGCAGCAACTGGTGCCTGCAGCCTCTTTTTGGACTCATATTCTCTGTGTTGCCTTTTCTTAGTTGAAGCACCAGAAAAGAACCCAATATTCAGAGCAGTTGATTTGGCATGAGATGGAACCGAATGCAAGGATTAACAGTGCTGTTTTCTGAGCTCCAGTGCAGCCTTATTTCTGCTGCCCCACTAGAGAAGTTTCCCGTCCCTGCCCCAGGCCCAGGCAATGAGCAGCAGCACCAGCAGCACAGAATTCTGGCAGGCCAGGAGGTGCTCTTGAAATCACTTGTGCAAATGGTGCAGTAACCTTGAGTGCTGATAAGAGAAACTGTATTTTCCCTCTCCTGAGCACGGGGAGATACCGTGGAGCTTTGACAGAAGGATAAGTTACTATGGTGATGAAGGCTATAAAACAGATGGAAATAAATATATGTATAATGCCTTTTAGGTATAATGTGACAAAAAAATGGTGACCTGTTTCCATGGGACTTCACGGAGATTGGAGTGTGCTCACGTTGGTACTTTCTGGAGGTCAGAAGTGATGGATGAGGGCCCTTGTTTTCCATCAGAGCAGCACTGCGAGGTGTCTGTGCACAGCAGCAGCTCCTGAATCTCAGATTTTCCCCCTGTTCACTGCAGGCCTTGCACCCCTCACCTCCAGCTCTGGGGCTGTGCTTCCAGCATTAATAATTCCCTGTCCTTTCCTCGCACCCTGCCTGTAGACCCTGTGCTTCCTTGGACAAATAAATGACAGGAAAATGGCAGGGGTAGAACTTTAGGTTCCTCACCGCCCACCTCCCGCAGCCCTGGGTCTGCATGCTTCAGTATCAAACATTTTCTGGAAGAAAAAAGGGATTCCGTTTCCCCTGCTTTCTCCACCTCTCCCTGCCCGCAGGTCACTGGATCATTTTCGGCTGACCCTCAGTAATGGTTTGTTTTTCTCCTTCCATAATCTCCCCATAGCCTAAGGCAGCTTGGCCACTTGGACTCTTTATATCCCTTATCTTCATCAGTAAAATGCCAAAATGAGTTATAGGAAGGATTTAGACAGCACTGAGAGTAATGTGATGATTACGTAGATTAATTCTGAAGCCTTTTTTGCTTTCAGAATTTTGTTCGTGACTCATGTTTGTTCACAAGATATGATTATAGAAGTTTTCAGAGCAATGGCATGTGTGCATTCGGGACGGCCTCGTGTTGATTTAAAGGAGACCTCTCAAATGAGAAGGTAAAGGTTGAGTCTCACACGAGACATCAGGACTTTATTTTTCTCCCATCTGGCTCTTATTTATCTGCATCTGCCATTCTTCAGAAAAAGCTTGTGGCAGTGTGAGCTGTGCTGCATCTTGGTGCTGCATGCAGGGGATCTGCTCCCTGGGCTGCTCCTGCAGTGCTGAGAAGGTGGAAAAGCTGCTTTTGTCAGGGAAATAAAGAGATATGACTCAAGGAGCAAAACAGGAGCTGAGTAAGGCTCTACCTGTCAGAGCAAGATTTCCAGTGGGCTGGGAGGGAGCAGTGAGTGACTGCTGTGCCTTCGCAGCGCCCTCACACCCCAGGCTCTGCCACTCACCCCCACAGCCTGCCCAGCTTTTCACAGTTCCCTGTGAGAAAAAAATCCTGGGTCACTGTTTGGGAAAGTGGATGGTAAAGGGCACACAGCAGCTCCCGACTCCAGGCCTGCTGCTCCACGTCCCACACGTGTCAGGGCATGTATTTATATGTGCACAGAATTTGGGTTTGATTTCCCCAAGTGCTCCTGTGGGCTGTGCCACCAACATTTTATTGGAGAGCTTCAGCCTGGCTGCAGGTGCCTCCACCGGAGGTGTCTTCTGCCTTGGCTGGGCACTGATGGCCCCTGGTGCTGCCCCAGCTCTGTGTGTGTGTGTCCCTCTGTGCTGGCACTGCTGCCCAGCAGGGTTTGTGCCCTGGCACTGCCCGGCCCTCTGGGACGCTCCGAGCTGTCCGTGCCAGGTGGGCTCTCCCAGCCCCTGCTGCAGCCTGGCAGTGTCCCTGGGCAGGGCAGGGCTCTGGCTGAGCACAGGAGCTCAGGGCTCTGCTGGCCCAGCGCAGAGCCTGCTCTGCCCAGGCTGTGTTTGCCCAGATGTGCCCCAGCTGTGCCTGGGCACGGTCGGTGTTTGGGCTAACCCAGAGCTGCCGTGGCCTGAGCCAATTCTCTGATTTATCCCTGCGCTGGCACTCACTGAGCAGATGAATCAGATGTACATTTGCATTCCCTAAATTTAGCGTGTGCATCTATGTATCCAGCCTGTGTGCATGTTTGCATTTGCATTTTGTCACATTTAGCTGAGGGAGCTTCAGACCATTTTGGGTGGAGCAGGACCCCTCGTGGCCACTCCATCAAAACCTGGCATTCCCAGACCCCACTCAGCCTCCCTTGGGATTTGCTATCAAGGGAAGAATTCTCTATTTATGCAAATGAAGTTTAAAATTGCATGAAAATATCCCTATTACCGAGTTTATACACCAGTGACCCTCGTGAAAGGCTGCTCGGTGTAATTGCATCAGCTTGAACCCACAAACCAACTCAACCAGCAGTGTTTCCTCTCTAAGCATCCTTTCAATCCCTTCCACACTGTGTTTCCAAACTGTCTGTTTGTGGTTTGTTCCCATTTCTTCCATCAAAGGCAATTGCTCAGTGTCAAACAGATGGAACATGGCACAGCCAGCACTGTCCTCCCATGGTCACCAGCGTGCACCGAGGGGCTGGAGCTGTCCTGGTGCCCCTGCCACGGGCACAGCTCATTCCTGCCATGAAATCAGGGCTTCCATAGCTCCCTGCGTCCCCACTCGATGGAGCAGGGCCTGGGTTCCGCTGGAAGCACCAGGGATGCACAGGAGGAAGTCAAACCTCGGAGCCCTTATCTCACATCTCCATTTGTACAAAGGTTTTATCTCACAATCTGATTTCATTTTCAGTCCTGAGAGTAAAAGGAAGCTCACAGGGGTCTGGGCTGTTTTTGAGGAAATTAATTCCCATTTTCATCCCTGTTCACTGCCGTGATCTGAAGCTATTTAAGCACAGGCAGAATAACTGGCAATGTTTGGGTGCATCAGGAATTTACTGCACTGAAACGAAAGTTAACCTTTCAAACCAAAGCAAAGCAAGTTCTGTTAGCACTGGTGGCTTTTGTTGCTTGTTGTGCTCCTGTTTCCTTCCCTGCCAGAAGGAATTAAGGGTGGCAGGGTGCTTGGCACATGTCTTGGAGCTTGGGAAGCAGCACTCTATCCTACTACTGAGGCACCAGACCCTAAAGAAGATGTTAATGAAGCTTGAAATCACATTTGCATTGCAAATGATACAATTTGTTCTGGCTTTATACAGAATTAATTTGAACTGTTTGCTGCTTTGTTCCAATTGTGCTGTGAATAATGCTGCAGCGTTAGGTGGCTCAGCACTGTAAAGATCTTAGTCACAAACAAGGCAGGGTAAATTAAAAATATGCTATGTTGAACAGATCATCTATTCAACGTCCTGACTTTTTTTTATCAGCCATCTTCAAATTATCTAACCATGGAGGAGTCCTGTCCTCCTCAAAGTCTGAAGGATTGATGCTGATTTGTTCAGTTCCAGGCAGATTTTTAATTACAACTGCTTTAGAAATTACCTAAGGAATTAAACCAACCTCCTGAAGGGGTTCAGGAGCTCTCTTGAGTAAACAGAGCATAAAAAAGGGTGAGTTTTTGCCAGGCTGGGGCTCTGAGCTGGTTCTCCCTCATGCAGTGCTTGGACAAAGCTGCTCCTGGCTGGTCCTTCTCAAACGTTGTAATTTCATAACAAATCTCTTTCTGGGCACGTATGGAAACTGAAGGTAATTATTGGATCACTTCACCTCATGTTGCTGAAAAGGCAGCGAGCCTTGGAAATAAAACTGAATTGTGTGGCAAAATCTCAGGTGAGCGTGGGAGAAAAGTCAGGTTGGAAACCCAGGATCAAATCCTGACCCTGTGGCTTTTATTCCAGAACATGCTGGAAATCTGGAGATGATATTTTCTAGGCATCCATGGCTCTGTCTGCTCGCAGTGGTGGAGTGGCAGTGGTGAATTCTGGAGCAGGAGCCCTCCGTGGGAGGTTTCTAACCCAGAGAGCAGTGGTGATCAGAAGGTACCTAAGTCTTGTGGTGTCCCAGGTGTCCCTGGGGTCCTGGGGAGATGCTCCTCCCCAGGGCAGATGTGGGACACACTGGGCAGAGCTGGCTGCCTCTGTGTCACTCGGATCGCACATCTCCAGCCAGCCTGGGCTCCTTTGCTGGCACTACATGAGCTGCAGAAGGACAAGAGAGCTCTGCACCAGCGTGGCTCTGGTTCTGGGAGGTGTTCAACACCCCAAGCTCTGGTTTAGCCTCAGCCCGTGGTCCTTGGCCATGGTGTCCTTACTTGGAGCAGCCAGAGCCCTGGGGCTGTGGGGAGCTCCAGCACCCCAGCACGTGGGGAATCACCTGGGGAATCACCTGTTTCTTTTAGACCCCAGCAGTGCAGATCCTTGGGGGTCGCTGGTTTTTGTCTGAGAGTTGAGTTTGAAAAGCTTCCTGAGCGTTTAGGAGCCGTTCCCCCTTTTCCTGCTGAGGAAGGTTACTATCCAAAGTGTGTTCCTTTGGGGGAGGGATGTGAGTGTAATGCTGAGCTGGTGACAGCTCCACCTCCTGAATTTCACCTCCTGATGGGCAGGGAGGTCTGGGAGGGGATGGGGACACAGCTGAACCTGCTGTGACCTCAGCACAGGCACTTGTTCCCCAGCACCAGGGGAGTGGAGTCTTAGGCCAGACAGAAGAAAAGCATCTCAGGTGATCCTACAAATCAGTATCCCACCTGCTGAAAGGTTGCCAGGTCTTTTCCTAAATTTTGTGGGTTTTTTTTTTTTTTCTTTTAATGCTATTACTGATAATTTTGCTTTAAAGTGTGAGCTGTGTGCTGTCTCAGCCTGGCAGGAGAAACAGCTAAAAGCTTTATATGATATAGTTGAATAACAGTGTGACAAATGTTTGAAAAGTTGTGTTCAAAAGGCCTCAAGGAAAATCTATTTCGTGTACTTGTGCAGGAGGGAGTTGATATCAGTTGATTTCAGGTATCTCCATCCTCTAGCAGCTGTAACAGGAACATGTCCTGGGTCTGTGACCTTCCCAAACAGTGCCTGTCTGGCGCGATTGCCATTTTCAGGACTTTCTGAAGAGATTTTTGGGAAGCGTAGAGTGGTTCAGCTTCCTCTGCGTAAAGAGACATCACTTTTTTTGGCTCTCTGCAAACAGAGGCTTCAGAACAGTCACATCTACAAATTCTTTAACTTTCAAATGCTCATTAAATCCCTGGCTCCTTCTGCAGGCTCAGCAAGTGCCATGTACAAAATTCTGGAAGTGAGGTAGGAGGAGGAAGAGGATAAAAATGGCTTTTCCTCTCCAGTGCTGCAGCCTGGGGTGTGTTGTGTCTGGCCAGGCACTGTCCCTCAGCCCTGTGTCCTGAGCAGTGCCCGGGAGAGCCCAGAGCTGAGTCCATTCAAAGCCTCATTAGCACAAGGGCTGGGCAAGCTAACGAGGGATTCTCATCAGCTCCATAAATTCGGTTTGCATCAGAGCGCCCTGAAGGGAGGCTGGTGCCTTAATGCACTGATGTGCCTCACGTGGCTACAGCCAGAATTATTGTGATGTCTGATCTAAACCACACTTTTCACCCTCTAAATCTTTTTTTATTCCCGCTGCATAGTTTTAGCAGGAAAAAATGAAAGAAAAATTGCTGTCATAAAAGACTCATCTGCTTCCCATTACACTGACATTTAAGGATTGCACACATTAAAATGCTCCTATGCACTACAGAGAGGCACAGGAAAACCAGGAGGTAGAAATTTATAACAAGTGGGAGATTTTGTAATTCCGTCACCCTGGGGTGCGTGTGAAGCAGGCCTGGGGAAGGAGAATGATCTCCTGCCCATCCCTCCCTATATCAGCGTGGCAGGGAGCTGGATTGCCAGGGCACAGGAGAATATTTTCGCAAAACACTCTTCACCCTCTGTTCCTTCAGATAAAAATACGTTCAGCCCGAGGCCAGTGCGCTGTGCTCCCTGCAGGCAATGAATTCATGCGGGCCAGGTGAGCAGTGGCTCTTGGTCTGCCCTGGAATGCAATTGTTAAGAAGCTTCTTCTTTGAATTAGGAAATCAAATTCCTCTTGTCCTTCTGGGCACCTCGCAGCCCCTGGAATCTTTGAGGAGCAGCGCTTTTGTGAGTGAGATCTCCCACACCGTGCAGGTGGCAGACAGAGCTGTGTCCCTGGGCAGAGGATGCTGAGGTGTTCCCACTGCTGCAGGAGCTTTAGCACACAGTGAGATGTGCTCCTGCACAACACCTGCCTCCCTGGCACCTGCAGCTGACTGCAGATCAGCTTCCTCATTCTGCAATATCGAATGTGAGAGGTGTGCAATGCAAATTGCTTTGTGCTTGAGGAGGTATTTAGGGAAGGAAGGGCCACTGTGACTGTCTGGCAGAGGCTGTGCTGGCAGCTTTGTGCAGGTTTAGTGACTTTGGCCAACAAGAATGTGCTCAAAACCCATTTTTCTGAACCCCAACTTGGCCTCTTTTGGAGCCTTTCCTTCCGGGGACTGTTGGAGGGAAAACACAGAGCTGTCCTGGCATTTGGAATTGAGACACTGCAGCACTCTGAGTCTGCAGTGCCCATGTTTCACAGGTCACGTTTGTCACCCAGAACATCATTCTCTGAGCTCTGATGGGTTTGCCTCCCAGCTAGGCAGGATGGTTTGGGAATTGTTTATCCTCCTGGGGCTGTTGTCCCTGTCCCTGGCAGCAGTGTTTGCTGCATCGCTGCAGTGGCTCTTGTCTGGTGTCAATTATTTAGTCAGAGGCAGGATAAGCTCTTCTCCAGCCTTTTTTCTATAACATGGATATCTTGTGTCCCTGTCGTCCCAGGAATCTAATGTGCTCTGTATAGAAACTTGAAATATGTATGGAAATTGTCTGATACATATGGACATCACGTGTTTTGGACACAGGATGGCTTGGGATAAGTAACATTTATGTTCTCCACAGGAAGATATTTTCAGTATTTTATTTATGGTTTTGTCTGTCAAAGTTTAAAAATTATTTTAATAGGAAAACTGTCCTATGTTAAATGTTTGAAGCTTTCACAGTAACAGCGTGCTTATTGCTACTGCTATTTAAAAACTAATTGCTGAGATTTATTGCAGAACTGTAAATATTAAAGGCCAGATTTGTCCTGTCTCATACCATGCAAGTCTTATTAAATCTGCGATCAGAATCTGATCCAATAAAGAAACTTTTCTCCACTGATCCTAAGCACACCTTTTAAGACAATTAACTTGGCTGAGTGTTCTGATTTGATCTTAAACAGGAACATGTTCCTTTGAAAATGATTTATTGCATCCATTCGAATCAATAGTGCTGTTAAAAGAACACGGGGAAAGAAAACCCCAAATGTCATATGAGGTAAAGCAGTGAAACAAGACAGTAAATTTTATAGAAAAATGTAGGAATCCAAATTAACAGTCCCAGCCTCAGCCAAGGCCTCAGTCGTGGTGCAGACATGAAGAGCTGAAGTATTTAATCAGAGCAGCTGAAAAGCTCGTGCAGGACACAGTCCCAGAGGAGTCAGAGGAGGCAGCTGATTGCTCAAACTCACTGAGTGCTGCACACAGCGACTGAAAACACCTCTGGGATCAGAGTCAGCCCCATGGCCTGGGGAGCAGCAAGAGGGGACAGTAAAAATGCAGGGAGAGGAGAGAAAACCCCTCCAGGAGCAGCTCCAGGCAGCCCAGGCGTGTCCTCCCGGGGGATGGTGTTGGGGGTCCTCCAAAGCGGAGGGCAGTGGTTTGGTAGTGCCAAACCTGGCAGCCTGGCAGGGAAATGGTGCCATGGAGCTGGGAAATTGTCCTACTCCTAGAAAATATCCATACTAACAGGGACCAGTGTCCCAGCTGGGTGAGCTGTGGTGAAAAGCCTCATGTCTGAGCAGTGAGCTGATGTTTTTATTGTCAACAATTCCCTGCCAGAGCGATCCCTCACCATTGGTTATCACCACCAGGACATGTTTTCCTTTTCCAGCTCTTCCCCTGGAGCCATGTGCCCCCTCAGGCACACAGGTCACCCCAAGGTGGGCATTTGGCACACGGAGCTGCCCTGGGCACGCTGCAGAGCGTGGGTGCCCTGGCCAGGCTGGGCACAGGAGCTGCTCCGCAGCCATCCCAAATTCACACCAAACTGAAGCCCAGACGGTCTCTGGATTCCAAACAGAGACAGCTGGCAGTCTTTGACTTCCAGACGTCAAACAGCCTTGTGTTTGCTCAGATTTTACCTCCAGCTAATCAGTTAATTGGAGTTAAGTACTCTGAGACGTTCGGCGTCCCTCTTCTAATGAAGAGCTGTGCTGCCAGCCGGGCTCGAGTCCACCGCAGCGCCTGCTCCTCTGCGTGCTGGGAATCAGAGCCAGGGAAACACAGACAGGACGGGGCACGGCTTCAGTCTGACAGAGAGGAGGTTTAGCTCAGAGATTCGGAGGGAATTGCTCCCTGGGAGGGTGGGCAGGCCCTGGCACAGGTGCCCAGAGCAGCTGTGGCTGCCCCTGGATCCCTGCAGTGTCCCAGGCCAGGCTGGACAGGGCTTGGAGCAGCCTGGGACAGTGGAAGGTGTCCCTGCCATGGCAGGGGTGGCACTGGATGGGCTTTGATGTTCCTTCCAGCCCAAACCAGTCTGGGATTCTCCTCTGTGCCATGGCCTCAAATGCTCTGCAGCTCCCTCTGAGGTTGCCATTGCTTTTTCAGGAAGACCAAATTAATTCAGAAATATGAAAAGAATGGAAATAGGTACAAATATGCCAATTAATGCATTTAGCACTCCCCCCAGCATATTTTATGTTCTTTCTTCCCCCCATCCCCTCGAGCAGCTTGGGGTTGTTGTGTTTCAGTAACAGCTCAAATGCCTGGTGGGTTCTTCCAGAACAGCCTCATAAATTCTCATCTGGCTCTCCCCAGGTGTACAGCTGGGTTTTGAGTGAGAATAGAGGCTTATCCTCATTTAAACACTCATCTCACCATTTTTGATCTCTGAAGGTTGAGATTTCAGTATTAAGATTATAAACCTTTGTTTTTATGAGCTTTCAGAAGCTCCAAAATGTTTGCTGCAGTAACATTCATTGCATGGAGAGCTCTCAGAAATGGGGTGAGATCACAGACCTTGCTGAAGATCACTTCAACAGCCGAGAAAATTGCTCTACCAATTCTTTCTGAGCTGGTTCTTTCATATAACTTTGTTTCTAGAATTCTGGGCTTTTCCAGCTTGAGTCCTGTTAAGATGTTTTAGGCAGCTGCATTTTAATCTTTAGCATTAATTAACTTGGTAAAGTATAAAGTAGCAGAAACATGGATGACAATACTAATGAAAGTAATAAAAACAGATTAATGACTAAATGCAAAGAAACAGAACCCTCTGCCTCCCTGCAGACATGGATATTAATGAGATTTCCTTTGTTTCTCTCAGAGGGTGGGCAGTTTCTCCCACCCCACTAATCTCTGCAAGTGCCAAAGAGTTTTGTTTATTTTGTGCCTGGTTCCAGTTAGAGCTGCAGGCAGAAACTGCTAAATACAGTGAAGTATTGTTAGAAACAGCAATTTCTGACCTGATAGTAAAAGTGCCAAACCAGAGCCTTAATAGGAGCTTTTTTTTTTCCCTTGAGGTGACCAAAGAGGGAGAGGCAGCTTTGCTTGTGAGTATTTACACAAACTGAAGTTCTGAGATTGCTTTGCTTGGGGAGGAAAAACAAACATAAAGTTCTCAGTATCTACCCAACTTATTATGGAAATTTAAATATAAGGAAATGGACCAAAGGAGGTGAATTAGGGAGAGGTTGCCACACCAGCTGCTGGCCTCGTTATCTGCTCAGATAAATGGGACCAAGTGTCTTGGGGACAAATGAAATAGAATCTTGAGTTAGCAGTGCATGCAAACAGCTCCTGGGGTTCAGCTCTGCTTTTCTCTGATAGCTCACCGCTCGTGTTGAGTGCACCATTCCCTCCCTGTCACAGCCTCTTGCAGTGCTCGTGGGGCAAAAAACCTCTCAGTCTGCCTGAGCCTGTGCCCAGGGCAAAAGGTGGGAATGGACTGAAAACAGAAGGGGTTCAGTCATTCCCTGCAAAGGCATTTCTCTTGACGAGATAAACTCCACAAGATGTGAAAAGTGTGGGAATTTTTTAAAAATTTTGTTAGTACTTCATGATACTTGTTTAAAGAAGCCTCGAACATTTAAAGTTATTAAATTCTTTCATCTTCTGTTTTACTTTTATATCAAGTGCTTTCTACCCCGAAGACTGGAGAACCTGTGGGTAATGAAGCAAGAAATATTGTGCAAATAAAGGCTGATCAATGGTGAAGGTGAGAACTTTTTTTCAAACAGTTTGAAGCTCTTTGGGTTTTCTTAGTGCTAAGAAAACTTTAACTCAGACTTCTGAGACTCGCTGAGGCATAAGAAGTCTTTGTTAAAATTCATTACTTCTTTCCCGTTATTTAAAGGAGGAGAAATAAGAGACTGCTGATGAGTTACACGGAAAGGTCAGAATTGACAGTGGCTGTAAAGAAGAGCAAAACAGCTTTAAAACCTCATCCCTTTCTGGTGATAAATAAAGTGCATGATCTCAATTATTTTGCTCTTCTAAGGACCTGTTTCAAGCTAAGATTTTTTATTACATGCGCTTTCTTCTCTGAAAACAAAATATGTTGGTAGTAAAAAGTGCTCCTTCCCTTGGGTGAGCTTTAATCCATGAATTGTGAGACCTCAGAGCCAGGGCAGGGACTGCCACAGTGTGCCTGTTTGTGCTCCATAAAGGTGGCGTGTGGTGAGGGACAGTGGGGATGGCAGTGAGGGACAGTGGGGATTGTGGTGAGGGACAGTGGGGATCCCAGGCTCCAGGACAAGCTCCAGGACAGGCTTTGGGACAGACTCAGGACAGGCTCTGGGACAGGCTCGGGACAGTGTCTGGGACAGACTCAGGACAGGCTCAGGACAGGCTCAGGACAGGCTCGGGACAGACTCGGGACAGGCTCGGGACAGACTCGGGACAGTGTCTGGGACAGGCTCAGGACAGGCTCGGGACAGACTCGGGACAGGCTCAGGACAGGTTCCTGCTGCCAGGAGCAGCCCCAGGGCCTCCTCCAGCCCTCTGGGGTTGGCTCCAGCAGTGTCCTGTGCTGGTGGCCAGGGCAGCACTGAGGTCTCTCTCACCTGGGGGTGCAGACCTGGCCCAGCTCTTCACCCCCAGCAGGAGAACATCCCCTGCTGCTCCTGCAGGAGCAAATCTCATCACCAAACAATTCCCCTGGCCACGAGAATGTGCTCAGTAAACTGCCGAGCTTTCCCAGCAGCCAGGACACTCGAGCCCACAGGAATGAGCTCCCAGCCTGTCCTTTGTCACCTCGGGGGTGACTTTCAGCAGAAGCCCCAGGATTCCCCAGGGACCCAACGCTGGTTCCGCACGGGCCTCATCCGAGGCAGGAGAAGCACTGGTGCTCCTATAGAAATCCATATTTCACGTCAGAGCCCTGGAACAGAGTGTCTTCAGCACGCATATATAAATAATTAGTGTGGTTATGAGTTGGCTGGGTTGTTTTTAATTGGCTGGATATTTACTGGCTTTGAAAACGATGCCAAACTTCCCTGCTAGATCCAAGGAGTTGATTTTCCCTCTCCCAATGCACTCCATGTGCTGTGAAGTTTAAGAGACTTTCCTTAAGTTACAGAAGGAAAAGGCTCCCCTCTCGTGGCTGTGAAGGAAAATGGCATTTTCTGCACTGAATTCTCCGCGTCTTGAGCAGAGGAGAAACAGAAATAAGTTATAGAATTCAGTCGTCCTCCCTCCAGCACGGAGCTCTGCCAGCTGTGCTGCAGCAGGGCTTCAGCAGCCTCTGCCCTGTTTGCTTCAGAGAAAGGGAAATATTTGAAGGGAATTGATTGAAGTTATTTAAATGACAACTAAAAGTCATGATCTTTATCAACAGTCAGAAACATCAGAGGTGAAGAACAGATTTAAAGCTGTTTTGCATTTGCTCTTTTAAAATACTTCCTCAGTAAATGTTGACTTTTGTGTGTTGGATTTATTTTGCTCTATAAAGTCTACTCTCAGGGAGGAGACCTGATAGATAAATGTTCAAACCATTCTGTGATTCCGTAGAGGTTCATTCAGATGAGCAGGTTTTCTATTTTTATTAGGTTAGAAATGCTGAAAAGCATCTGTTATTTACAGCACACCTGGTTTCACTTCCAGCTGGTGTGAAAGAGCTTTTGAATAAAACTTGAAATTCAATTTATAAGCTATAGAAACAGCAGCTTAAATTATTAGTTAAAAGCTGTCTTGAAATACTTTGGATGCATCAGGAAGAGAAGCCATAAGCTCACACAGGCATGAGTGACAATTAAAATTAAAATTAATTAAAATTAGCCTTTTATGGACTGAGGGAATTTCCCCAAAGTCAGTGAACCCAAGTGCTTGTTTCTCATCAGTGTCTGTCAGAGGTTGGCGGCTCGCAGGACTCAGCCCCTCACACCTCATTTGTGTGCACAAATGCAAGAACAAGAAAAGTTTTCTTGCTTTTTTTCAGCTCCTTATTGCTTTCTCAGTGGTGAAGGACAATCTTCAAGCTCAGATATACTGAAACTCAGTATAAATAAATTTCCTTTTCTCCTTTCCTACAGAAGAACCAGGTACTGCTCCAAGTAAAGCTCATTTACTCATTTAACTGTTCAGCTTCTTGGAGAATTACTCCCTTGGTTTTCTTTACAATATCGGCAGCAGTGATGCACTATTTGGGAATATATAAATAGTTTATATAAAATTTGAAATAGCTGATGTTTAATTGATGCCTCACTCTAAATTGTTATTATTTCAGATTTCCTCTTCAAATTTGCATATTCGTAAAAGAAACATACACGTTAAATAATCTGGAGAGTTTTTTCTTAAATGTGTATTTGATCTATTGTAGAGACACTTAAGTTCCAGGAAATAATTTGATCCTTGGGATTTGATCCTGGACCTACAAAAAATGGTAAAAGTTTTGGATTCAAGGCTACAATCTTGGACAACTCTCAAAAGGAAATATAGGAAAATGTAGCGCAGGAAAGAGGCAGCCTGAAATTAGAACTGTTGTTAAAACAAATAGAACAGATTTAGGTTTCGGTTCTCACCCTGATGCTATTGTTATACTAAAACCAGGCTAAAATGGGAAGTCTTTTACCTAATGAAAATCCAAATATAAACAATTCCGTGTTGATTTCTAGATTTTTCTGTTGAGGAAAACTTACAATTTTAGAATTTTTTGCTTCATTATTATAATTGTTGTAATAATAATAATAATAAAAAATTATTATAGTATCTAATTATAATTATAATTATAGTAGAATTATAATAGAATTCTATTTATTATTATTATTATTATTAAAAATGGGATGTAATAGGCCCAATACTTTAACACACAGAGCAAAACTGTTCACTTTCAATTATTACTCTGAGGAATTTAACTCTGTCATTTTTCCCTGTGTTAAGCAGATCTATTCAAAAATCCTGGAAATGGGATGGCAATGGAATTGATTTTGGAGACAGAGCAGGGACAGAGAATTCCCAGCAGCTGAGTGAGTATCAGAGCTCAGAGCTGATGAGCACCTGGCTTTCCTTGGGGTCTGTGTCCTGTCCATCCACATCAGTGATTTTCCCTGGGCTGAGGCCCTTCCCAGGGCAGTGCCAGGGGGAGTTCAGTGTTCATTTTCCAGCAGGAAAGCCTGCAGCTCCTGGGGCTGGCAATGCCTCAGGTGTGTTTGCTGTGTTTAGTCCCCATGTGTTTGTTTAAACCCTCTGAGGGTCTAAACAAACACACCTGAGCAGGCACCTGCAGCCCCTCACAAACACCACGGAGAGCTGGGACCCTCCTGTGCCCATCCCCTGCCCCCCTGATCAGCACTGCAGGAAGAGCTTCCTCCTGCAAATGGTGCTCAGGCATTGGAAGGGGCTCAGCATCCTTTTCAAAGGCTTTTTTGGGGGGGTAAAAAGATGTATTTTAGCCACCCAGCTGGGAAATTTGGTTTTGCCCCTTCACGCTCTGTGGAGGGTAAAACCTGTGCTGTGCTGGTGCCTCTTTCCTGTGCCCAGCGACACATGAGGTGCGACTCGAGCTCCTCTGGGTGAAATGAACTTCAGAACACAAACTGCTCTTCTGCTCTACACTGAAGCACTAATTTATGATTCTAATTAGGCTCTGGTTTGCAAGATTGATGAATATTCACATTTTAAATAGCTGAGAAATATTAAAAATGTCTGACAGCTTTATTTGTGCCAGCTCTGAGGGTTATGGGGGAATGTTTTCCTCAATGTGCTGAGCTTTCTCAGCATCTTTCTGCCCATCCCTGGGAGTGTCCCAGGCCAGGCTGGACAGGGCTTGGGGCAGCCTGGGATCGTGGGAGGTGTCCCTGGCACAGGGCTGGAACGAGGTCTCCTCCAACCCTTAAGCTCCCCCAAAAGGGTTGAACAATCTCTGGAGAACATTTTCTGGTGGCCAAATCCCGCTGGCTCCGAGCCCGGAGCTGACCAGGTGCAGCGGTGGTGCAAGGACAGGCCCTGAGCTGATGGATTTGTCACCGAAGTGCAGCAGACAGAGCAGAGGGGAGCGTGAGGAAGTGCCATTGTCCCTGCTCCACGGCTGGGGAACGGCAGAGATAGGATGGAAATCCAGATGTTCTGAGTGCCAGCTCAGCACTCAGTCCAGAGTTATCCTCTCAAAAATCCAAGAACCTTCCTGATTCATTCAGTATTGAGAACACTTTGCCTGCCATGAAGAGATACCTCCGAGAACTCCAGCAGTTACTAATGTAAAAATGCCTTTTCCTGTCCCGTTTATCTCCTTTAGAATGGAGGGGTTCATCCATCTACGAGGTAAGAGAATAACCAAATTACTGCAGAGACTTTCCAGAAGTGGCTGTCCCAGCACAGTACCACCTGAGAAATCTGTGTTAGGAGAAATAAATCTGATCCCACTCAATACTGGAGTGATTTCAGGCACCCTTCTGTAATATTTTGCTCCTCAATTTTCCCTTCATTCTTTGATACATTTTTAAATGTTGCGGATCATAAAAATTGTATTGTTTTCAGATTGATAAAAACCCTTCCTTACTCCAGAATAAATGGAGCATCTCTGGTGGGTACAACTGATCTGATGTACAGCAAAGGAGCACAACTTAAGACAGAAGCCACTACCTGAGGGAGGAAAAAAAAAGAAAAAAGAAAAAGGAAAGGAGGGGGGACTCTGTAGTTCTGAAGACTGTAAGCTTTGGAGCATAAATTACAATGGAAGTTTATGGAGTCTTTTGGATTAAACCAAAAGCCAGCCCCATTAAACCAAATGGAGCATTCCTAATCTGACATGTTGACAAGGACAACCCTGCCTCTTCCAAAAGGGAGTTTCAAGTGAATCCAGATTTATCTGATGTTCCCAACAGGGGCTGGGCTGGCTCCAGAGGAAGTGATCTGGGCCAAAAGTAAACAAGATGCACATGAAGCAGTTTGTGCCACAAGGAAAACTTCCAGGGAATATGCAGGGAGGAGAAGGAGAGCCAGCAGAATCACAGCCCAAGATGTCTCTCCTGCCTCCTCATTGTATCCTGTTTCTATTTCTCTGGACTGTGTAAATCTGAGTTTCTTCCCCATGAGATCCTTGGTCCTTCTCTCTGCTTTGCTCATCTTTTCTTCCCCAGGAAGAGGCTCCATATGTGCCTGTCCCCAGCACTCAGCTCCTCCGTGTCCTGCCGCGGTCAGAGAGCAGCCGGAGGTGCTCAGAGCTGCTCCTGCCCCAGCCCAGGCTCAGCCCAGGCTCAGCCCCAGCTCCGCAGCTCGGCGGGGCTGGAGCTGAGCAGCCGCGCTTTCCCCGAGTGTGCGCACAGCAGGAATTAGGTCATGCTAAAAAGCAAATTCTGCCTTTCGCAGCTGCTTTTCCTGTGGCAGACACGTGTCACAGTCATTGCAAAGAGCAGGACAAGCACCTTCTGCATTTTGTCAAACTGGGACCAACCTTTTAATTTGCGATGAGATCCCAGGAGAGCTGTCCTGGAGAATGGGATTGCTCAGCCTGGAGAGAAGCTTTAGGGTGACCCACTTGTGACCTTCCAGTACTCACAAAAAAGATGGACAGACTATTTACAAGGGCCTGGAGGGACAGGACAGTATTTTGGAACTCGGAAATCTGTTCCAGGGATGTGTGTTGCCTTCCATCCATTTAACATTTATATTTTGCTTGTGACTCTCTCACATCAAGTGACAGCAGTGCTGTTTGTCCCTGAACTGTGTTATTTTCTGTCCCCAGTGATAACTGCATGATAATGGCCATATTCTGGTGGAGTGTGACACTTGAAAGAAATATGCTAACAGAATTAAATAGAAATGGAATAGATTCCTGCTGCCGCTTGCAGCAGGGAGAACTCTTGCAAAGAGATGGCACAGGGTATTGCTGTGGTAAGAAAATTGTGGAGACACTGCACTTAAACTAGAAAAGTGACAATCAGTGATTTTATGAGTGTATTCCCCACAGTCCTGTTGACTTTAATAGCAGCTTTAGGTACTGCCAAGGAAGAGTTTTTATCATATATATACAAATAGCTGTATTTAAATATCTCTATGTACATGAGTAGATAGATGTGTGTGCATTCGTGTATAAAACCCCACAAAACCACAGCTTCTCGGTGTTGTTTGGTAGACATTTATTCTGATAATATTACAGTATATTTGCTACATCTACCAAGGGATTTCTCTTTGTGCTTTTTGTAGGTCCTATGAAAGTAGCTGGATTTGGGGATACAGGCAGATGCAAAAACCCGAGGCTGGCCAGATCAAGACTCCAGCTTGAGAGGTGTGAGATGCAGAGCTGGATCCCTGCAGCAGCTCCGGGGCAGTGACTCTGCTGTGTGGCTGGGAGATGCCTTTGGGCTTGCTCTCAGCCTTGGCAAGAACCTCACGTTGGAGTCTTTGGCTCTCCTTCCAAGGAGGAATATTTAGGCCACTACGGACACTCGAATCCCCCAGTGCTTGCAGGAACCAACGAATCATGGGCAAGTTCCTTTAAATGTTACTGGGGGGGGTTTGTTTCTAAAATGCTTTGGAGCAAGTGGTGCAGGTGGGATCTGGGGTGGGATTTGGGATGGGTATAGGGATCTAGGGTGGGGTTTGGGGTGGGTACAGGGATGCGGGGTGGGATTTG
>VZRL01002076.1:1122733-1135627 GCA_013397895.1 Origma solitaria
TTTGGGGTGGGATTTGGGTGGGTACAGGGATCCGGGGTGGGATTTGGGTGGGTACAGGGGGAGTGGGGAGCTCCTGCCGGGCTGGGGACGCGGCACAGCCGCAGTGTCCCGGGCTGGCCAGCAGCCCCAGGCTCTCCCCCGTGACTCAGCGGCTCTGAATCAGCGAGGCTTCCCCGGGGCGCGGCAGCGCTGGGCTCCGCGCCCTGCGCATGGACAGCGTGCGCTCCGAGCGGGACACCGCAGCAGCCCCTGCCGATGGGCTGGGGACAGACAGGGCTGGGGACAACCAGGGCAGGGATGGACAGCATCAGCTCCGGAGCGCGGCACGGCAGCAGCCCCTGCCGATGGGCTAAGCTACCCTGGGGACAAACCGACAAGGATGCCGAGTCCCAGGGACACCTGTGGCAGTGCTCCTGTGAGCTGCCCGTGTTTGCAGGGTCCCCGCGCTCCGGGAGCGGCTGCTGGAGCTGCTCTGCTCCCCTGGCATCACCCCTGCTCCCACCCCTGCAAGTCATCTCTGGCCCGAATTGGAGCTGTGAGCTGTACCACATGCTCTAAATGAAGTGCTAATTAAATACTTGTACTTAATGTAGACAACATTTCTTTGAGAAGGCTGTAATGCACTGCAGATGTCCCAAATCCCTCAGAGAGCAGCGCGGGGAGCAACGTGCGCGCTGTGTGCCTCTCCGAGGCTGGGATGTACCCCAGGGGATGGTGACTGATAAGGCCCAATGCTGAACAGCTCTGTTCCAGGTTGGTCTGTTTGGTCTGATCCAAATTCCCTCACACTCTCTCCCACAGGGACATCGGGATCCGGAGTGCTGCAGGTGCCTCCACCTGGATGCACACTTTGACACGTGGGAGAGAAATGGTGCAGCTGCTGAGCTTGATGGGTACTCAGGGAAAAAGGTGAGAACTGGGGGATGCTGCAGAAAGGAGCTCAGGGTCCTAGAGTAAAAGCTAAGAACTGCAGAAAGGAGCTCAGGGTCCTAGAGTAAAAGCTAAGAACTGCAGAAAGGAGCTCAGGGTCCTGGGTGGGGCCCCTCAGGAGGAGCTGGCAAGTGGCTCTGGGCTCGGGGAGTGCCAGTGCAGACACAGCTCCACCACAGAGGAACTGGAGGGCTTTGGGTTTAGCACTAAAGCCCTTTCTGGCAATGGGAAAGGCTGAAACACCAGCTCTGGGCTAGCTGGATGGCTCTGCTGAAGGTCTTGCCACGGTTGCTCCTTAGGATTGAGGGCCAGCAGCTCGGGGGAGCACATCCCCTGGGTTTTGGGGGGTGCTGAGCTGTGGAAGGGCTGTGTGTCCCAGGCCATTGCCAGCTCCCAGGGGAGCTCTGCTGGGCTGCAGTCCAGCTCTGTCTCAAGGGAAGGGTTGGAGCAAAATGGGTGTCTTTGTGTGGAGCCAGGCCAGGCTCAGCGAGACAAACGCAGGGCTGTGCATGCAGGGGATGCACTTCCAGCATGGACTGTGCTTATTGTATGATGTTAGACCAGTTTTTATTTATTTATTTATTTATTTATTTATTTAAGTAGCATTTATTTTTATCATTTATTACTGCGTGAAGCCAGTGGGTTTCCTTGCTGGGAGAAGGACCAACACGGACTGTACTGCTCTGAGACCCTGCCCCCAGTGCCCAAAGTCTGCAGGTGAAGAGTCTGAAAATGTGCAAAGAGTACGAAAGCTGCTGCTGTAAAAATTCATGGACTTTTTCCTCATTTCCTTCAAGATGGTTCTGCAATGTTGGGAGTGCTTTTCAGTGTTCTGTGCACTCTTGGGAGAAAAAGGAGGGAGAAATCCAAGATGATGCAGGAATAAGAGAAAGGGGGAAGAGAGAGCAGATGGTGAGGTGGAGAGCTTCCCTTAACCAAGTGCTGCACATGGAGGATGTGAATTCAATTGCCTGGTGCTATTTATTGTGACCACATAAAATCCAAAGTGCTGGAGTATTTAAATAGTTGTAGATTCAGAGATGAGTCACGAAGCAGAGCTGATCTTTTATCTGTGGCCATGCTGGTGAATGGTTTCCTAGCAAGGATCTTATTCTACCTTCCCTGCTTTAATGGCATTGCTGTTCTCAGGTTATTTTGTTGTAGAGAAAAGGACAAAATGAATAAAACTAATGCTTCTGAAGCTCTCTGTTATTACAGACTCACACACTGCTACCCAATATTGCCCACATATTCCAAGTTATCACTCTCCAGAGAGAATTAATCAAGAGAGAGGGTTACCTGCTCACTCGGCTTTTGTAGGACACTTCAAGGGGAATTTTTACTGCTCTTGGTGAGCAGGTCTCTGACTCAAGGGTTATTTTGCACATCTTTTGCCAAGAGACAACGTGTGATTTGTGTGATAGGCCCTGCAGGCATCCTGCATGAGAAAGGAGTGTTTGGGAGTGCAGTGAGTGTATCCAGTGGTATGAACTGCCAAAAAAAAAAAAAAAGAATCCTGCAAAGCTGAATTTTGCACGTGGAAGTGGATCTGATTTTCAGTTTTCAGCTTTAATTCTCTTAGAATTTCTGGGTAGGGCAAGCTAGAATAGGCTGAACCGTGTGCTGTAAATAGGATCATTGACATGGATGTGCTTTGACACAGAATGTTCTCCCTTGCCCAGAAGGCAGGCAGCTCTCAGGCAGCCCCTCAGCCCTGGAACCATTTGTCGTGGTGCCATGGTGGTTTTGTCTTCCCCCAAAAGAAGAGTCAAGTTTGAGAGAAGACAGATCCTTGTCCCAAGGATGCTGTTGGAGCCAGGGACCTCGAACAGAGGCTGCTTTTGGAAGAGGGATGTTGAGGGCTGTTAATGCTGGAGAGGGAACTGACTCATCACATCATCAATTCTGCTCCTCTGCCAGCGCAGCACAAAACCTCTTTTATCATCACACTCTCTCTTTCTTCTCCAGCTCTTTTCAAAAGGAGTTTGAAGCCGTTCGGTCTCTTGCCTTCCCCACGCTGCTGCAGTTCCCTGGTCGCTGCTCCCCTCTGGGGTGGGGCAGTCCCTGTGCCCTGTGCCCTGTGCAGGACTGTCCCCATTCCCAAGGACGAGCGATGAATTCCTGAGCTGCACACAGAGCCCTCGGATGGAAGGAATGGAAGCTCTCGCTGTGAGTGCTGTGCCCTGCTCCCTGCTCCGGGAGCTGCACAAGCTCTTGGTGTGAGCAGGACAGGAGGCTCTGGCCATGGCATTGCCACGCCGGCTCCGCGGGGCCCAGCCCGTGCTCCCAAAATTTGGGAGATTCTCGGGAGCGTGCCAGCAACAGGCGCTGCTGGGAGAGCTGGAACTGCTGCTCTTCTCCTCACATCTGCCTTTGATTTTCAATCAGAGCTGCTTGGTGAACAGCCAACTAATCTACAGTGCTTAGGGAAGTTTTCTTGTTTATTTTAAAGGGGCTGGTTTGAGCCAACTTCAGTACCACAGAATTAGTTTTTAATATTTTTCCCCCCTGAGTTATAAGTACTTTTAGATATAGAGTATTTCACACGGATCTTATGGGGGAATTATCATTCTCCATTATTTGTTTGTAGCAGTGTCTGTAGTTAAGAAGGGCCAAGACCTTCCTGTACCAGGACAGAGCACAACAAAATGGGAAATCCAATGGCCCTCAGGGCACCAGGGATGCTGCTGGGGAGGTGCTGCCTCCTCCCCATGCTCTGGAGAAAAGAACCTGAAAAGTTTGACTTCTGTGAGAACCAGAGGAGGAATTGTCACAGGTTTTATAGGAAACTTCTGTCACTTTGTTCGGGCTGGTGTCACATCCTCTCCCATTTGTGCTCTTGTGGCAGATGAGGAGTTGGCTTTGTACTGAAGATAAATGAAAAGTCACTGTTTAATCAGGAACTTCAAAGGGACTGGAAAAGGATCCATCTGTGATTCAGCCATCTTAAGCTTTAGGGGACAAGTCTGGTACCAAAAAGAAAGAGAACAGAAGGTCTTGGATCACAGAGTTTTCAGTCTTTTATGGCAATTTCTGTGCGAATTGCACAAACAGAAAGCACTGGCCTGTGACTGACACAGGCTGCAGAAGGACTGCTAGGATTGCTTGCTGCCTTTATTTATCCAAGCCTTCGTTTGATACGTAGCACAATTTGGAAATAATTCTTTAAGTGGAGCATACAGTTACTGCTGAAAATTGCTGAACCAATAACTCTGAGAGAAGAGTTTCCTCTGCGTGTGGGGAGCAGCGGCTGGGCGAGGCAGGAGCACATTAATCACCTGAAAAAAATAACAGAAAAGGTAAAACCAACCCAGAGAGCTCAACAGCTGTGCCGTGAGCCATTCACAGTCACACCTCAGTGCTTTGCACCTGTATTTGAATGTGAGTTAGTGCAAAATCAGTGTAAAAATTACACACCCTGCACCCACACAGCCCTGGGTGCTTCCTGGGGTCCCAGACGCATCTTTCCATTGGATAAATGTGACCTTTCAGCCTGTAGGAGTTACATTCTTTTTTTTTTCTTTTTAAAAAATAAATTCTATAATAATATAATAATTATTTAATTTTTATTATAATTTATTATAATTAAAATTATAAATTAAAATGTAAAACAAAATAAATTAAAATAAATTATAAATTAACATTAAAAATTAAACATAAATTAAAATTTAGTTATAATTTTAATTATAATTTAGCTGGTGATTTATATTTTCTACAGCTGGTGATGTTTTGGCTAAAGGTGCAGGCTTTAGTGATGAAAATGCTCTGCCAGCAGGTGTGACAAGCAGTAGTTTGGCCTGTTAGAGAACTGGTTTAAATAGTTGAAAATAATGACTGTGCTTGTAGAGCAAAGTCCAGCCTCCAGGAGCCCACACTGCCTTCTGCTGTACGGCAAAAGCTTAAAAGGCTCCTTCATAATGGACAGCCCAAGCTAAAATCCATCAATCCTTTCTGGTTCGTTCTTTTTGCCAGCAAAGGTTGTAACTGCAGGGACAGGCTCTTCTCTGCCTTACGTGGAAAGTGGAACACACAGGAATTTAAATCTCTGCTTGTTTCAGCCTTTGTGGGACATTTTCAGGGAGCTGGGATAGCTTGGCCTGTCTCCTGATGCATATATGGTGGCATTACCAATGTAAGATGAGCAATTTTAGCTTTTTTAGGTTCTTAATTGAAATGTAAGGTTTTTTATTGAAATGTCTTTCCTTCCTCCATGCCTGGCCTTCTGAAAATGGGTTCCTTTCTTGTCTTCTTTTTTAAGGAAGGAAGGAAAAGCGCTGAACTTGTGCTGGGCCATTCTGTTTGAACAGAGCCCTGAGTGTTACCCCCAGCACACAAAGGAGCTCTGTGCAGGCAGACTTGGCTCAGAGGTCCTTGTGGAGGATCTCCGTCCCCCGTGCAGGCAGGGCAGACCCCAGCAGGGCAGGGGAGCTGCAGGCACGAGTGGGGAAGGGCTGGGGCTGCTCACAGAGCCAGCGATGGGGCAGGGACGATCTGCCAGCCTGGCGGGCAGGCTGCAGGGGGCTCGGGACAGGGACAGGGACAGCTCAGGGTGGTGGCACACTGGAGACCCCTCTGTGGATGGGACACTTGTGGGAATGAGTCCAGCGCTGAGACGTTCCCTGGGCAGTGGAATCAGTGAAAGGAAATAATGCTGCTGTTGCACCTGCACAGTGAAGCCTTGCACCTTCAGAGGCCAGGGAGCCACGGGAACACTTTCTGATCCCTCTTGGCTCAGCTTGGCCAAGCAAAATAAATACCAAACACATCAGAGGGGATGCGGGGACGAGTGGGGAACGTGCTTTGTGGAGTCAGCAATTCCTCCTCCTCCAGGGGCTCAGGCTGCACCTTCCCCTGTGCCTGTGGGTTCCAATGAGGGACCAGCAGCAGCTCTGCAGCTGTCCCCAGCAGCCCAAACCCAGGCCAGCTCCAGCAGGAGCATCCCGGGCTGGGCTGGGCTCAGGGTGTGCAGTGTCCCCTGCTCTGCACAGATCCACGGCTGCCCATGGCAATCCTTGCTCGGCAGCCAATTGGCAGTCCAGGAGGAGCCTTCTCCCACTGCCTGTGGCCCTGTGGTTTGTGTTAGAGGAGAAACTGC
This sequence comes from Origma solitaria, assembly GCA_013397895.1. Lineage (NCBI taxonomy): Eukaryota > Metazoa > Chordata > Aves > Passeriformes > Acanthizidae > Origma > Origma solitaria. The sequence continues at coordinate 1,128,759 of VZRL01002076.1, forward strand.
ATCTCTTGGCGCTGCTGGAGGAGAGCTGCTCTGCTTTCCGAGGCGTTGCTGCTCGGTGAGTGTCTCCAGCTGCTGCTCTCGCTCACCCAGGGCACTGACTCATGCTTTTTGCCATCACAATAAGTCTGTTTTCATAAACAAAATTAAATGTGCTGTGTTTATTCATTAGGGAGATTTGGAGTCTCTCAGCAACCAAGAAATATACTTCGTGGGATGAACTCCTCTCCCTATTCCCCCTTCTGTCTTTTAACAGCTAAGTTAACACAAAGAGGTTTGTGAGAGCTCTGGACTGGCGCTCTCAGTGGATCACTGTGTGCTGATGGGCAGCACCTCGAGAGAGGGTCACTCCCTGTCAGCTGGGCTTGTACAGCTCAGGGAGATGGCAAATGGAGGGGAAATTGGGCCAGGGACGAGGCAGGCTGTGAGCAGCGCTCAGGTGTGCAGAGCACAGAGCGCTCCCTGTGCTGCACCTGTCTCAGGGATGAGTGCGCAGGGCAGCTCCAGAACCAAAACCTGCCCGGCACAGAGGGATCTGTGGCACAGGGATGGTCCCCAGGCCCCCGAGGGCTGGGCAGGGCCAGAGGGCTCCCCCAGCCACGGGCAGTGCCAGCTGCTGCCCAGGAGGGTTTACCATGGCCAGGTCACCTCCTGCTCGCCGGGGTCCCTCCAGGTGTGCTCCCTCCAGGTGTGCTCCTTGGGCTCCCTCCAGGTGTGCTCCCTCCAGGTGTGCTCCCCAGGAGCTGTGCCTCTGGCACTGAGCTGAGCTCCCTGCAGATGGCACTGAAATCCTGTGCTGCAGCTTCCCTGTGCCTTCTCCTTGCTAGAGGAAACAAAAACCTCAGCTCTCCCTGCCGCCTAAAAGGCACAATTTCTCTCAGCTCTGCTGTGGCCCCAGCCTGCAGCTGAGAGGGAGCAGTGACGTTCTGAGGCAAAGTGAGGCCCGTTCCCAGAGAAAAGCCTAGAAAATCAGACATAATTTAGGCTGGAAAAGATCTCTAAGATCACGGAGTCCAACTGCTAATGTAGCACTGCCAGTGTGAGATACACAGTCACAGCTCCATTGCATTTATTCCTTCCATTTATTCCTTATGCTGTTTGGCCTTTATAAAGGTGAATGAAGCCAATATGGTTTCTTCTAAGAGCCTTTTATAGATGCCAGCACAAATCCTGATTTATAGAACTGTTTGAGTTTGGAACTGGGAAAAAGAATAAAGGTAAGAAAAGAAAGGTGCTCCTGACCGAGTTGGTCACTGGAGAATTGAAAGGGAAAGCTCTCAGGTTTTCCCCCTGCTTTTCCTGTAGTGAAGCCTCTCATGGAAAGGTTGGAAATTAAACATCCTTTGGGCTTTGATGTCAGTGGTCTGCTCGTGCTGATGGAATCAGGCAGCTGAGGAGGCTTTCATGAACTGCTTGTGTTTCAATGATGTATAAAGGGTCCATGAAAAACACACTCAGGCCAACCCAAACCTGCAGGTCAAGCCCAGGGCCGGGAGGAGTTGAACTGCAGTTTCTCACTGCTGGTTTCTGACTCTCTGGTGCCCCAGGTGCAGCCCAGCCCTTGGAGCAGTTAATAGCACCTAGAAATAACTTCTTTAATGGCATTCAGTCCCAAAGTTGTGCAGAAATGATGCAGAGAAGTGCTCCTGAGGAAAACACGGCTGGCACGGGGAATGCTGGCTGCTCCCTACACCCCATCTCTGGCCTGAAATCATTGCATCCAAAATCCTGGGCAGAGCTGAGCGCTCCTGGCCAGTTAGAGAGCTGAGAGGCTGAAAAGCTCAGAAAAATACATTCTTTTACTGTTTGTGTATATGTCTGACTAACAGATAATGGTTTTATTTTATTGACGGCCTCCATGCCCTCCGTGACTCGGCTCTAATTCCCATGGTGTGTGGAATAGAGAGGTGCCTTTGTCACCTCTCTGCCTGGCTGTGCCTTTGTCACCTCTGCCTGGCTGTGCCTTTGTCACCTCTGCCTGGCTGTGCCCTTGTCACCTCTGCCTGGCTGTGCCTTTGTCACCTCTGCCTGGCTGTGCCTTTGTCACCTGTGCTGCATGGCTGTGCCCTTGTCACCTCTCTGCCTGGCTGTGCCTTTGTCACCTCTGCCTGGCTGTGCCTTTGTCACCTGTGCTGCATGGCTGTGCCCTTGTCACCTCTCTGCCTGGCTGTGCCCACCCATGCCCAGGGCAGCTCCTGCCAGCCTCTCCCTCTCCATTTCCCAGTTTTTTAGGGTAAGAGATCCCTCACAACCTCAGCAATTTTGCTGTGCAGTTTCACCCTTTGGGTCAGCAGGAGCTCCAATCCTCTGCTGTGGTTTGCTTCCCGAAATAAAATGAATTCAGGCCCCTCCACAGCATGAGCTCACTGGGATGGTGAGTTCAGAGGAGCAGACAGCCCAAGGAAGGCACAGGGACAGGGAAATGAGAATGTGCTGGGTGGGAGCTCCTCTTCCTCCTGAAGCTCCCCTGGAGCAGCGCAGCGAGCGTGGCCACCTGAGCAAGCCAGTGGTGATGTATTCAGAAAAGAATCAGCTCTGAAGCTGAAAGGCAGCTTCTTAAATTGACTAAATTACATTTGTATTTCAAAAAAGAAAAAGAAGCTGTAAATCGCATATTTACACAGCGGAGCACGCGAGTGCTCATACGAGACCCAGATGTTCATTAGAAACATGGATTTTTCTTCCTTGCTGCTACCCTGAAAACTGGGAAAAAAGTCAGCTATGCTGAAGGGTTACAAAAGAGTGAGTTAAGTCTACAAAATCCAGGAAATTTCCCGTTAAGACGAAAAATCTGGGGTACTGCTGTAGTCCTTTAATTCGGCCCCAAGACATAAATTAAAGCCAGAGGATCAGCTCAGGTGCTCAAGTTCTCAGACCTTAGCTGTGGAATTTCCAGGTTAAGTTACTTATATTTTCCTGTTGCTGAATAAAGCTAAAATCCTGTGTGCCATATATTTGCTCATCATAAAATGTTCTCTCCTAGCCAGTAACAGCTTCTTTGTTGGCAAAGCCTGTGTGCTTCATGAGGCTCCAGCCTTTGTGCAGGGCTGGGGAGTTAAGAACTTCCACATGGGCCCTGCTCGGAGGCTTTTGTGAATAAGCAAAGCAAAGCACTCGCTCCGTGTCCAACAAATGCATGGAATATGGTTTGAATTCCCTGGTTTTAAATGCAAAGGATAATATTGATTTTGTTAAGGTAAATGTCTTTAATTGAACACTGTATAAACTCGACCCTCACTGGGCCATAATGGGCTCTGGGCATCCCTCCAGCACAGCAGTATGAAAATGTCTCTCTTAGTGTCTCCAGGAGAGAAATGCAGAATTAAGATTTAGATGAAGTTAAATGGAGTCCATCCCCAGTCTCTAAAAAAGCATCTACTGATGCAGAAGGACATTTACGTAGATGGAAATTATTGCTTTATTAAGGTCAAAACTCTGCAGTACATGTTGATGGTTTGGGGCTTTTTATTGGGATGGTGGGAATAGACAATTAGAAGAGGGAAAAGAGGTACTAAGAGAAAATGAAGAGGTCTGTGTGACTCAGTCTCTCTCCAGAACCTGGGCAGGATCCTGAGGCACAGGGAGCTGAGGATCATCAGCGATGAAATGCTCCACACTCTGCAGTGCTCTTGCACATCCCATGCTGAGTGCTGAGGGTGACAAGGACAGAAGACAAGTGTGTGACTCAGCCCCTTGATATTCCCTTATCAAAGGGAAAAAGTATTTAAGAACAGACCAAACACTCTTGCAGCAGATGATGCCCTTTCATTTATTGCTAATCTACCATAGTACAGGCAATATATAAAAATACTTTACAGATAGCAAAAAATCATTACACTGGAGGTTAACAACGTTGTTGTAGGAATGTGAATGATATAAACCCCTTTTCAATGGTGAGAGTTAGGATTTTGAACAGCACTTTGATTCAAAAGACATCTGTTAGGATGCAGTGAGTGACAAGTGCTCACTCACGTGTCTATTAAAATATGGCTTTAACATCCAGGGCAGGGAGGGGGACTCAGGAATCGCTCCAGAATTACACACTCAAGACAGAAACTGAGTCCCAGGCAGGCTGACAGTGCTCACTCTGAGCTCTGTGCCCTGGTGTCACCACACCAGGGCAGGGCCTGCTCCGAGCAGGTTCAATCCTGCAGAAACTGCTGATCCCAACAGCACAGCTGGGCATTTCTGCATTTTAAAAACATTATTCATTTCTGAGACTCAGTGCTTTCTACCCAATGCTGTTATTTTATGAGTTACAGAAGGAAACCCAAGCCCCCACCTTTCCCCCCCACTCTTTGCAGCCGAGATTATCTTCTACAGCATCAGCACCTTCAGGTGAGGTTTATTGCGATGTGCAGGTACTACTTTACGTTTCTGTACCCCTGAAACAAGGAAAATGGCTGAACAGACCTTACACAGCCCAGAGTGGGGTTGAGACTGGCTGGCAGTGAAAGAAGTTCGCATCAGCTGTCACCCCTGCAGTTATTAGAGATACAGATGCCAATGTTAGGTCAAATGTTCCAAAGGTGGATTGTTCATTCAGAACTGAGATGAATAAAGGAGTTGATTTCTGGAGAATTTGACAATTCACCCCATCGAGACCCAGCAGCGGCATCTCCTCCTATTGCACAGGAATATGGAACATAAATAACAAACACTCAGAATTGCAGCTAAACTGGAACATCAGATGACTTTAAGTGGTGCAGAAATTATGAGGATCTGAATCAGTTTAAGATTTGAAATTAAGACAGTCATTTTCTTGAGTCCCATCTGGCAGATAATTGTTCCCTATTAAGTAGCAATTTGGAAAGAAATGCAGGGGAAAAAGTCGGATTGAAATATTTAGAAACCTATTTCTCAAGCGTTTAAAGCTGTCTTTGAAGTCTTTGGGAAATTTATCAAATACATCTTTTTTTAGGACAACAACAATTCAACAACAATTGCATAGAAAAGTAAGGCATTCAGAAAATGAAAATTGATCCTTTATAAATACAAACCTTAATCCAAAAGTTGTTGCATATTTGGTCAGACAAAAAAGCACAGTCACTTTTTTGTGAAGGTATGGATTACAAAATACACTTTAAAAAACATGCTAGCTACTTTGAGAACTGGTTTAGATATGTCATGAAGCAGCAGCTTTTTACACAACAGAGAATAACATAGTGCTGGTTCTGGAAATACTCTACATTCAGGAAACGCTGTATTCCTACAGGGAGAAGGGAAGGGATATGTATTTACATGGATACAAATAAAGCAAGTGCAAAACCCATGACTCTTCTACATTCTTTCTACCAATAAAAACAACATACATGAGACACTTTCACTCCATTTCTGTCGCTCAGATCTTACATTTTGCTCATTCTCATGGAGAAAAACAAAAACAGGACTTCATATTTCATTGCAAGTATCTTCACAAGCAATTCCTCTCCTGGCAAGCTCAACTTCCAACACTCATAACTGACAAAAAAAATCTTCCTGATATCTGCCCACTCCCATTCCACTCTCAGACTGTTTACATATCATGAATGATGATTTTTATTCTACGTATATTTGATGCAGAAGTTTATAGAAGCTCATCCTGTATTTGCAGCCAAAGCTTGGATGGAAAAATGGAAGTAAAAAAAAAATACACACACACACCATAAAAAAAAGAAAGAGATGAACTTTTGAGTTCCAACGAGCCCCATGAACTTCACATGGTGCAACTTTGATGGAAAACGCATTAGAGTTGTTCCCCCTGCAGACAAGATATTTGTAGGCCTTTGGTACAATGGCAGGAAGGCACTGTGGTGAAACATTCAGATAACTGAGGAAAGACAGAATTTCCTCATGTGCAAATATGGCTATCTTCCAGATAAAGTGAGAACAAATTGCTCACAAAATGCTATTAACTCTTCCAAGGTTAAGCTTGTGCTTCTACAGAGAGAAAGTTATATGAAGTAACGAAAATATTAATACTGGAAAAACACTGCTCAGCAAGAACAGGAAATAATTTAGTACTGTATAGTTTGAAATTCTTCAGCCTAGCTATATAATTTTAACCTATCAGTTTTCAAAGAGACAACAATGCACAACACTATGTCTGAGGATGCTCCTTTTCTCTGGAAATAAATATAAAGTTGGTTGAAGCTGAATTATTTAACTGCTGGTGCATGGACAAGCAGAGAGGGCAGCACAGCCTGAGCTCGCGGAGCTGTGACCAAACGCTGAAAGGTCTGTAGGGCCCATGGGGTGAACCTCCACCCTGAGGCAGCTCTGGGGTGAGTGTTCATTGCTAACACAGACAGAATGCACCCCAGAGAGCAGAGCTGGGCTGGGCTGGGCTGGCAGGGACCATCAGCAGCACCCACACCCACCCTGCCATGGCAGGGACACCTGCCACTGTCCCAGGCTGCTCCAATGTCCAGCCTGGCCTTGGGCACTGCCAGGGATCCAGGGGCAGCCACAGCTGCTCTGGGAATTCCATCCCAGCCCTCCCCACCCTCCCAGGGGTGATTTTAATCCCAATTTCTGATTTAAAGCTACTCTCTGGCAGTTTGAAGCCGTTCCCTGCCCCCTGACATGTCACAAGGAGCCCCTGTGAATAGTCCCTCTCTCTGTGGGTGCATTCTATAAATTACATGTATATGTACACAAACTGATTAATATCTGTGCATTAAAAATGAGGAAGGAATACAGTCGAGGCAAGCATGACTAGAGCACCTGTAGCACATAAAAAAAAAAGAACAGAAACAAAAACCAAAAACCAAAACCGAAAAACAAAAAAACCCCAACAAAATAAATCAGACCCAAATATCCCAAAACAAACAAAAAACAAACCAAAAAACCCAACCCCAAACCCCCACACAAAAACACCTAAAAGCAAACAC